>CP139503.1:86842871-87382392 GCA_021014915.2 Artemisia tridentata subsp. tridentata | reverse complement strand
TCTTCCATTAGAGTCACTTCCTCCACTTCAAGCATCCGTGAAGGGCTATTGGGATGTGTAACAACCCGTAAAATTTCATAAAGCAAACTGACTATTTTGCCCTTTGACTTTTACTTCTTAACTAATTGACTTTTATCGTAACGTAAAAGCAAATAATGTAACCAGTAACTTTCCAAGTTAAATAATTTACTCTTCTTTGAATTATTACTCTCTGAACGTTTTCGTTCACCTCTGTCTATTTAACGAGAAGATATCTCGCAAAATGTGAAAATCACACACAACGCGTACCGACACAAGACTAGGATAAGCCTATGTGTTCAAAATACCCATATTTCACCAATAGTCATATTTTATATGAACTATTGTCATTTTATCATTTTTACGTAAACCTTGAACTTTTTACGTTTTACGCGTATTTAAACTACGTTTTTAGGTTTTAACAACGTTTAAACCCTCTGATAAACCCAAGTCTCCCATGAAATATTAAAATTAGTCATTTTAACACTTCATAACAATTTCATAATATTTTTATAACATTTTTCTAAAATTCACGTTTTCAAGTCACCCGGTACTGCGTAATTCGCGTTTTCGGCTCGCGGTTTAAGCTTTAAAGACATATTAACACTCCGAAAGGCTCGGGAAATATATGAAACATCAATTTGGGTCATTTTAAGTTAAATGTGACATTTTTATGAAAATATTATCTTCATGACATTTATTTTCACAAACTATGCATAAAACGTTACCGGTTTAGCCCCGTTGGCCTTCAAACTCACTCTGTGACTTATGATACTTGTACAAAACATGTATATAATGTATTTTTATAAAATAATAAAAGATAACACTCCCTTGGAGCCCCAAAAACCGGCCCCTCCCTTTTATTTACTCCAACACTTTATTTTTGTTTTCATTTTCAAGAAAACACACTCATTTCCTACCTAGTTTGTATCACCACCCAAAAACTCATTTTTCCTTCTCTCCCTCTTGGTATGAACGACCAAGAACAGATCCAAATCACCTATTTCATCTAAATTTTCACTAAATTATTGATCATAGATTATAGATCTTGAAGTCCTAGTCTTGTTCTTGATTTACTACACTCAAACAACACTCAATCTCCTCAAAACTTGGTGTTCTCTTGAAGTCTTCATCAAAGTGGTTTAAGAGTTATTTTCTCCAGCCCACAAGCTCTATTGGAAGTGTAAAAGAGAAGGTCCGATCTTGTAGTGGTGTCTCTTAGCCATTCCTAATCAAACCCTAGAAAGGTTATTGGTGATTTTCACTCCTAGTAAGTTAATCTCACCATTTTCTTTGATTCTTGTTACATGCAAATGGGTTTTTATCTTTCAATGAAATATTGATTTCACTCTTGAAAATGGTCTTTCTAAATCATGTGCATATTATACTTGATTCATTAGGGGTAGTGGTTAAGGGTGATTGTGGTTTGGAAGTGTTTATGATGAAATAGAGGAAGGATTAGTGGGCTGTTTTGAGACCAGTAGGTAAACGGGGCTAGTTCTCCAAAATTTTGGCCTGGATCCTATGAACAAATTACATGGGTGGATAGATAAAGTCTTAGGCTTGATGTGGCGAATTAGATGGGTTATCAACTTGATGTAGCGAAAAAAAGAGATAAACAACTGATCTTGTTGATTCAAAGAATACCCAAGAACAATTCTTCTAATAATCGTTGATTCAAAAGAATACCGATAATTAGGCAATTTCACACACTCTAACACACACTTGTGTATAGGGAGGAAAGAAAATAACTTTTCATATCATCAAAAAAACTAATCAATAACAAAAGCTTGATCCCAATTTATAGATGGGATTTATGATAAAGAAACCGAAACATTTAATAAACTAAATTAAATAGAGGAAAATGAAGAGTCGTAGATGCTTAGGGAACTAAAGAGTCATAGGTGCTTCCACATTCCGCATCATTCTCCCCCACTTAAAAAAACTCGTCCTCGAGTTTGCTTCTCTCGTCCCTTGTACTCGTTGCATCCACATCTGTATCCATTGCATCAAATTCCCTTTCTTTATAATGACTCGACCTCGAACCTTGATTGTCTTAAAACCACCAATATATTCTACCATCTTTTCTTTACTAACAATTGGGCAACTGGTATTTATTCCCATGCTGTTCACGGCAGTCTCCTTTTGATGAACAACACCAACAACCTTCTTTGCTGGTACATTCTTACTATTGCGAAAATAGAATAACATGTAAGCCTTGTCTTCAAAAACCATCCAATCCTTTACTCGAGTCACCTCATCGTCATCAAGTAAATACCAATTTCCACTAGATGTTCGAACATAGCAGTAATAGTGACCAGAATGTGTGTTCCCCCCAGCATGAACCAGAACACCATAAAGAGTGTATCTCAAATTACCATCATGTTTTTCAGAATCAAACACAAACTGCAGCAACTTCGGAAAACCATAACTACTTGTAGAAAACTCCAATCGAAAATCCCAACGGTCAGATCGTGCGCCGATGAGTCTTGGATCACATATCCAAAAACCAGAGCGATCCAACGGTGAACGAATCCGTGCCGCCTGTTTTCCCGCAACTGCGCAAACCTGGACGAACATAAACGGATTTTTGGGTATTTTTCGAATTGGCACGTAATCTTCTTCATCGATCTCCTCATCATACGAATAATCATGTGACCCAAACCAAAGATACCAATCCTCATCCTTGTATTCATCATACACGGATGGATATTCATAAATAATGTCGTCATTAGGAGACATCTTGATCAGGAACTTCGGCTTTGATACCAACTGATGTAGCGAAAAAAAGAGATAAACAACTGATCTTGTTGATTCAAAGAATACCCAAGAACAATTCTTCTAATAATCGTTGATTCAAAAGAATACCGATAATTAGGCAATTTCACACACTCTAACACACACTTGTGTATAGGGAGGAAAGAAAATAACTTTTCATATCATCAAAAAAACTAATCAATAACAAAAGCTTGATCCCAATTTATAGATGGGATTTATGATAAAGAAACCGAAACATTTAATAAACTAAATTAAATAGAGGAAAATGAAGAGTCGTAGATGCTTAGGGAACTAAAGAGTCATAGGTGCTTCCACATTCCGCATCACAACTCCTCCGGATGAGAAAGTTATGGCCATTTTACGATTGCTAGTCAAATCTGGAACATTGTTTGGAAAACGAGATAAACTCCAAGTTAATACTATAGAATGTAGGATAAGAAAGCTAATCTCAGTAGTATGCATCTTAATCTAACTTCTCAAAGTGGGTTCACTTTAATAGCTATAACGGTTTGGGAAATACATCAAAATTAGTGTTTGGTAGGAAAACTTGGGACTGCTGCAGACCATTGGTACAAATGGAATTAACTGTACTAATCAGTAGACTTTGGATCTAAAATAAAAATATGTAGTTGTAGATCTATGTCTTGTGGTCATTTCCCTGGGTGGCGAATCCCGTGACGACACCCGATGGTTAAACTATGAATTTTATGGTAAAAAGGGTCAGATTCTGTATGCTGTTGGTATTCGGGGCAAAAATCAAGTTTTATTCGGTAACTTTTTGAAAACTAAATATGTAACCTGTACTAGACAAATAGAGCTATCACCTCCAATTGGCCTCACCTTCATAAGACCTGTAGATTTCAAATTATGGCCGATTCGGTAAGACGTAAAACTCAGTCACAGTTGTCTTTAAGACAGATCTGTAAAGAAAATTTATAAAAAGTGGTTAGACCTGCAAACTTTTGAGTAAACTTATTTTTACAGTATACTAGGGACTTAAAGGAAACTAGGGATATAAAGAACATAATTTTTTGACTTACGGTTTGCAAGTAGTGATTTTTGGGAGTCGGGGAAAGTTCTCAGCCACTAGTAAAAACTAGGAAATGTGAGGGGTAAACAACTCGGGAACTACTATTTTTGGAAACCATGACCATATGACTTGTGAAAACCTTAGTGTGATGCCTTGGCCATGTGAATCAAGTATAATTATGTGCATTCGTTCTCTTATTCAATTTGCATTCGCTTAGACACGTTTCTTGTTATAGGTCCTTTCTAGTTTCGCTTGGGTTCTTCGGAGTTGATTCTGAATCATGATACCATCACAGTATCTCGTTCATCACCTCCCTCCTCCTCTCGATAAATTGTTATACCGATTCTGTATCATTGTGCTATGCATCATTACACTATTCTGCCAGACTCCTTGGCATCATTGGTTAACTACGTCACTACATTTCAAGGTGAGTTCATAGCCCCAAGTTTTACTTTAATTGTTTTACAAACTCCGTGGGGGAGATACATGCTATAAATATTTATGATCACAATGTTTTGAAACTTGTATGCTATTGTGTTATTATTATTGCCTAAGTTTCCCATAGCCGAAAGTCCCTTTATCGTGAACCGTTAGTCACTTGCGAGTGAGCGCGAATACAGTGAATAGATCTATTGGAACTAACAATCCCCACCTGGAAGAACGTGTCTATATGGCAGTCGTGTGTATTGTATTCGTACTATATGATAGGTGTGGCTATTACCTATGTATGAAGGGCTGATTCAAAAACAGATACGTAGCATCGGGGTCACGAGCTTAGAGCAATAATAACCTTACTAGACTTTGCATTTGTTGCTTAGTCGGTTTTATAAACTGGATTATATTGTGATCAACTGCTTAATACTAAAACTCTATGGATTCACTCAACCTTTGTGTTGACGTTTTAGCATGTTTTATCTCAGGTTTGAAGGCATGAAGGTCTTGGTTGGGGTCGCACGGATATATTTTGAAGACTCGGCATATTTTCACATTTGAAAAGACTATATTTTAAAGATTTATGTTATGTTTAAAACATTTGCAATCTTTTGAAAACATTTTGTTTTATGAAAACTGTTGGGACCTTTTGCAAACTCTGAGCTTTTAATGTATTAAATGTGAAATACTTTTAAAAACGTCTCTTTTATAGAGTCGTTTTCTGTAACTTGTACTTTGTGCTAGGAAGTAATACCCTAGTGAACTATCTTCCGCTTTGATATTTTGGGGGTGTTACAGATTGGCATCAGAGCTACAGTTATAGAGAACTGGGTCGTTTTCAAAACCCAGACTATAACTATTTTTCACTAAAGAGTCTCTCATTGCCGTATCCGATATCCGTGCGCGTGTACCACCAGACTGCCTATGTTGTTACTCATATGTCATCACTAATGGTATTATATAAAGTATGCTTATATACACTATTTATATAAAGGTTAATTATATAAATGTTTGACTCATTTTGACCTCTTACGCTTATTTTTGGAACTTGAGCTCAAACCCTGTTTTCCCTGTTACATACCTTTGGTACCAAGCTCGAAAACCAATGGGAGTCCTAGGATCAATATATACATGTTAATTGATTTATTTAGCATGTCCATTACTTATGTCGTTTATTTTTTTTATTAATTGCTATTTGTTTATATATGTTGTGACATGATAGTAAGCAAAGGGTAATTTTAAAATAAAAATTAATCTGGACTTAATAATGGTGAAACATGGTTTTAAGCTTTTAAATCTTAAACTTTTAATTGATTGATGCAACTGTACCAAAAAATGGTCAAAAGGCGGACCTAATTTTGACAAACTATAAGGTTGGTTTAAGGTTGGTTTCGCATTAAATTGTGGCCTTAAAAAGACTCCATTTTGTCTCTCCGCCCGCTTGTGCGTCAAATTAGACTTACCAAGTACAACCATTATATGTACGAAGCATCTTAAGGCAAAGTTGTAAGTTTCTCAACGCCATCAATTAAAACTTTGTTGATTTAAGCTTAGTAAAGAAACTAATGAGTAAAAGTTTTTTTCATGAAACATATGATACAAAATGAATGCATGACATCTTTGTACATATTTTGATTACACACATCAAAATATAATACCCTTAATTTAAGTTATATGCCATCCAATGAAACGGAAACACATGAGATTACTAATTCCATTTGTCGTAAGATGGACGAGCATGGATGGTAATCAAAGGGTAAATTACATGCTTTCATTACTAGCAGCCAAAGCTGATGTAATGAAACTATGTTAATTTGCAAGTTTCTTAAGTTGGTTAACTTAATTGAGTTGATAGTAAGATGGACTAGTCACTCAAGGCATAAAGATGGGGATAAAACATGCTTACATTTGCAACTGAGGTTGGCAAAATATGTAAATCCCATAATTCTAGGAATTGCAATTTGAGATTGACAATTGAGTTCGACTCGTACCTTATTGAGTACTTTCATTACTAGCAGCCAAAGCTGATGTGATGAAACTATGTCAATTTGGATCCTAAGTTTTCAGTGAAAATTAAATGGTTAAATGTTATTTACCATGGGTGTTTAATTTTCTTGAAAAAGTTTTTATTATCGAAAGTACTAAAATTGAATTTTGTAAATTCTTTTAATGTATTAATGCAACGTTAAAACCGTAAACGTGGGGCATTCTTTTAGTGGTAAATTGATCTACACCCGTAGGGGTTTTGGCTAGAGTCAACTTTACTAAAAGAATAAACCTACTCTACTTTCTTTGAGAAGAGTGGGACTTAATCCTATTCCTTTTCATGAATGAGAAAGGTATAATAGGAAAACTAGAATTGTCTAAATTCTAAGAAATAACACATAGCAAATTTTTAATAGTTAAGAAAATTGCACATTTTATGAGTTATTAAAATTAGAAGCTAGACTAGTTACCGCAAAATTGGTAAAAGGCAAACTAGCATACTTTGTCTAGTTGTTGTGCTTTGACCAATTAAAGGTGCTACATACCATTGCGGGGATAGTAGACCTATTAAGGAAGAAATTGCACGCCCAATTTTTTTTCAAGTTAATTGCATTGATGGATATTCCATCATTTACAAAGTAGAATACATTCTTTGAGTACCTAAGTAATTGTTACGTATGTGATTCCTCAAAGGTGTAGGAAAGTAAATAGCACACTATTTGCTTTTCCTGGTTATGAAACACTTATAATGTTGTCAAATCCAGTGGGAGCATAGTGTTGTAATTACTGAATAATGAGTTAATGTAATGATCTGTAATTCGGTGGGAACTACAAGCTTTGATATCTTGATAGTAACCCAGATTATCTCTAGAATCTCTTGAGATAATTACTTTCCAATTATAGACACTTGTGGTTTTAAGGATAGTCATGTACGTTTCCTTACTAGACAAGGTGGTCCTATATCTACTAATATCTATGACACAATCATATTGATCACATAAACAAACGATTGACGTGTTGTTTATCTAATTCATGATGTTGTTCCATGCACAAGTGGGAGAAATCTTTATTGTGTGCAAGCAACAACACAAAGGGATATGATTTAAAGGATTCCCTTAACTGCAAGGTGAGAGATTAATGTTCTAATGTATTTTATTCACATCTAATTAATAGAACACTTGGAGTTAATATCTAGCGTAAGTGAGACCTTGACATAGATATTTATGACAAGGTAAATTACATACTTTCATTACTAGCAGCCTCAGCTGATGTAATGAAACTATGTTAATTTGCAAGTTTCTAAATTAGATAATTATTAGAACAAGTGTCAATATGATAATAAAACTACTTCAAACTAAATATTTATGTATTATTGTAATGACATAAATAAATGAAGTAATCTAATACTACTTCACATTTGAATGTTTATGTATTCTAGGAATGTCATAAATATATGAAGTAATAAAATTAACTTGAAATTACTATTGAAACCGAATTGTGGTGTTCATGATTACTTTAGTTATACATGTTTATACTTTATTGTAAAGATATAAATATGAAGTCTTTTATTGCTATAAGACTTATAATAAAGTAAAACGTTAACTTGTTATGTTTTTTAAAGACATATACAAGAAGTCATTGAGTTGATCAATGATTTATAACGTATATTGGGATTATAACAGTTTATGTCTTCTTGTTAAGACATGCGCATGAAGTGACTTGGTCAATAAGTACTTATGTTATAAAGCATGCAATTGGCTTGGAAAATCTATTTCACCATTAACTTGACTTAGTTGGTGAATAGGTAAGCCAAAACGAAATATATTTATCTTACATATTGTAAGAATGACTTACAATATTAATCCTAATGAAATACATAATGTGTATGGTAAGTTCAGTTAGGAAAATCAAACTCTTGTTATATTGGTTGATTAAGATAAATATATCTTCTATTCTTCCTAAAGCTATCAAGGTTAGAAAATTGAGTATGGTAAGTATATACTCAATTAGACTTCAACCAAGAAGATTAATAAGACACCATTTATTATGGAATGTGATGAATCACATTAAGTCTTAAAATTGAAGTTCGGAATTTGTTAAACTGCTTTTGAGTAGGTCATTAACAAACCTGATGTAAGGAACTGTCAATATGTATTTGTAATATCCCATAAGAGAACAATTTTGTGTTGCTCTACTTGCTAAGTATTTATAGATAATCTATAAATTGCAAAAGGCAAGTGGGAGATTTTGTCTTGAAAAGGTAAAATTACTAGATACATTGTCTTCTAAACATACACTAGCAAATTCATGATGAGGATTAAACATGTTAATGTTAAATCTCAAGATGATGGAATTCTTATTCATAGATCTGCAAGGATATCTCAAATATTTGGATAATATGTTGAGGATTATGAGTCACAGGACTATGGTAAACCTGTTAATAAATTGTAAATATTGAATTTGGCAAATTACTCATACTGTGAATGCTTAGATGCAGTCCAGGAGGATAACTAGTTTTGGAAACGTAGTTAATCTTGAACTCTATAGTTACACTATAGAATGAAGATGAGTTTCTACAAAGGAAATGAAAATCCTAGAGATTTAAATTTTTGAGTAGAAATCATAATGGACAAATTTTGTATACATATTTAATGTGTGAAAAGATTATCAATCACACTTAAGCAATTAACTGTGATTGAAATTCTTTCTAGGCACATTAAATGTATAAAGATTATGATTGTCATTCTTAGTTTCATTTATATGAAATTAACAATGGAATATCAAAACTCTTTCTTGAGTAATTACTTGTGCGAGGACGATAAGTAATTGAAAGGAGTATTTGAATTCAAACAATCTTTGGAAATATAAAAAGTGAAATCATTTATGAATGGATTAATGCATGCATCTAGGAGATATACTTATGTTTAATTATTAAATTCAGTTTTGATTTATAATTAAAATAAGATATTCCTTAATATTCCTGAAAGCTAGAGGGAGTGTTATATATATTTATGTAGCATATTCATAAACATGTAACACACAAATAGGGTGGATTTGGCTGAATCTTTAGAGGGTTTTAGAGAGAGAAAGAAGGTTGGGAACTAGAGAGAGAAAATGTGAAATTGTATTATGTGAAAATGTGAAGGAGTTCCAACCCTCTCCCTAGGTGGAGAGGGGTATTTATAGTACTAGTAGTTGTGCCCCGAGTGGGCTGTGGAGCGAGCTGACAGTGGGTAAAGACCCGACCCACTCCACAAGTTCTACATTAACTAAACTATATTAACTTACTAATATAATCATATGAGCTATTCAATGCTACTGAGTACACGGGGTGACCGAGTCTTCATTTGAATATTTATATTCCTAACAATCTCCTCCTAAGGGAGGTCACCCCGGAAAATACATTTTGAATTCTAGCATTCTATTCTTTGAACTTGACTTCATAGCTCGTAGTCTTTGATTCTTCAACGTCATAAATCTTTGTGCCTTCAGCAGTGAACCTTTGATGACTGATCTTTTGTATTGGATGATCTTTTAGTATTGTTCGACGTTATCATCCAACATGCGTCTTCGATTCATCTTCTTGCAGTATTGTCTCCATGTGATAGTGTAATCTTTGAATCGACATGCTCACACTTTTCTGAATCATGATTTTCAACATCAGAGTTGCGGAAGCTGTGTTGAAGGTCTTTTGGTCATCATGATTTCTTTGATTGTAATGGTGAAGTGTGAGCATGGGGTGATGGATCGGCATCTCTTCGGCAACCAGCTGCAACCGCCAGGTATTCCTGCATACGACAGTTAGCAATAATGTGACAATTCGTAATTTCAGGCCATTTTCCGAACCTCGACAATTTTACTATTCACGAGTTACTATTCATTTTCACTATTCATTTCCAAAAATTTTATTTCATATTCTCGTAAGTTGAACTATTTTAGTGATAACCCGAATTTTGGCACTCGTCGGATAATTTCTGCAAAAATCACGAAACCGTGTCCGAGACTTACTTTAAGGTTTAAACGTCAATTAGGTATCCCGATATGTCCAAACAACATTACCAATAAGAGAAATATATGTTTTCCACCTTCCGTGACATTTTCATGAATTTAGGAATTTTAGGATACCCGGTTTTAAGTTTGGTGACTTTACGACTTACAGTTAGCAATTAACGGGACCAAAACTCACTCCGTAAGTCAAGATAAGTATCCAGCCTAAAATATATAGATATTTTCTGAAAAATATCTAGATATTTCAAAGACCTAGTGAAATTACCATTTTACCCTTCCATCAAAATTACCAAAATGCCATTGGACTATAAAAAGCATAAACTAGCATTTTTTTTAGAAAAAAATCACAAACCTCTCCTCCTTTCTCTCTCAATCCCACGGCACAACCAAGGACCAAGGAGATCCCGTGATTTTTCCAAGATCGAGTGTTATTCAAGTTCCTTTTATCTTCCTTGTTAGAGTTTTGCGATAAAAACTCCAAGGTTGTGATCTTTTTCATCCAAACTCATCAATCTTCAAGTAAGTTCAAGAACATCTTTTTGATCATGTTATACTTTCATTTGATCCATGTGGTTATGAGTTTTCAAGTTATGTTGGTTTAACATGCAAGTTACATATGTTATTTATACCACTTTACAAGTTTTATGGTTTTTATAAGTATATATAAAGCCTATGATCATTCCCTTGAAATCCTACAATATTTTGTGAAGTCTAGGACCCCATGACACCCTAAGAAGGTGTATGGTAGATCAAGAGATGTTTGGTTGTTGATTGGAAGATTTTTGTACAAGTTAGTAACTAGGAAACCAAGTTTTGAACAATATATATACCTACTGTCCATTTTTGCAAAACGTGGGAAACTCAGTGGGTTTTGGGTAACTTTGGACCAAAGATTTAGAAAATGCATTCCGAGACGAAACTATGGCCGAAAACGGGGATAAAAACGAGTTAATAACGAAGGAGATATGGTTTTCCGAAGTTTAACAACGAAAAGTATTTTTGTAAAACATTGTTGCTGTCCATTTTTGCCAAACGTGGAAACTTCAGGGGTTTCTGGGAAATTTTGGGTTAGATATTCAGAAAATACTTTCAAAAACGAAACCGTAGCCTTTTGAATCACTAAAAGAGCCCTTACGACGTGAAAGTTATGCCAAATACGAGTTAACGAGGAAAACTATATTTTCAGAAAAACTCACTGCTGTCACAGTTTTTCACGGGCTGTTTTGGGGCATAAAACTTGATCTAGCCGTCCCGAATTATCAAAAATATATTAGTATGTTGTCCCACGATTCCGGGGATGTAAAGAACATAGAAAACGAGCTTATAACGAAAAAGATACAAGTGTTTAAAATCCGGCGAAAAGTATATAATTCCATCAGCTTTTACTAATATAAACTTGCCGCAAAACTGTCTTTGCGAGACACCATTTTCACGACTGTTTTTATCCATGATTGGTATGGTTTGAGTCCGAGCCGTCTTCATATGAAATCAAGATCTCCCAGCCAGCTTTTTAAATCAATTGGCCGTTCGTCGAATAGACTTATAACGAATAAACTACGACCTCATCTTTTTACCCAAAAATCCTTTCAAGGTTATCATTTTGACAGCTTTTACTATAATAGAATTTCTAAGTGTTGAACATTATATTTTCAAGTAACCATATTCAAAGCCGATTTTCTTTATGATCGGGACGCGTATGACCAAAACTCAAATGAGACGGCTGTGAGATCATGTTACAAGGTTTTCAAAAACGTCAAGTTCTATTTCTAACTCTTAACGTACAATATTTTACGGCTAGTTTTGCGAGGCCGTTTGGTCACATTTTCACAAGTTATAAAAAGAGTTATTTTGCGACGAAACTATTATATTTGACTATAAAACATCAAACGAGGATCATAGAGTATCATTTCAACATATTTACACGAAAAGTAGTTTATGACTTGCCGAGACGTCAAAAATGTATTTTTCGACGATAAACATTATTTTCCAAAATCATCGAGTGGTATCGATAACATACGTATTTGCATGTGTAGCATCATTTCATTGCTTACAATAGATCATATCATTCATGTTAGGTCGCGGTTAGAGACCGAGCCTCATTTCAGCATATTCATATATGTCTTTGTTGCTATCGCATCAGGTGAGTTCCATAGCCCCTACCTTTATACGTTTTGGATTACGTTTTGGGGGAGAATACATGTTCAAATATTTTTCACAAGCACTTTAATCTTCTAAGGATTAACGTGAGTTTTCATAGCCCCGGTTTTCAAGTTATTACATCATTTCAAATCTCTCGGGGGAGAATACATTGTACCATTTTTCATGCGGACCAAAGTATATAAATTCATTACATTGCTTAAGTTACCTCATTGCCAAGTTATAGTCCCCTATTATCATGAACCGTTAATTGTGAGCAAGCGAGGGTGTGTGAATAGATCTATTGAGGGTGACACCTCCGTTCGGGTTGGTAGCACCAATTGTCATACGAACGCATTACATTTGATCCATTCCAGGGTGTTTGGCAAAGCACTCAGTTGGGGCAAATCATTCAGTCTAGCTTCGGGGTCATGAGCTTAAGAGATATTGTATCATTTTTATGTGGCAATTTGTCATAAACTTATACTTGTGGTTTCCGTGTAACATTTCAGTAACATAAACCAAATCATGTTGGCAATGGGTTGTAAACACACAGGTTGCAAGTCTTGCTATGAACAGGACTTGGAACTGGGTGGATTTACAATGCCTTTGCTGGGAAAACCTTCATTCAAAGGCATTACATTTTTCAATAAACTCTATGAACTCACCAACCTTGTGTTGACACTTGTTAGCATGTATTTTCAGGTATAAGCATTAGCACGCTACTGAAGGCTCTTGGCAGGGCATGGCATGGTCATAGAAGACTCTGACAAACATTTGGGACCGTTCTACCTATTTTAAAGGGCCTATTTCCGCACTACTTTTAACAATGTAAATTCAACATTTTTGTTAAACAAGGTTGTTCTAAATAATTGAAATGAAAACCGTTCTTTGCACTTGTGTTGTGATACCAATTAAGTTGCACCCCAGCGATGTGAAAGCTTCCGCTGAACCCAATTTTGGGGGTGTGACAGATTGGTATCAGAGCCTAGGCTATAGAGAATTGGGTAATTTTAAAACCTAAACTATAGCTACATTTACAAAAACATAACCCTATGACCGCCGCGTGCCTGCCTGCCAAGCTGATGCCTCAATCGTGGTTTGTTGCTGACATATTTAATAAGATTTGTGTCTTATTATCAATTCATTCATACCCACTTATTATAGTTGATTACTATAGTTGTCTTTCATATAAGCATGCATACATATCGTATACGTTTCAGCGTTACGCCTTTTTCTTACATAGTTTCATCATTCGACCACGAGTTTGGTCCTTTTCCTTAGCCTATCAGAACATCTCTTCAAATATGAAGGACCTAGTATTACTATAACTGAGCTGAGTATTTTAAACTTCATTGAACCTCGGTGGAATATAGACTCGTCATCTATATTCAACCCGGGACAGTTGGACATAGGCTGACTACCTATGCCCCGCTCAGAGATGAATTTTGCAATACTGAGAGCAATTATAATGAAATTATGTCCGGTTTGCATTCCTACTCGATTTCTAAAGGTTTCAAAACTTCTTGTGTGTATACACAATCGTTGCAAGAACATTCCCACCTGCATCACCTAATGAACCGCCGTCTAGAAGCACGTCAGCCAACCATAACCCAACCTCAAGCCGTTGAGAGTCAGATCATTGGGAATGACAATCACTTCACCTTTACCATCACAAATCCTCGAGACTCAAGTTGAGGCACTCAAGGAAGGAAACCGACAGAATGATAAAACCCTAAGGTATGCCAAAGAATGCAAATAGGTTAGTAAAGAGGTCAGACAGAGTATTGTGCTTAAAGGATAGAAACTGGATACCTCCCTATAGTGGAATACGAGAGTTGATTAGGCATGAGTCGCACAAGTCGAAGTACTTCATTTGTTCAAGTTCTGATAAGATGTATCAGGATCTCAAAGAAATTTTATTGGTGGCCGAATGTGAAAGCAGACATAGCTTTGTATGTTAGCAAATGCCTTACTTGCGCTAAAGTAAAAGTCGAGTACCAGAAACCATTAGGATTACTTCAGCAACCAGAATTTCCTCAATGGAAATGAGAACGCATTACAATAGATATTTTCATTAAACTTCCCAAGACATTAGGCAGTTTAGGAGCTATTTGGGTGATCGTCGATCGTCCCACCAAATCAGTCCATTCCATTCCAATCGGAGAGACTTATACTATGGAACAGCTTACCAGACTTTCTGTCAAGGAAATAGTTTCAAGACACGGTGAACCAATTTCCATCATCCCTGACCTAGATAGTCACTTTACTTCAACTCTCTGGCAATCATTACAAGATTCATCTAGAAGCAAATTAGACATGAGCAATGCCTATCATCCTCGGACCGATGGTCAGAGCAAGAGAATGATTCAAACATTGGAAGATATGCTCAGGGCATATGTGATTGATTTTGGAAATGGTTGGGACTAACCATTTGCCATTGATCGAGTCCTCTTATAACAACAACTATCACATGAGCATAAAAGCAGCACCATTCGAGGCACTCTATGGTCGAAGGTGTCGGTCCCCTGTTTGTTGGACCGAAGTTGGTCAAGTACAACTCACTAGTTCAGACATGGTTCGCGAAACCACAGAAAGGATAATTCAGATTTGAGAAAGACTTAAAACAGCCAGAAGCCGACCGAAAAGTTACATCGATGTTCGACGCAAACCATTAGAATTTCAGATTGGAGGCAAAGTTCTGACAATCCCTTTAAGCTATTCTTACCCAAGCAGATGTATGCACGACCTACCATCCTCAGACCAACGAATATTGAAGAGAATTATCCAATCCCTATAGGACATGCTCAGCACCATAGAACTAACCCTAAATTGTTTGGAGTAAACCTTTGACATAGACAGATTTCACCTTCAACAATAGCCATCACACCAATACAAAGACTATACCCTTTAAGACACCCTGTGGTGGAAGTACCAATTACCTACTGACAGACCAAAAATCGGGAAGTCAAATTCACTAGGCTAGAACCCAATCGTGAAACAACAAAGGAAAGTGTACAAGTCAAGAATCAGTTACAAGCAACACGAAAACAATAGAAAAGTTAGGTCAACTCAGGATGCAAAATCATTGGGATTAGGTATCCCTAAGCAGCAAATCATTAGAATTTTAACTGTGGAACGAGTTACGTTGAAAGCCTTGCCTTGGAAAGGCATGACACAATTTCAGAAACATTGGAAAAGCATGATACAATTGTGAGAACACGGGAAAGTGAACCCTAGGTACCTTGGACCATTAAAGACTGTAACTGTAATCGGCCGACTGACATACAGACTTGAGCTTCTGTCAGAGCTCAGCAATGTACATAACACGCTTCATGTCTCAAACCTTAAGAAATGTTTTTCAAACGAAACGCCCGAAATTCCATTGGAAGAAATTTAGCCTGACAATAAGCACAAATATGTGAAGGAAACAACAGAAATCATAGACCATGAGGTCAAACAGTTGAAGCAGAGTCAAATTCTTATCGTTAAGGTTCGTTAGAATTCTCGCAGAGGTCCTAAGTTTATATGGGAGCGGGAAGACCAGATACAACTCAAATATCTATACCTTTCACCGAATCCACCCCGGAGACCAACACTAACTGAATTCAGGGACTGAATTCCCGTAACGGGTGGAGACTGTGACAATTCGTAATTTCAGGCCATTTTCCGAACCTCGACAATTTTACTATTCACGAGTTACTATTCATTTTCACTATTCATTTCCAAAAATTTTATTTCATATTCTCGTAAGTTAAACTATTTTAGTGATAACCCGAGATTTTGGCACTCGTCGGATAATTTCTGCAAAAATCACGAAACCGTGTCCGAGACTTACTTTAAGGTTTAAACGTCAATTAGGTATCCCGATATGTCCAAACAACATTACCAATAAGAGAAATATATGTTTTCCACCTTCCGTGACATTTTCATGAATTTAGGAATTTTAGGATACCCGGTTTTAAGTTTGGTGACTTTACGACTTACAGTTAGCAATTAACGGGACCAAAACTCACTCCGTAAGTCAAGATAAGTATCCAGCCTAAAATATATAGATATTTTCTGAAAAATATCTAGATATTTCAAAGACCTAGTGAAATTACCATTTTACCCTTCCATCAAAATTACCAAAATGCCATTGGACTATAAAAAGCATAAACTAGCATTTTTTTTAGAAAAAAATCACAAACCTCTCCTCCTTTCTCTCTCAATCCCACGGCACAACCAAGGACCAAGGAGATCCCGTGATTTTTCCAAGATCGAGTGTTATTCAAGTTCCTTTTATCTTCCTTGTTAGAGTTTTGCGATAAAAACTCCAAGGTTGTGATCTTTTTCATCCAAACTCATCAATCTTCAAGTAAGTTCAAGAACATCTTTTTGATCATGTTATACTTTCATTTGATCCATGTGGTTATGAGTTTTCAAGTTATGTTGGTTTAACATGCAAGTTACATATGTTATTTATACCACTTTACAAGTTTTATGGTTTTTATAAGTATATATAAAGCCTATGATCATTCCCTTGAAATCCTACAATATTTTGTGAAGTCTAGGACCCCATGACACCCTAAGAAGGTGTATGGTAGATCAAGAGATGTTTGGTTGTTGATTGGAAGATTTTTGTACAAGTTAGTAACTAGGAAACCAAGTTTTGAACAATATATATACCTACTGTCCATTTTTGCAAAACGTGGGAAACTCAGTGGGTTTTGGGTAACTTTGGACCAAAGATTTAGAAAATGCATTCCGAGACGAAACTATGGCCGAAAACGGGGATAAAAACGAGTTAATAACGAAGGAGATATGGTTTTCCGAAGTTTAACAACGAAAAGTATTTTTGTAAAACATTGTTGCTGTCCATTTTTGCCAAACGTGGAAACTTCAGGGGTTTCTGGGAAATTTTGGGTTAGATATTCAGAAAATACTTTCAAAAACGAAACCGTAGCCTTTTGAATCACTAAAAGAGCCCTTACGACGTGAAAGTTATGCCAAATACGAGTTAACGAGGAAAACTATATTTTCAGAAAAACTCACTGCTGTCACAGTTTTTCACGGGCTGTTTTGGGGCATAAAACTTGATCTAGCCGTCCCGAATTATCAAAAATATATTAGTATGTTGTCCCACGATTCCGGGGATGTAAAGAACATAGAAAACGAGCTTATAACGAAAAAGATACAAGTGTTTAAAATCCGGCGAAAAGTATATAATTCCATCAGCTTTTACTAATATAAACTTGCCGCAAAACTGTCTTTGCGAGACACCATTTTCACGACTGTTTTTATCCATGATTGGTATGGTTTGAGTCCGAGCCGTCTTCATATGAAATCAAGATCTCCCAGCCAGCTTTTTAAATCAATTGGCCGTTCGTCGAATAGACTTATAACGAATAAACTACGACCTCATCTTTTTACCCAAAAATCCTTTCAAGGTTATCATTTTGACAGCTTTTACTATAATAGAATTTCTAAGTGTTGAACATTATATTTTCAAGTAACCATATTCAAAGCCGATTTTCTTTATGATCGGGACGCGTATGACCAAAACTCAAATGAGACGGCTGTGAGATCATGTTACAAGGTTTTCAAAAACGTCAAGTTCTATTTCTAACTCTTAACGTACAATATTTTACGGCTAGTTTTGCGAGGCCGTTTGGTCACATTTTCACAAGTTATAAAAAGAGTTATTTTGCGACGAAACTATTATATTTGACTATAAAACATCAAACGAGGATCATAGAGTATCATTTCAACATATTTACACGAAAAGTAGTTTATGACTTGCCGAGACGTCAAAAATGTATTTTTCGACGATAAACATTATTTTCCAAAATCATCGAGTGGTATCGATAACATACGTATTTGCATGTGTAGCATCATTTCATTGCTTACAATAGATCATATCATTCATGTTAGGTCGCGGTTAGAGACCGAGCCTCATTTCAGCATATTCATATATGTCTTTGTTGCTATCGCATCAGGTGAGTTCCATAGCCCCTACCTTTATACGTTTTGGATTACGTTTTGGGGGAGAATACATGTTCAAATATTTTTCACAAGCACTTTAATCTTCTAAGGATTAACGTGAGTTTTCATAGCCCCGGTTTTCAAGTTATTACATCATTTCAAATCTCTCGGGGGAGAATACATTGTACCATTTTTCATGCGGACCAAAGTATATAAATTCATTACATTGCTTAAGTTACCTCATTGCCAAGTTATAGTCCCCTATTATCATGAACCGTTAATTGTGAGCAAGCGAGGGTGTGTGAATAGATCTATTGAGGGTGACACCTCCGTTCGGGTTGGTAGCACCAATTGTCATACGAACGCATTACATTTGATCCATTCCAGGGTGTTTGGCAAAGCACTCAGTTGGGGCAAATCATTCAGTCTAGCTTCGGGGTCATGAGCTTAAGAGATATTGTATCATTTTTATGTGGCAATTTGTCATAAACTTATACTTGTGGTTTCCGTGTAACATTTCAGTAACATAAACCAAATCATGTTGGCAATGGGTTGTAAACACACAGGTTGCAAGTCTTGCTATGGACAGGACTTGGAACTGGGTGGATTTACAATGCCTTTGCTGGGAAAACCTTCATTCAAAGGCATTACATTTTTCAATAAACTCTATGAACTCACCAACCTTGTGTTGACACTTGTTAGAATGTATTTTCAGGTATAAGCATTAGCACGCTACTGAAGGCTCTTCGCAGGGCATGGCATGGTCATAGAAGACTCTGACAAACATTTGGGACCGTTCTACCTATTTTAAAGGGCCTATTTCCGCACTACTTTTAACAATGTAAATTCAACATTTTTGTTAAACAAGGTTGTTCTAAATAATTGGAATGAAAACCGTTCTTTGCACTTGTGTTGTGATACCAATTGAGTTGCACCCCAGCGATGTGAAAGCTTCCGCTGAACCCAATTTTGGGGGTGTGACAAATAAAACGTCCGGTACTTATAGGTTCAGACTTCGAGATTCTTAACAGCATAGTGTGAAAACTCTCTCTAATCCTTACCAAGGCTGTTCCTAAATCAGAAACCCACAGAGGGCTTACAAGATCTACCGTAGTAAATCAACGATTAGGTGAGTCGTTGGAGTTCACTCCACGACTGTAGACCGTTTGAAACCGCCGCGACCACTAAGCGTAATCCACAAGGAATTACCGAAGTGACCTGCTTTCAGGGCTGTTTGATGTTGACCCTGGCAGGAATTTCCATTCAATCAATGAGAATTACATTTGTAAATTCCCTCATAAATGTTCTGGCAGATTGCTAAGATCTGCGTAGGACTCATAATTTTACAACTGGTGTCCTTAATGTTGAACAACCAGTGTAGAAGTAACACGTGTTCCTATGAGATCTTATAATGCATCTCGTGGCTCTAGACTCGATAAGTGCAATTTTGGTAGTCGGAGACTGGAGCGGTGTTCCCTGTTTCAATATCAACATAACTCGTAATGAGCGGTCGATAGATTATGCAGGGTTCCCCGTGAGAATGAAACAAGTCCTTTTAAGAGAACTTGAGTGGCTTAGAAGGTTTAGTGCAGTGCGTCACTGGGTCCATGACGTCTTGTCTTCAATACCGGTGTCACCTTAGTAACAACCAGTAGCATATGAATTGAACCCGGTTTCTGCCCTAAGGTTGAATAATTTGGAGGGCTATTTCTTTTCACCCTTTCACATTACTTTTCTTTTTAATTCTTCAACCCCTTCTTTCTCCTTTCTCATATTACTCCTTTTTCATAATCATACCTAAGGACTTTCTAATACTAGCTATTTGGTATTGTCCTTGGGTAGATCCCTCCGGCTCTGGCGGATCATAGGACGGTTTTTCTAACCTTAGCCACCTTATAACACCATGACTATCCTATGTTGCCATAAACCAAAATCCTTGAAAAATCTCTCAAAATGTTCATGATTATGAAACACATTTTGCTAACACTTTGAGAGTTTTATAATTTTCAAAGGCTCCCCCTTAACATGTGCTCATATGTTTTAATTTAAAATTTGCACATGTTGGGTAGAGATTGCACTTTTTGAATTGATCCACTTTCAGTGAACATGACCGATTCGAGACACGCTTACATCACTAGTTAGACTAGCTTGAAATTATTACCCGGCCTGGTCACATCTACAGAAAGTTTCTCGAAACGGTACACTCTACTCAGACATATCCTTTTCGAGACACGCTTACATCACTGGTTAGACCAGCTTGAAATTATTACCCGGCTAGGATATGTCCTTTCGATTAATGACAGTTTGTGTTTCGTCAATTCATTGGTAAGGTCTGAGTCACATGAGATGTCGCATCCTTTTTGTTGTAGTGCCATTTGCTCCCCCTCAATATGTGCATCGATATACGAAAGAGTTTAGCACATATGGGAGAGCTTACATTTAAGACCAAATAATCACATTTTCATCAGAATTTCATATTTAAATCACATTCTCTCCCCCGATCAAAAATTTCAAACCATTTGAGATTTGTGATCCCAATTGATTTAAATATGTTTAGAAAATTTGGGAGAAAATGTGGTCAGGTTTAAATGTATTCTGATTATGGAGCATACTATGCTCCCCCTTAAACCACGAGAGAGTGTCACTGCTGATGTTGCACAATGCTTAAAAAGGTGTCAGAAATTTGAACAAATACTCCCCCCCTCAATTAATGACCCGTTTTCTATTTAAAGAGCTGTAGTCATTCAATTGAGTGTGAAGTATTTGTGAAAATTTTAAGTCCAGTTACCACCTTGTGAAACACCAAAACTCTCCTGAAGAATCATAGAACAGAAGGAGTTTGTGGTGTAAAGAAGACTTCTCTTCTTATACAAGAAATGATGCACTGAAACGTACATCAGTTCAAAGAAACATGGATATAAAGTAATCCATGCCCAGGTGAACATCACCCAGTTGGAGGAACAACCGTCTTTTTGGCGACATGCTTTCCCCATTATAAAGCGCGGGTTGCAGTATGAAGTAACTGCAAGCCATTTAGACATGTTTTAACCGGTTAGTATAACTTCTGATCGAGCTTCATTTAAAGACCGGTGTCATTATTGAATGACATTTCTAGGTCCGTAAATGTTATCGATAAACAGAAGACATGCCTATAAGAACTATTTTTGGTATTTTCTGTTTTTCTGGTTTTTAGGGCTTTTATAGGTTTAATATTTTTATATTTTCTTTTTGGTATAAGATATATACACGTATATACAAGGATATGTGAAGCCAATCCTTTACTCCTCCTTTTCTTCTTAAAGACATTTGAGTGTTTCAGGTGTCAAGCTCTTCATACCAAGACGAGGGAGAATAAACTGAAACCGTTCTCTCGGAAGTGCCTTGGTGAAGATGTCAGCCAACTGAAACTCCGTCCTCACGAAGTATAGTTCAACAATCCTTTTTTCAACATGTTCCCTTATGAAGTGATGTCTGATATCGATGTGCTTCGACCGGGAGTGTTGGACATCGTTACAACAAAGAGCAATAGCGCTTTTGTTGTCACAATACAGAGGAATCTTGTTGTATGCAAAGCCATAGTCTGAAAGTTGTGATCTCATCCATAGGATTTGAGCACAACAAGCAGACATAGCAATGTACTCGGCCTCTGTAGAAGATATAGAAGTGCTCATCTGCTGTTTAGAAGACCAACTAACCAACTTTTCCCCCAAAAACTGAGCTCCCCCCGAAGTACTTCGACGA
This sequence comes from Artemisia tridentata subsp. tridentata, assembly GCA_021014915.2. Taxonomy (NCBI): domain Eukaryota; kingdom Viridiplantae; phylum Streptophyta; class Magnoliopsida; order Asterales; family Asteraceae; genus Artemisia; species Artemisia tridentata. Next base: position 87,360,299 of record CP139503.1, on the reverse strand, counting down.
GTATCTTGACACCCGGCATGATCAGCATCGCATAAGCCGTGAGTTCCATTGCAGTGTCCTTAGGATACCAGAGACCCATATGAACAGTGCCTTGAAGATATCTGAAGACTCTTTTTGTAACACCCCAACCCGACAAGGGTAGAAGTATTACGTTATGGTGACAAATCAGAACAAACACAAACATATGATTTGATAATACAAATGAAATTCAAGGTTACAAATGGAAAATATGAAATACAAGGTACAATAAAAACTTCTAAGTTTAAATAAAGTGAAACTCTTCTAATTGTCTCCACTCCAGCACATCTACAAAGCAAAGTCTTCTAAGTCCAGAAATACTCTCTTTCCATAACCCAGCTTCCTACTAAAACCTGCCGCAGGAAAAGAAATGCGGCTGAGCTTCAAAAGCTCAGTGAACAGATACATAGACATAGCAATGATAATAAAACAGAACTGAAGTATAGTGCACTGGGAAATATCATAAGGTATAAACAAAGAGAATAATAGAAAGGAAGGATAGGATAGGATAGTCATCTACCACGAGCCCAGAAACTCACAGTCAAATCTCAAAATCATAATCTCACAGTCATAATCTCACAATCAGAGGGGATACCTCTTAGGCAACCAGATAATATGAGGGGTGGCCTCATGTATCAAAAGGGGTGGAGTAGCTAGCTCCCAGAAATGTGAAAGGCGTGTATTGCACACAAGCACCAGTCACCTCAAAGTCATACTCAAAGTCATAGTTAAATCCACTAAACATACATGCCTAGGATTGCAATCCATACGCCCCCACTCAAAGTCATCTCAAAATCATAATCTCAGAATCATAATGGCCATATCATAATATAAAAGGGGACGGCGTGAGAAATCACTCCCCCACACAGGAGTCATGCCAGTGGTGCATCACAGACATGGCCAGGTTACCTTCCTGGCTAGGAAACAAAAAGGTGGCTCGGGTATCAAACTAAGAGTCAGGTCTCAAAGTCATGCAAACGGGTTCATCTCAAAGTCATATCAAAGCATATCTCAAGGTCATGTCAAAAGTGAATCTCAAAGTCATAAGAAAAGGTTCATATCAAAAGGTTCATAGAAAAAGGGTCATAGCAAAGGTTCATAGCTCAACATCGAAGCATATGTGATAAGACACCCTTCTTAAAAAGGGTAGAGTATCCGTACCTTATTGCAAAGCAAACAAGAACCAGAAATAGAAAATACGACAGGCTCAGGACCTCTCCTTCTTCACACCTAAAGGAGTAGAAGAGTATTATAATAGGTTCTTAATTACTCATTTAACTAGCCTTTCAATTTTAAGTAACTTTCCATACATTAGTAATTTCCTGTTTTAGTAATCTTTCAGATTAGCAAAATTAGTCATTTATCATCCATGTTGCCGTTTTAGTTAATTTAATTAGTTAAAATGACACCATACATGAGTTAGGATTTATTATGAATATGTAAGTAGGTTTGAGGTTTTATTGTGTCTAAATAATAATGTATAGGGTGAATTATGAAATTTAGTGAAATAGGCTACAATAAATTTATGTTGTACTATCTACACTTTGTGTGTTGTAGTGTCTAACATATCCAACAGCCCAACAATTTCATCCTACAGCCATGCTTTAGATTCGAATAGGACACAGAAAGAGAGGAATGACCATGCATGAAATATCATTTTCATCGCATGGAACAAATGTTGAAAACTAAAAGCATACGAAACAATCTTCAAGTCCATGTTTACTCACACGACAATGGTTAAAGTGGAAGTATTCAAAACCATGCCCAACGTATAGAATATACGACACAAACCACAACGTAACTTCACGACACAAACTAACTCGCGACAACCTCTTTTTGTTTATTATGGTGCGATTGAACCGAAAGACACAACATGTTTCACCCTTCTTTCCAGCCCCTTTCGACACAGCCATATATGCATGAAAACACAGCCCTGTCCACTGTTTAACACACACCAATTCAACACTTGATTCCAGCCTATCTCGACATACAAATTAGCACACATAGTACCCCTTTTCAAATCCACACGACACCCCTTTTTTTTTTTTACTCACTGTATGGGTTTCGACAAATCAAAACAACATGTCTTTCTCTTTTGTATTATTTTGATCATGACCAGCCTATACATGCCAAAAGGGTTGAACACAACACAAGTCAAAACAGAAACATGAAGTCACATTGAGGTCGATATATATATGTAGGGTTTTACAGTCGTTATTTTATGAACATAGTACGATTTTATGCGACTCTTGCTACGTATAACATATATGTTTTACACCGATTCATGATAGTTTAATAGATCGTGAACATGGTTAGACTCAACAGGTTGGTGCCCCTTTTGTTGTTGTTGTTGGATGCAGAAAAAGGGCACAAGGTAGTATGTTGGACTCTTTATTTTAGTTCGAAAAAAATTTAGTTCATACGTGCATGATGGGATCGAACACAACACATCCAAAACAAAAAAACACGAGGGTCGAAACAGGATAAGGGTTGATATCTATATATATGAAAGTTCTCACAGTCTTTATATTGTAAACATTAGTTATGATTTCATGTGAGTTTTAGGTTGTATACCTATAAGTATATTAAACGTATTCATATAGTATCATGTGACATGTATATGTTAACAAAGAGATCAACGAAAGGAATGAAACAAGGTTGAAGTTATACCCTCGTAGCATGATCACAAGAGAAGGAGAATTAAGATCGCATCACCAAGAAAATTCCCAGCCGAACCACAACCAATGATCCCTTCGAATGGCTTCCAACCACTATCCAATCTATCACTTCGAATCTGTTGTAGCACCACTACCAAGACAGCCAAATAGCAGCCACCAAAAGTTCCCTTGCTTTGCTCTTAAATCGAACAGGTAGGAAGAAGAAAAAGAGGTAGCAGCCGACAATAGTTGTAGATTTTTGTTTAGGGTTTAGTTTAGAGAATATTGCATGGTATATATATAGAAGTGTGTGTGGATGTGCACGGTTTGAAACCACCGTGTGATAGGTTTTGTGATTTGTGAGAAATATGGCAACAATAAAAGAATGGGTGGGTGCATGTGGGGCTTTAAAACAAACAGCCCATACTTTACATGTGAGGGATCCTCACAATTGGTAAATTTGCATAATTTGTGGAATTGATTTGGGCTATTTAGTGACAATACATTTTATTTAAAAGATACATAAAATTTGGTTATGACATTACATTTAGGCGTGTGATATTTTGGATTAAGGTGTACATTCGTTTCATTTGTTCGATTATTACCCGTTAGTTACCTAGGATATACACGGGATTAAATGTCATAATGCTTTATATGTCTTTTATTTATATTGGAGATCAAAGGGGTAATTTGGGTATTTTATGTGTTCAAAATTTTGGGTTTTACAACTCTTCCTCTCTAAAAGAAAATTTTCGTCCTCGAAAATTGAAGTGAAGCGAAACGGAAAGCACAACGGACCGTGAACGGAAATGTGAATGACTTGTTTCTCATGACTCTATCTTATTGATCAAAATAGCTTCTGCTTCCTCAGAAAAGACATACCATACTGAATCCAGAACAAAAGAATAATATATCAACGTAATAGATGATAATCGTGTTCTCTCGGAAGAGATACAGGGAAATACGTAGGATTTGACGGATATATCGTCCGTGGAATTTGATTAGACAAACCAGATGAGAATATACCAAATCGCAGGAATATGAGGGTAATAATTATGCTTAGCTCTTCAGATTTTCAAATAGTCTCGTCTTCAATATCACCCTTCAAAGGTATTCTCATACACACACAGATGTCGTTTCCTCAAAATCCAAAATCTCATATCTTAACTCATAGCAGATCATAATGAAACAGATTCATCGAATGTGAGACGCATATATAGCAAAACATAGGTGTACTCCTTCATAGTAACACTGGAATATATGCAAATGGAAGATAATTCAATTGATAACATCGGACGGTAGAAAGCTCTACAACGAACCCTAAGATCGTTACCAAAATACAGAGGTCAACAAACGTATTTCGAGGATCCAAACATATCAAACCGTACGGCAATAGGGCAGATCAAACGTATAGGTCGAAAGAACCTAAAGTCCTACTATTCGCAGATAGTCGCCAACGGATAACAGAAATCTAGGGCTTCTCTAGGGCACTCCTCAAGGTATCCTATGATCACAATAAGTGCACGTCATATGATGTAAGTATTATCACGTTGGCCAGACGTCATAATACTAGCATCATATAAATATGCCCTCATGATGACCATACTTTATCTCAAGTCGTGAAATAGCAACTTATCTTAACCTCCTAACAGTCCTTCTATTCCCTAGGGTTGGTCCGAATCGATCATCATTACGAATTCAAAATCAGGGAAACAGAACGTACAAATAACGTAACGGAATTAGTAAGCATCAAATGAAGCACGTCGTCAAAGGTGTCAGGTCTTCCACAATTTATCAAAATTCTCATATCAAAACCGTCATCTAACATACGCAGTGAGAACCCAAAACGGAAATACTAACAGAGGACCGGGATCATTCAAAGGATCTTATCATCAGGTAACGGAAGCTTAAGTGGGTTAAGCAGATGTGCATACGTCCTCCATAACTTCATCCTTCACAGAATCAACTCATCCAACCACAAATGTTTATCCCAAAATCGTCCACTCAAATACATGATCTCAAAATTTCTTCCAAGTCCGAGTAGTCTGTCTACGTCTGTCCATATGATCATAGGGTGGAAAGGAGCTATAAACTTGAGTCTGGTCCCTCAAGCCTTCGGCACCTCTTCTGAACACTGTAGAGTGGTAACGTAAGTCTCTGACATGATCACTGTGAATTCTTCTATTCGCGTCACCGTGCATTCTTCTATTCGCGAGTCTGCTTCTGCTCTCAATTCATCTTAGTACAACTAAAATGAATAGAGAAGCAAGACTGCGTGTCTTTGACAGGTCTTCTAGCACAGTTCGAAATTCGCCAACTCAAACTGATGTCATCGCCGGATACCTGGTAGTGTTGTCTGCTACAATCCCTGAACGCCAATCACATATACTCTTCCAGAACAAGGAGTCATTCTACTTAATATGAAGATGATCTACGTGTTCCTCGGTCGTCTCTGAGCATAAACATACTGTCATACTATGACAATTGTCCAATTACTCACGAAAAACATGATTCTATTAATTAGCCAATACAATTGGCATCATTCAAACTCATAAGGTTATGACGGGTGCCAAGACAGTCTCTGAGATCATTTAGGGAACATATTCACCTATACTTCACGTCGCCTTCCTTCTTCTTCACAAATAAAACTGAAATACTTCACAGAGGTTACTCTCGGTTAGTTAACCCCCTTCTTAGAAGTTCTTGTGGTTGCTTCTTCAGTCCTTCAAATCTAAAATGATGCAATCAGATACGGAATTTCAAAGGAAGACCAAATCAATCATTGATACGCGGAAATGGATAATGATTTCTGATAGTGGTACGGTTTCGTTTACGATAGTCGATATGCCGACGCATACTTCTCTCTTTCTTCTTCATAAACCAACAAGAGCATCCAAAGAGAATCACTGAGGTGAACAAAAATCATATTCCATCAGCTCCTTTCATCTCTCAACTTCTATGGCACCATGGTTTCTTCAACTGAGATCAGTTCAATGCTCACTCTACTTCCCAAGTCGGAAGGAGTACAAAAGGTTCATCAGAGAATACCGGAAAATCTTCGTACAACGAAATATTTTCAAATGACAGAACTTTCCAAGGGTGGATAATAATGGTTTTCATGAAAACTTGATAATCATATGAGTTCAGGATTGGTGCTTCCATAGTGGCAGAAATTTTAGTAGATTCAAGTGTAGAGAGTCATCATAACGAAATAGGGTGAAGCAGATTGTTAAAGGTCACATTTCAGATACGGTAGTCTATGGTAGCTTCACAAATAGCCACCCAAACCATAACTAACAGACTGTACAATCAGACATATCAAGGTCAACAAATTCATAGAACGAATACAGTCGTCAAATCAGACAGATAGTTCATATATCAGAATCAAGTACGTGGTTCAACAAAAAGTGTTGAGATGGATAAACGAACAGTTCAAGGTGTGTGGATTTGTTTAGCTTCTTAGCATAAGTAGCAGTTAGGATGTGTATCATTGGTAATACGAACGTCAAATAATTGTCAAAAGTAAGATGTACGGAATATCAGTTATCAGCATCATCATGCTTAGTTAACAAATCCATACGGAGATAGTATTACATCATATTCTTCCAAAAGAAATGGCTGGCAAAACAAAGTTCATCATTCAAAGGGAGGGAACAAAACTTCCTATATTCGTGGTTAATAATTACCAGAATTCTCATAGGAGTAGTAATGGATCATACAAGGTTAAGTAGTATCGGATGATACATTTATACCCAGCATAAGTAATGAATTCCAAGAAGGTGTCGAACACATTATGGTTGAATGACCTACGATATGGTCGAAAAGGTGTCAAACAGCTTATCAAACAAATCGGAGGTGGAGATCAGAATCTGAAAGTGAAACTTAATTGGTGTAAGATATCCATGTAGTTCTCCGAGGTATTCCAAACTTACTTGGTTACTAAACTTAGGTTGCAAAACTTTCTAACTTCTGAAACAAAAGTTCTTATAAGGCTTAACTAAGGCAGAGGCACGAATCAGAGTGATGCGGAAGCAATGATACTTACATAGATGTCTTAGTCTACCCATTCCTCACCGGTAATAACTTAAGTCCTTATAGGGAAATCCTAAAGTGAATTTTCAAAGGTTGTCTTATGAGCGCCTACAGTGGAAACTTAGGGGTCCAAACTTCACAGGTCAAGGGTAAAGTATTACAAATCGCAGCCTGGTCGCTCTGATACCATAATTGTAACACCCCAACCCGACAAGGGTAGAAGTATTACGTTATGGTGACAAATCAGAACAAACACAAACATATGATTTGATAATACAAATGAAATTCAAGGTTACAAATGGAAAATATGAAATACAAGGTACAATAAAAACTTCTAAGTTTAAATAAAGTGAAACTCTTCTAATTGTCTCCACTCCAGCACATCTACAAAGCAAAGTCTTCTAAGTCCAGAAATACTCTCTTTCCATAACCCAGCTTCCTACTAAAACCTGCCGCAGGAAAAGAAATGCGGCTGAGCTTCAAAAGCTCAGTGAACAGATACATAGACATAGCAATGATAATAAAACAGAACTGAAGTATAGTGCACTGGGAAATATCATAAGGTATAAACAAAGAGAATAATAGAAAGGAAGGATAGGATAGGATAGTCATCTACCACGAGCCCAGAAACTCACAGTCAAATCTCAAAATCATAATCTCACAGTCATAATCTCACAATCAGAGGGGATACCTCTTAGGCAACCAGATAATATGAGGGGTGGCCTCATGTATCAAAAGGGGTGGAGTAGCTAGCTCCCAGAAATGTGAAAGGCGTGTATTGCACACAAGCACCAGTCACCTCAAAGTCATACTCAAAGTCATAGTTAAATCCACTAAACATACATGCCTAGGATTGCAATCCATACGCCCCCACTCAAAGTCATCTCAAAATCATAATCTCAGAATCATAATGGCCATATCATAATATAAAAGGGGACGGCGTGAGAAATCACTCCCCCACACAGGAGTCATGCCAGTGGTGCATCACAGACATGGCCAGGTTACCTTCCTGGCTAGGAAACAAAAAGGTGGCTCGGGTATCAAACTAAGAGTCAGGTCTCAAAGTCATGCAAACGGGTTCATCTCAAAGTCATATCAAAGCATATCTCAAGGTCATGTCAAAAGTGAATCTCAAAGTCATAAGAAAAGGTTCATATCAAAAGGTTCATAGAAAAAGGGTCATAGCAAAGGTTCATAGCTCAACATCGAAGCATATGTGATAAGACACCCTTCTTAAAAAGGGTAGAGTATCCGTACCTTATTGCAAAGCAAACAAGAACCAGAAATAGAAAATACGACAGGCTCAGGACCTCTCCTTCTTCACACCTAAAGGAGTAGAAGAGTATTATAATAGGTTCTTAATTACTCATTTAACTAGCCTTTCAATTTTAAGTAACTTTCCATACATTAGTAATTTCCTGTTTTAGTAATCTTTCAGATTAGCAAAATTAGTCATTTATCATCCATGTTGCCGTTTTAGTTAATTTAATTAGTTAAAATGACACCATACATGAGTTAGGATTTATTATGAATATGTAAGTAGGTTTGAGGTTTTATTGTGTCTAAATAATAATGTATAGGGTGAATTATGAAATTTAGTGAAATAGGCTACAATAAATTTATGTTGTACTATCTACACTTTGTGTGTTGTAGTGTCTAACATATCCAACAGCCCAACAATTTCATCCTACAGCCATGCTTTAGATTCGAATAGGACACAGAAAGAGAGGAATGACCATGCATGAAATATCATTTTCATCGCATGGAACAAATGTTGAAAACTAAAAGCATACGAAACAATCTTCAAGTCCATGTTTACTCACACGACAATGGTTAAAGTGGAAGTATTCAAAACCATGCCCAACGTATAGAATATACGACACAAACCACAACGTAACTTCACGACACAAACTAACTCGCGACAACCTCTTTTTGTTTATTATGGTGCGATTGAACCGAAAGACACAACATGTTTCACCCTTCTTTCCAGCCCCTTTCGACACAGCCATATATGCATGAAAACACAGCCCTGTCCACTGTTTAACACACACCAATTCAACACTTGATTCCAGCCTATCTCGACATACAAATTAGCACACATAGTACCCCTTTTCAAATCCACACGACACCCCTTTTTTTTTTTTTACTCACTGTATGGGTTTCGACAAATCAAAACAACATGTCTTTCTCTTTTGTATTATTTTGATCATGACCAGCCTATACATGCCAAAAGGGTTGAACACAACACAAGTCAAAACAGAAACATGAAGTCACATTGAGGTCGATATATATATGTAGGGTTTTACAGTCGTTATTTTATGAACATAGTACGATTTTATGCGACTCTTGCTACGTATAACATATATGTTTTACACCGATTCATGATAGTTTAATAGATCGTGAACATGGTTAGACTCAACAGGTTGGTGCCCCTTTTGTTGTTGTTGTTGGATGCAGAAAAAGGGCACAAGGTAGTATGTTGGACTCTTTATTTTAGTTCGAAAAAAATTTAGTTCATACGTGCATGATGGGATCGAACACAACACATCCAAAACAAAAAAACACGAGGGTCGAAACAGGATAAGGGTTGATATCTATATATATGAAAGTTCTCACAGTCTTTATATTGTAAACATTAGTTATGATTTCATGTGAGTTTTAGGTTGTATACCTATAAGTATATTAAACGTATTCATATAGTATCATGTGACATGTATATGTTAACAAAGAGATCAACGAAAGGAATGAAACAAGGTTGAAGTTATACCCTCGTAGCATGATCACAAGAGAAGGAGAATTAAGATCGCATCACCAAGAAAATTCCCAGCCGAACCACAACCAATGATCCCTTCGAATGGCTTCCAACCACTATCCAATCTATCACTTCGAATCTGTTGTAGCACCACTACCAAGACAGCCAAATAGCAGCCCCCAAAAGTTCCCTTGCTTTGCTCTTAAATCGAACAGGTAGGAAGAAGAAAAAGAGGTAGCAGCCGACAATAGTTGTAGATTTTTGTTTAGGGTTTAGTTTAGAGAATATTGCATGGTATATATATAGAAGTGTGTGTGGATGTGCACGGTTTGAAACCACCGTGTGATAGGTTTTGTGATTTGTGAGAAATATGGCAACAATAAAAGAATGGGTGGGTGCATGTGGGGCTTTAAAACAAACAGCCCATACTTTACATGTGAGGGATCCTCACAATTGGTAAATTTGCATAATTTGTGGAATTGATTTGGGCTATTTAGTGACAATACATTTTATTTAAAAGATACATAAAATTTGGTTATGACATTACATTTAGGCGTGTGATATTTTGGATTAAGGTGTACATTCGTTTCATTTGTTCGATTATTACCCGTTAGTTACCTAGGATATACACGGGATTAAATGTCATAATGCTTTATATGTCTTTTATTTATATTGGAGATCAAAGGGGTAATTTGGGTATTTTATGTGTTCAAAATTTTGGGTTTTACACTTTTCACTGCTTCCAGATGCTTTTTGGTAGGCTTGGATTGGTACCGAGCGCACATACATACTGCGAACAGAAGATCAGGTCTACTAGCAGTGAGATACATCAAGGATCCAATCATACTTCTATACTTTGTTTGATCAACCGGGATCCCAGAGAGGTCTTCATCCAGCTTTGATCTTTCAACCATGGGAGTGTCAACAGAATCACTTGAATCAAATCCAAACTTCTTCAAAATTTCGTTTGCATATTTGGATTGATTAATGAAGATGCCTCCGGGACTTTGAGAGATTTGCAGACCTAAGAAAAACGACATTTGTCCCATCATCGACATCTGGAACTTAGAACTCATCTCCTTTGAAAACCGATCACATTCACTAGGATCAGAAGAGGCAAAAATAATGTCATCTACATATATCTGAACATGAAGTAGATGTTTGCCCGCCTTCCTGGTGAATAGCGTGGGATCAACAACACCCTTGGAAACTCCATTTGCAAGAAGGAACTTGGACAGCGTGTCATACCACGCCCTAGGTGCCTGCTTCAAGCCATAGAGGGCCTTCTTCAAGCGATAGACATGAGTGGGATGATCAGCGTCCACAAATCCTTCTGGTTGACTCACATAGACTTCCTCCTTTAAGTCACCATTTAAGAAAGCTATCTTAACATCCATCTGGTAGACTATCATATTTTGACTGGCAGCATTTGCGAGAAAGATTCTAATGGCTTCAATTCGTGCAACCGGAGCAAAAGATTCTTCAAAGTCTATGCCCTCTTCTTGTCGATACCCTTTTGTAACTAGCCGTGCCTTGTTCTTCAGAACATCACCATGCTCATCGAGTTTCACCTTGAAGATCCACTTTAGAGCAATGATCATTGCACACTCTGGAGGAGGCACTAATTCCCATACTTCAAGCCAATCAAATTCATGAACTTCATCTTGCATAGCGTTGAACCAGCAGTCTTAGGACATTGCTTCTTTTGCATCTTTTGGCTCGACTTTGGATAGTACGGAATTGAAGAAACACCACAGTGCATTAGTGGCAAGTTGTTTTCGTGTAGATACCGGACGCGAAGGATTACCAATGATGTTGTCAATTGGATGATCATTGGTCCATTTTATGAGATGATCGTGGGGTTGAGGGTTTTGAACTGATGTTGCCGTGTTGTGATCTCCTGAAGAAGATGTATCAGATGAAGACTCAGGAGCAAATATGTTCTCAAACGGAACATCATCAACAGGAGCAAAAGGATTAACTTCAAAAGAATTGTCATCTGCAGATCCTTGCTGCACCGAAGAAGATTGAATATTTGATGATGAGGGCGATTGACTGGCAGGTGGAGCATCTTGACTGATTGATACAGACACAGATGGACCTTCTGAGTTCTGTGGAATTTGAGCATCAGCAACAGGAGGTACAGGTGGAACTTCCGTTGTGGTATTTACTGTTGGTGGCTCAAAATATTCGTCAAACATCGAATCAAATAACTTTTTCAACTCTTCACTGGTGGGAGGTACATAAGGAACTGTAGGCGTGGGATTCTGTACAAGACCTGAACTAATTGGTCCAGGTGTCAATAGATTAGGTGTGGGTCCAGAACTGGTTTGTCCAGGAGCCGTTTGCTCAGTCAGCTCATCGAATGTAACGTGAATAGTTTCCATGATTTGTCGGGTTCTCTTGTTGTAGATTCTATATCCCTTGCGATCTGGTGCATACCCAACGAAGACACCTACGTCTGCTTTAGCTTTTAGCTTTCCCAAATATTGACCATCATTTGTCGGATAGCATAAAGCACCGAACACACGAAGAAAGGAAAGATCTGGTTTCTTCCCATGTAACAGCTCGTAAGGAGTTTTGTTGTGAAGAGTGTGTATCAAGGAACGATTTTGGGTGTAACACGCAGTAGCAATTGCTTCTGCCCAAAGAAATATCAGAGCCTTAGAATATATTAGCATGGTTCTTGCAGCTTCCACTAGAGTACGGTTCCGTCTTTCAACAACACCGTTTTGCTGAGGAGTGCGTGCAACACTTTTCTGATGAGTTATGCCAACATCTTCATAAAATTGACTAAGTTGTTGGTTAACAAACTCAGTTTCATTGTCCGTCCGGATGATTCTGACAGTTTTGTTCAGCCTTACTTGTAACTGCTTGATTAGTTTAATGATAACCTCTGGAGTTTCATCCTTGGTTCTCAAAAACTTTACCCATGTAAACCCCATGTAAACCGAGAGTAGTCGTCGACCACCACCAGAACATACTTCTTTCCATTGATACTCTGCACTCTCATTGGTCCGCACAGATCCATGTGAAGGGTGTGAAGAACTTCCATGATGGTATTGATGGTTTTGGGTTTGTGAGTATGTTTCTTGCTTTTGCCCAATTGACATGCAGAACAAAGATGATCTTTCTCAAATTTTAGTCTGGGCATGCCTCGTACAAGATCCTTGCGAGACAAGTCATTTATGGTGCCGAAGTTCAAGTGATTCAAACGACGGTGCCAAAGCCATGATTTAGTCTTCGAGGCCTTTGAAAGCAAGCATATAGGAGAGGACCTCATCATTACTTCAATTGAGATGGTGTATAAATTGGTACCACGACTGCCTTTAAGAAGATCAACACCATCCAACTCTCTGACGAAACAAGTGTGTTTTCTAAAAGCAACTTCAAGATCGGAGTCACAAAATTGACCAACAGAAAATAAGTTATGTCCTAGTCCTTCCACATAGTATACTCGGGAAATTACACTGTCACCAAATACATAATCTCCGTAACCCGTAATTGTCCCAAAATGGTTGTTCCTAAATTTAACTGTCCCGATAAACTTTTTCACGAAATTCTTGAGCCGTGAGCGATCCCCAGTCATATGTTTTGAGCAGCCTGAATCCAAATACCAAAGGACGATTTGTACGACCTGCATTTGAAAACAGATAACGATGGATAACTGAAAAATGTGGATCCCCACGTACAGCTGAGGTCCGTTTGGTTAGCACACATAAATTCTGGAACTACAGGTTTCATAGATGCAACTGTATTTACAGTGGAAATTACACTAGAGGAAGCAATTGACCTAGTAGTAGGGCATTGTGTCACTAAAGGCAACATTCGACCAGTTGGTCTCCATTCCTTAACCTTCACTACTTTATGGTTATTCAATTTAGTTAAGGGGCACTGATCTCCTAAAGTGAGCTTCCTTCCAGTGGGTCTCCATTGATACCCGACATTTGCAAACGTTTTTCCTGTTGCCTTCCAAACTTTCTTACTTGTTTCAGTTTTCCTAACATTCTTAACATGGGGTTGTACAGGAGACATCAAAAATGACACAACACAATCATCATGATTAGCAGAAATTAAACATTCGTTACATGTTTTACAGACAGCATTAGAATTCGAATTAATTACAGTACTTTTGATACTAGAATCAACACGATTCATTCTACTCATTGCAAACTTATTGTTCCTAAGTTGGGCTTCTACTTCCTTCTCGTGACCACTCTTAGCCGGCGCAGTCCTATCTTTCCTTGCATTGCCTCTAGGCTTTGACCCGCTAGCTTTGGTGTCACATTTTACTCTTGTAGAAGTAATGATGGGAACATTAGTTTGTTTTACTGTCATTTGATTTCCTGACTTTGATGTGCTGGGTTCTGATGTTCTTAGTGGTAGATCAAAGGTTACTTGCTTGTTTTTAGTCATAGATGATGATGCAACAAATCTATCTCTTTTGTTATCAATCTTAGGGCCAGTGCCAATGACGTACTCTAAAAATTCCTAAGACCTTTTAGTGAGGAAGCAGGCATCCACAACTGCTTTATCAAGTGGTTTTTCTATCCTATCCTCCTCTACAATCTCACGAAGTATATCCAGGCTATCCTTAAGGTGATTAAGATAAATTTGATGGGCAGACCTATTGTTCCTAAGGGGAATTGGAATAGGCACAACATCAACATCATACTTTCTAACAACAGAAACCTTTGGAGCAACCTTATCATAAGTGTCAATTGGCATTTTTCCTTTCAACTGAGACTTAAGATTCTCAATTTCATTTAACAAAGAAGTTATCTTTTCATTATGACTATTTTGTGTGACTTTAATTGAGTCATATAACTCTTTGTAATGTTGTTTGATTTTTGAATTTTCAGCTCGAAAACACTCATTTTCACCATGTAACTTATTGATAGTGTCCTGATAGTGAAAATTCTGAGAATCCAAAGACGATGGTTTATTGGTGCCAATTGTTTCACTCTTATTTGACTTTAATTGGGCAATTTGAGCCCTCAACTGTCGAATCGTGTTAGTGTGAGCTTGAATTTTTTCATCACGTTTACTCAATTCAAAATATGTATCAAATTCAGGAGCATCTAGAGATGTCTTGGCATTTGATATTTTACATTTTTCTTCTAAGTGTTGATATTTTAATTGTAAATTAAGATGATCAACTTCTAGTTTTGAAAAACGCTTGACCATGTTATCATGGTCATCATTTTGAATTTTCTCTTGCAGTTTCAAATTCTCCCCCTCAAGCTCAACAACACGATTCTGGGTAACATTCAATGCAATAGAATACTCATGAAATTGACAGGCAGTTAAAGCAGAATCAGTGGCAGTATAAAATATATCCTGTGCAATACATCTAGCAATCAAATTCTCATTGGTGATGAGAATGTTCTTTCTCTCGATCTCACGGCTCTTAAGTTCTATCGCATTTTGAGCTACCTCATTTTCCATATCTTTAAACATTACTTTCATTTCATTTACTTCAGTTTCAAGAGCGTTTTGCAATCCTTCAAACTGTTCCTTGAGTAATTTAAAGAATGGAATGACCTCAGTTAAGTAACACCTTTTTGTCTGTTCAAAACCCCTTTCCCCCTCAGTAATTCCGGTTGGTGTAATTCTCTTCTTACATGTTTTATCAAAATCAGCAAATAGTTGACAAAGTACATATATGCTAATTAAGGTTTTACATTTAGTAGGAAGAGTCAAAGGAACCAAATGCCTAGGTGTATTGGGAGGATACACCGTCGCAGCTGCAATTTTCCTAAGGGATGGAGTTTTGGCTTCAAGCTCATCGGCCTTTCTCTTTTCCATATCTATAGACAAAAATATTTGTTCAGGCGTTAATTTACTTTGAGGCGCAAACACAGTCAATCGATTCTCCTCATATTAATCATAGGGTTTGACTATTATTAGATTAGCTATGCATTTGGGATCCTTCATTTTCTCATTCATTCTTTCTCTATTTCTCACATCTATCTCATCACTCTCTTCTAAAGATGAAACATCAGGTGGGGCATAACCAGGCATAATCATCACATTGGCATCATATAAGGCAGGTTGGGTCACTTTAGCTTTCCTAAGGAGAGTTAATTTAGGTTCACCTACATTGCTTACACTGTGCTTATCACACAACTTTTTGTGCTTTTGAAGCATTTGAACCGTTTGTTTTGATTGGTCTTGCGTGTACAACTTATTTTCAAGCTTATTCTTTAAGTTTTTAAGTCTTGAGAAATCATTTAAGAGTTGTGTTTCTTTTTCCTTGAAATCTTGTTTTAGTGTATTTACATGCTCTAGGGCCTCCTGTTTTTGTTTAACAGTCTGATCCAGCTATTTTTGTAAAGAATTCAACTCTTGTTTTAATGTTTCCTCCCTTAAGTTACGCTCAGTTATAAGTGTACGCATTTGACTATCCATTTTCTGCTCACGTTCAGTTAGTTCAAATTTAGCACGTTGTTCATAAATTGCCACCTGATCTTTATATATGTTTAGTCTAGTGGTCAAGGGGTCATCAGGGACAAACTCAGTGTTTTCATGCCACTCACAAGCATTATCTACCACACATGCATTATCTACAACACAAGCAATATTTTCAACAAAAGATGCACCACCTTGTACATCAGACACGTTGTTGTGATTTACATATTGTTCATATGGAATAATATTACTATTTCCCATGTCAACAGTATCTGAATCAACCCCATCTGTCTATTGTACTTCATTGGGAATCTTTTGTTTATCAACCACGTCATATGTGTCATAAAGCTTTAGTACCTCAGAAATCACAGATGCCTTGGAGGAACCAGCTTGTTGAGGTGATGAGACAACAGAGGACATATTAGCCATGAAGATTGTTTGAGCTGTTGGTTCATCATCCACATCAGAGTCAAAAGCATCACAATCATCAGCTTTGAAAATGTTGGGATCATTAAGTGCAAGGTCCTGAACTGGCTGTTCGTCCACATCGGCATCAAAAGTATTTCCCCCATCGCCAGCAAGAAACAACATTTCTTCTTCGTCCAACACAGCTCCATTCTCTTGAGCCTGCATTAACAACATCTTGTCCTTGAAATAGTCTGAGTTCTGAGGACGTTTTGGTTGATTGCAGTTTCTAGCAATGTGTCCAAGTCCACCACAGTTATAACACTTAGGCTGTTTCCCCTGCCCCTGATTTGCATTCCCTACTTTGATCTGCACATTACCTTGACCCATGTTCCTTTGATTCAAGTTTTGCCTCCCCTAAACATTTTGAACTACAATTCTTCCATCCTCCACCGTTGCCAGATTGCGTGGGTTTGATGAGGTTCTGAGTTGATTGTTAGTCTGAGGGAGTGTTGCTTTAAATTGTTGAACAAGTAAGGACACTTGGTTGGTAAGGTTATCAATCATTTTGTTGGTGTGAGTGTAACCTGAATCCAGTTGTGGACTCATAGTAGATGGTGATGAATAGGGATGGTGATAAGCTTGGTCAGATGACAATTGGTTGATTGGCTGAGCACTTGCAACAAATGCCAGTGGATCATTTGATGCAGTTGGATTGAGTTTTTCTCTTAACAGACGATCATAAGCAGCATATTTCTCATGTTGTTGTAGATAGGCATACAACTGTTCACAGTTTGTTTCTCTCAGACCTTTGTTGAGTTTTACTGCAGTAACAAATCTGTCCCATTCTGGAGTCATGTTGTTTATAAACTTTGAGTTAAGTTGGATGTTGGGCATAGTCATTCTGATGATCCTCATGTCATTTACCAACTTATGAAATCTCACATAGTAGTCTGTAATGTTCTCACCAGGGTTCATCTTAAAATGCTCAAACTCATCATACAGTTGTGACTCACGATCTTCCTTTGTGAGTTCTGATCCAGCCAACAGCATTTTTACATTGTCCCATACTGATTTTGCTTCAGTGTTGAAGTTGATGAGTTTGTAAACATCTTTGGGCAGACCTTGAATGACAATGTTTGAGGCTCTAATATCTGCATCATGCCTCTTCTTTTCTTCCTCATTGAGATCATTGTAAGTTCGAGGCCTGTCGATTCCCAAAGTGACAGTTCCGTCATCACCAGTAGTAACAACATCTCTGGTGGTGCCCATCTGAAATGGTCCTTCATCAATGGATTTGAGAATATTAAATCCATTTTCTTTGCCCAAGCAGTAAAGCCGTATTCGTTGTGCCCACGACTCATAGTCCGTCCTATCAAGCATAGGAGGACGGGTATCGGACCCAGCTGCTTGAATGTCATCAGATGCAGTGCTTGGTATGGTTGCCATACAGTATACGGGATTTTACAATTCTTGAGATTTAAACCGAGAAATGAGTTCTTTCGCGGGATTTTACAAAATTCAAGAACAAACCGCAATTCCAAAACCGCTGAAGTGCTATTCAAACAGTAAGTATCAAACCGCTAAAACCCTAGGCAAACCGCTAATATCTAACCGCTAAACCTGAAGACCAAACCGCTATATCTAAACCGCTGACACACACAACAAACCGCTAAGTCAAACCGCAAGTCCTGAATACCAAACCGCTATTCTCAAACCGCAGTAATTAACCCAACCGCTATGATCAAACCACTGAAACCAGAACCGCGAAGACCTAAACCGCTGAAGATTAAACCGCTGAGAGCTAAACCGCTGAAACTAGAACTGCTAAGACCTAAACCGCTGAGAGTTAAATCGCTGAGACCAGAATCGCTAAGACTCAACCCGCTGAAGATTAAACCACTGAATCCTGAACCGCTACGATCTAAACCGCTGTAGGTTAAACCGCTGCTGCTAAACGACAAACCGCTAGAGACAAGAACTAACAAACCGCAACCGCAAGTGGACAAACCGTCCTTTTCAGTACATTTTGTCCTTTTCCTAATTTGGTTATAATCCAAACCACTATCAAAGATTTAGACCAAGCCGCTAACAATAATTACCAAAATACGACAAACCGCTGCAAAGAAATCCTTCACCGAAGGTCAAACCGCTGCGAAGAAAACTCTTCCGAAAGCCAAACCGCTGCCAAGAAACTCTTCAAATCTTCCCCAAACAGACACTAACCAAGTTGTATGTTATCAAGGAAGATGTAAAGCAGTTCAATGAACACAAAAGTACAAGTTTTCCACAGATTTAACCACAAACAAAGATTAAGCAAGGTTTTTTCTTCACTATTTTATACAAACCAAAAAAAAACCAAAAATCCACACCACGAATCTGAATATGCTCTTACACGAACCTAACCATGGCTCTTGATACCATTTGTAGCATATTCATAAACATATAACACACAAATAGGGTGGATTTGGCCGAATCTTTAGAGGGTTTTAGAGAGAGAAAGAAGGTTGGGAACTAGAGAGAGAAAATGTGAAATTGTATTATGTGAAAATGTGTTGGAGTTCCAACCCTCTCCCTAGGTGGAGAGGGGTATTTATAGTACTAGTAGTTGTGCCCCGAGTGGGCTGTGGAGTGAGCTGACAGTGGGTAAAGACCCGACCCACTCCACAAGTTCTATATTAACTAAACTATATTAACTTACTAATATAATCCTACGAGCTATTCAATGCTACTGAGTACACGGGGTGACCGAGTCTTCATTTGAATATTTATATTCCTAACAATTTATTTTCTTATTTCATATATGTTGTATAACATATAGGAAGTAACATTCCATTAACATTAAATGTTAAGTCTTAGTTTGGAATGAAACTTCATGTGAAGATTTAGAAAATAAACATACAACCTTGGAATATATGTGTATTGTTATGAACATAAGCGGTAAAATAATTGATTCTAATAAACATGATATACTATTAGAAAGTCTAGATAGAAACATATCTTTGAAAAGATATGACATGAATAAAATCTAAGTTTGACACAAGTATTTATCATGTACATCATGTTATTTGTTGTATCATGCTTGTTGAAAGATGATTTGACAACATTAATATCTAATTGAAAGTTATTAGATAGCTAGGTGTAATGGATATGGTTGGATTTAGAATTAACATCCTCATTCTAGAATTGCTCCTAAATTCTGAGTATAAACCATATGGCAAATTGTTGCGTAATTGATATAGTTGACAAATCTTGAAAGATTTGAAGGTATCAAACATTACACGATGGATATTAAAAGTTTACGAAATTTTAAAGAGCATATTGTTGTTTGCATACAATGATGCCAGTAAGATTGAGATGACACTCAATACTAGTCATGGTGGGAGTTCATCCTTGTTAATGGCCATGAGTACTAGTTATGCTTAACTATAAGCATAGTTGCATTATACATTAAAGAATTAGAATACTTTAAACTATAAAAGGTTTGATAGTTTAATTGTCATAAATTCGTGGTTGAGGATGTCACGCATTTTATGAAATATTATGTGGCAATATCTAGGTAAGATGAATGCACACATACAAGAATTTCACTAATTAAATTCTTGAAATAAGTATTCTCAAAATTCCGATAGATCAAATTAGTTGATTTATGCCTTGTCAACAAGTATGTTTGACATGACTTGAGGCATAATTCATTAATGAGAATTATCAAGCAGTGATCTATTTAGTATTTGGATAAGGGATGTTAAGCAATTATTATTTACAATGAATTAAAGTACTTGGTACGTTTGTTTTCATTAATAATAAATTGTATCCTATATTTGCATGTTTAATCCGTGAATAATTTATGTTATTCTAAATAGTCCGTTGTCAATCAATAATATGGGAATATTATTGAATTAAGACAAATCTGAGTTTTGGTAGAATATACTTAAGTATATTGATGCGTTGGACATGCCAAATTCACATGATATTCAATAAATGGATAAATTGAATGTAGGACAGATCCCAACCACATGATTGTACTTTATGGATCTTTGTCATTAAAGTAAATCATGAATATTTATCCTCAGACTTGAGATACCAGATAACAGCTGCGGATGTAGCTCATTTTCTATAAGATAGTATAACGCTATCCGTAACTGGTAGTTATAAGGGTTATTTTCAGAGGTGATGCAAAGTTCAAGGGTTATGCTTGTAGTCAAGAAAGGATTTGTTCCTTCAAATTTGTTTTGAAGTATAATACGGCTGGGCCCCTCGTAGGGTTGACAAGATGTTTGCATGGCCATGCCCAAGGTCTATCTGGAATACGTTCAGATGATTTGGTAATCTTGATCAATTATAAATAACGAGAAACAGAATAGTTAATTATGGAATGACTTAGATTCATATCCATATTAACGTGGTATTAGAAACAAAAGGATAAGTATGATGCTGATTCATCAAAAGGTTTTTTCCAGGAAACCATACTCAGGGTCGATCTGGGGGCATTGGGGTGTTATGCTAGACTAACCAATGTCATTACTATATTAATGCATATCCAAGTGGGAGCTGTTAAGTTTATGGATATAAATTAATATATGTATGACCGGATTCGAACACGAGACTTCGGGATTGCACACTTTACGTATAAGTTTCAATGTTTTAATAATTAATATAATAAGTTATGTTTAATTATTAATTTCACAAATAAACACTTAACAGACGTTAGTAATTAATGGAATTGACTAACGGTCGGTATATGTCAACGGGATACGAAGAAAATGAAACAAGACGAGAGAAGGTTCTAGAAATCCTCTCTTGGGCTTGTTTATGGCCAAACAATGGAATCCCACATCGGAAACCATTGTAAACTTGATCTCAACCCTAAGGCTATAAATACATCCCTATGTATTCATCCCTTGGTACACTTGATTTCAATAGAAGGCCAAACTTCTTCTTTTCTCCTCTCTTGTTCATAGGTCGACGAGTGAAACCCCAAGAAAGGGATTTGCGAGTAACCTTGAGCATTACAAAGTGTTTGGTTAATCTATTGTGAATCAAGAACCTAGCCTTTCTCATTGAAACGTTAGTAATACGTGTGTACAAGAACGGAGTACAAGCATACTTTTGCTTGTGTCTTTTCCCATTCGACTTAGGTGAAGTCGAATCACACTAAACCCTAATTTAGGGTTTTACTAGTTCTTGGTTGATCGATTTCTTGTTTAGCTAGAAATCAAAGGTACACATATTCTTTTATTTTGGTTAATTAATTACAAGTATTAGATCCTATATTCCGCTGCATGCTTTGATGTTTATGTTTATGTTTATGTATTACATATAATTGTTATGATGTTAATATAAAACTCTAACACAATCCACCAAAGATGGCACACCATTTAAAGGATAAGGATCATCAGGTCCAATTTGCTCAAGGTGGTTTAATATATCATCAATACCAAAGGTCAATATCATGATATGTCGAGAAGGGTTAACAATTGTAAGATATCCAATAAGTCCAATATCTACACGTGAATAACAAGCTAATTAAGACAAGCACAAACAATAAAAGATAAACACCAAAGGAAAGGTAGAAAAATGATGCGTGGTTTTGCGACCTTATAACAGGTTTTACCTCTTGAGGGATCTCAAGAGGCTTACAACCCCACCAGGCAGTGTACCTGACCGATGTAGTATAGTGTAGTGGTAAGTACGGGGGATTGATCGTTCTCCACAGGGAATAGTGTCGTTAGGATTGAAAAACTACTCTAATAGGTCTAAGGGTGAGAGAAGATTCTTTTTGTATTTTTATGTTTTTATGAAAGCAAGTAAAATCTCGGGTTTGAAGGAGTGGGCGGAATTAGTTGCTAGTCAACTAACCCAAATAACTACAAATGCAAATAAAATAAAATAACAGAAAATGAAAAGGTTGTGAAACTTATATGGAGAGAAATGTGTTTACTTAGATTTCCTTACTCCCTAACTATCTTTTACCGGTTGATTAGTGTGTATTAATTGCGTGGATGACGGGTGTATTCCTTAATACCAATCGTGGGGTGGCGTACGTACTTCCCCAACTCTACAAGCTCCTACTTCACTCCTATGTCGAGCCGGCTAAGAAGCTCCTAACATGGGATCACTAGAATTCGCTCATGCATTAAATACAACCATAAAAACCTAGTACGCATTGGTTCATGTTTCTTAAGACGTTCAAGCAAGTTACCGTATAGGAAGTTAGCCAGTTTTCTTAAGCCTAACATCGATGAACAATCATCCAATACAATTAATAACACACTAATAACCAATAATCAATAGTTAGGTTTCATTAGATCTAAGCAAACACAAGATAAATCTAGCCTAACATGTTAATCAAAAGACAAGAACAAGATATAATCAAACAACACATAGACATATTGATTGATTAAATGATAACTTATCTTCAATTAAACATGGGAGATCCAAGGGTATGAAAACCCTTAAAAATGGCAGAAATTTGTCTTTGGGTTTCTCCTCACAAAGTTGCACACTAATGACAAAAAGTTGCAAAACTATATATAGAGTTTAAGGGCTGACGGCGTCACGTTATAGATCTTGACGCCGTCACCTCGCCGTGTCAAGGGTTCTCGGATGGCCTTCTTGACGCCGTCCCTCTTTAGTGCTCCAAAATCCGCTCTGGCTTATCAAAGGTTGACGCCGTCAGAAATAGGCTTGACGTCGTCTCTTGTTAAGTTAAACCGTGATGGCCTTGATCACCTTAAAGGGTGACGCCGTCAGATTTTCCATTGTAAAATCTCTGGCTTATCATGTGTATTTTTCATATCCAATTCTTTTGCCAAGCCATGACGCCGTCAGGAGCAATCCCTGACGCCGTCAAAGGTACTTTTCCAGCCGATTTTGAGACTTTGTCGTTTTCTTCACTTTTATGCTCCAAAAACGTCCAAAATGCTTCCTTTTCCAGATTTCATCTCCAAAGTACCTAAAATGACAAAATGAACGATTTAGGGTAATATTTGATCAAATAAATACGATTTAGGGCTTAAATGACCCCCTAAAAGCGGTACACTTTTCGCTTCATCAAATACCCTTACACTTGAGATTTGCTTGTCCTCAAGCAAATGCGCTTTTATTCTAATCAAAATACAAGTTAGGGGTCATTTAATGCTAATATAAAAGTAATTACAACAAATAGTCGTTCCACTTTAATCATAATAAGCACGGAGATTACAAACTAGCACCTCACAAGTAGTGTTTAGATACTCACATCTCTCAGGTGTCATCAAAATAAATCTCATAAATGAAAACGGATAATATCTCTCACTACCTGTCATAGCAAATAGATTACCATAGGCTTTGGAAATGATCGAAAACCTTCTCCACTAGGCATAAGCACCTAAGATAAACTATCAAAGAGGGCTTTTAAATGGGTTATAACGTGAGGTGTAGGGATATGATAAACACGGTTTTGTTGGATAAGGGATATTTTACTGGTGGCGAGTTAAAGATCTTGATTAATTACATTCACAATATGGCGTTGCTAAGCCAAGACTAGACTCGACTTAAGCTAAAAATAAAATAACAAAAACATAAAATAAACATAAAATGAAACGGGATGGTAGTCCGTATGTTTTTTCTACTTTTCTTTTTCTCATTTTTTTGTATTTTTCTTGATTTTTTTTTTATTTTTTTTTTCATACACTCTTGCCCTACCATCCAAAATAATACATCATAGGGGCGTTGCATTCCCCTTACACTTGAACTTTTACATAACTTTACAAATAACTATTCTAATGACTCGAATTAAGATAATTGAAAAACTTGGAGTACTTTTAAAATATTTAGCACATATGGGGGTAATAATGATGTTCTTCCCCATTACTCCATTACACTAGTACTTTACCCATGAGTCCCAATCGTCCCAAAACAATATGTACAAGGATATGACTCGATGTAAGTGGGGTGTAACAAATTCTTCCTTTAAGTAAAATGCTTAAAGTTAGAAACGAAAAGATAGGCTCTGAGGGGTGTACTAGGGGTATCGTGTACTAAAAATGAGTACAACGCAAAGGGTGTGGGAGAATTACTTGACCAATGTAGCCAATGTAATTATAACAAAAACACAGGTGTAAAACAATGGGTTAATCCTAATGCCTCTTATCATGTAGTAAATCTAACTACACGAATGTAGTCTCACTTGTGGCCTCGGAATGGTCCTAACGCAAGTTCTAGAATCTAAGTGCTACCGGTACACACATCATAGCATAAATGCTTTTCCTACCAATTCTAGGGGCGAACCTCACATATTTGGGGGTGGAAAATTTTTTTAGTGGTACGGTTTTTTGTGCTAGTCATATAACTCCTATCCGTGAGACGCTCATTAAGATCAAAGTTTCACTCCTAAATGTTGTAAAAATTTTTAAATTTGGCACTAAAATTGCCCTAACAGGTATTTCTCTCAGTTTTATTACACATCTACCATTAAACAAACAAAAATCAAGCGTACTTGTATTCTCTAAAGTATCGTATTTTACCCCCCCCCCCCCCTTACACTTAAGATGAACATTGTCCCCAATGTTCAAATAAAAAGATGTAAAAGCAAATAAGGTAAAAGAATGAAATCAAATACTCCCCTGATTCGTTCGGTGGATAAAAAAGTAACATGGTTAGATCTTCTTCCAAGTGAATGTAGAAGCTCCAAGACTAATGCATCGCCAAAAGCTTGATTCCACATACATTTCTTTGTCCAAAATAACCTGTTAAACCTGAGAAAACAAACACGAAAACCTGCATAACATCGGCGGGATAAATTCTATATATAAGGATATAATGCTTGTGGAATGATAATTTTGCAGATTCCTGGAGATTATAAGTTAGAGATTTAATAAAAACTTTTTATGAAAACAAAACTTTCAAAAATTTCAGAAAATTAAAACCTGACGCCGTCAGGTTGTAAATCCTGACGCCGTCAGAAATGATCTGACAGAATTATCATGTTAAGTTTCCGGAAAATTTCTGGAAAAACCTCTACCTTACTTCCTGGAATTCCTGCAAAACATCATTATGACTCGATACAAGCATTTGACTCAAACAAATACTAATATGTATGTTAATTTAATATTATTACGATTCATGTTCATTTGTTCTTGTAAACCGATTTGGATTTCCCTTACACTTAACTTTTGCAAAATACCTTTATATGTAGTTAAGACGAAGTTAAAAACAAGATAAAGCATTTTCACAATTTAGTTTTTGAACATGAATCAATAATAATAAAAATTAAACATACATACGGAAGCAAATAAAATCAAACAAACAAATAAATAAACACACAAAGCAAATAAAGCTTGGGTTGCCTCCCAAGAAGCGCTTTTCTTTATTAACGAGTCTTGTAGCTAGACTCAAAGTCACGTACATTACGTGATTCCATCATTCATAATGACGTATCCTTGATAGATATAATCCTTGTTATTAGGGTGGTGGTGTCTCAATCGCTCGACATTCGCAGTCACTTCACCTCCTCCCTTGCTGGTCAAGCTTACTACCCCATCTTGGTGTAGACTTTTAATTGTGAATGGTCCGTACCACCAGGGACTTGGTTCATCGGTAGGTGCTTTTGTTTCTGAATGCCTTAGGAGCACTGAGTCTCCTTTTGTAAATTCAATGGGGTTATTGGTCTGCTCATTAGCCTCAATATAATCGTTATTTCCACCCTTACATTCTCTAATCTCATTTTCATTGTAATTCTTAATCTTTGCCTCCCATGCAAGGATTTTCTCTCGAACATTACCACGGATTATATTGGGGTTTGCCTCCATCTTCTTTTGTAGAGCAACATCTCGTATATGTCGTGGGATCATTGGGAAGTTTATTGTTTTCTTCCCCTTCTTCATTTGAATGGTACTATTTTCGTAATTGATTTGTGCCCTAGTGGTAACGAGAAAGGGTGCCCCAAGGATTATTGGCATACTCATATCATTTCTTTCAATAATCATGAAGTCGACCGGATACAGGAATCCGGCAACGTTGACCAACACATCTTCTGCAATTCCTAACGGGTACTCGTAAGAATGTTTTGCAAAGGAGAGTTTAGTACGGGTGATGGATGGCAGTTCGTCGGTTAACTGGACATAAACGGATAAAGGCATCAAATTTACGTCGGAACCTTGGTCAGCTACCGCATCCAGATACTTGAGTTTTCCAATGCTGCATGGTATTTCGAAGACCCCGTAGAATTCCTGCTTTTCCACTAACTTCTGTCTTATGAGGCTCTCATACAATTGCCCTCCGGGTAATGTGTCAGTTTCATCATCCGGTTCCATCCTTTTGGACTCCTTGTTGGGTAGATGAGTACGTCGATAGTTTCTCACCCAATCGTTTATGGTCTCCTTGTTTATTTCGTGCTTCAAGTAATGCCTCACTTGTTGTGACTTTGGAGGTTCTACCAATTGGCGTTCCTCAGAGGGCGCCTCCTTTCCCTTGTCGGAATCGCGTTTGTAGGCATTGGTGTTTCCGTCATTAAGTGGGACGAGGTCAATTTTGTTAACTTCCATAGTTATCAACTTCCCTCTTCCATCATTTTCGCCCTCTTGGACGACGGAGATGTCATTAACACATTTAGTGTTGGGAACTTCAACGTCTTTTCGCACTAACACATTTTCAGGAGCTTTTGTTTTTGTGTATTCTTTCAAAAGGCCCATCATCTCAGCCATCTTCTCTTCCGTCTCCTCCTTTTGTTTGTAGACAGCTTCCTCAAATTTTGCCAACCGTTCGGAGTGTTTTGACATGTATTCTCTCATTCGAGCTTCGAATGTTGGACTAAGTTCCTGAGGTGGTAAGTTGGGTTGAGCGTGCTTATGGAAGGGTTTAGTATTTTCCCTAAGGGGTGATTCGGACAATGGTATTTGCTTAATGCTTGAGACCGAGTTAACTGTTGCATTTTGTGGACTTAAGGGTCTCTTTTGCTTTTCCATAAGATATGCAACCCTCTTCTCAAGTTCACTAACGCTTTCCTCGGTGATTTGATTGGCTTTATCGGGCGATGAATATGTCTTGACCGCCGAGCGTACGTCGTGGGAAACTTGCCACAATTCATCATCGTCGGATGCAAGCTCATCAATGATTTCCCATGATTCCTCGGCGCTTTTGTCACGCAATCTGCCTCCGGCGGCTCGATCGATGGCACGCTTGGTGTGGTAATCAACATAGTCATAGAAGATTTGGATTTGAAGCCAGAGATTTATGCCATGATGAGGGACTTTTTGGAGTAAGTCCTTGAATCGAATCCACGCCCCATATAGGGTTTCGCCTCGACGTTGTTCGAACATCAAGATATCCTTCCTTAGCTTGGTAGTTCTTCCCGATGGGAAAAACTGAGCAAGGAAACGAGTGGTGAGATCATCCCAAGAGGTGATGGATCCTGCGGGTAGACGCTCTAGCCATTGACTAGCTTGGTCCCGCAGAGAGAATTGAAAGAGACGTAGTCGGGTCGTCTCTCGAGTGGCAACATCAAGGTCTATGGAATCAACGATTTTGAGAAAGTCCTTGAGATGTTAATTAGGATCTTCAGAACGAAGTCCATGGAATGCGCATACGCTTTGCACCAACCGGATGGTGTCGGATCGCAAGGGAGTGACATTGGCTCCTTGAGTGAGCTCAATGGTGTTTCGATAGCCATGGTGGCTAGGACGGGAGTAGTCTCCTAAGGTACAGGCTCTAGGAGGTGGGTGTTGTTGTGGTGGTGGGTTGTTGGGATCGAGGATATTACCACCTTCCATGATGTCGGATGGTAATGGTTACGAACAAAGAAACGAAGAAAAAAGATAGACTAAAGAAAATCTAGAAAAATAAAATAAAAATCTCACTAGAAAGGAATCTAGTGAGTAGACCTAATAAAATAAAAATTCAACCTAAACAATAACTATTCCCCGGCAACGGCGCCAAAAACTTGATGCGTGGTTTTGCGACCTTACAACAGGTTTTACCTCTCGAGGGATTTCAAGAGGCTTACAACCCCACCAGGCAGTGTACCTGACCGATGTAGTATAGTGTAGTGGTAAGTACGGGGGATTGATCGTTCTCCACAGGGAATAGTGTCGTTAGGATTGAAAAACTACTCTAATAGGTCTAAGGGTGAGAGAAGATTCTTTTTGTATTTTTATGTTTTTATGAAAGCAAGTAAAATCTCGGGTTTGAAGGAGTGGGCGGAATTAGTTGCTAGTCAACTAACCCAAATAACTACAAATGCAAATAAAATAAAATAACAGAAAATGAAAAGGTTGTGAAACTTATATGGAGAGAAATGTGTTTACTTAGATTTCCTTACTCCCTAACTATCTTTTACCGGTTGATTAGTGTGTATTAATTGCGTGGATGACGGGTGTATTCCTTAATACCAATCGTGGGGTGGCGTACGTACTTCCCCAACTCTACAAGCTCCTACTTCACTCCTATGTCGAGCCGGCTAAGAAGCTCCTAACATGGGATCACTAGAATTCGCTCATGCATTAAATACAACCATAAAAACCTAGTACGCATTGGTTCATGTTTCTTAAGACGTTCAAGCAAGTTACCGTATAGGAAGTTAGCCAGTTTTCTTAAGCCTAACATCGATGAACAATCATCCAATACAATTAATAACACACTAATAACCAATAATCAATAGTTAGGTTTCATTAGATCTAAGCAAGCACAAGATAAATCTAGCCTAACATGTTAATCAAAAGACAAGAATAAGATATAATCAAACAACACATAGACATATTGATTGATTAAATGATAACTTATCTTCAATTAAACATGGGAGATCCAAGGGTATGAAAACCCTTAAAAATGGCAGAAATTCGTCTTAGGGTTTCTCCTCACAAAGTTGCACACTAATGACATAAAATTGCAAAACTATATATAGAGTTTAAGGGCTGACGGCGTCACGTTATAGATCTTGACACCGTCACCTCGCCGTGTCTAGGGTTCTCGGATGGCCTTCTTGACGCCGTCCCTCTTTAGTGCTCCAAAATCCCCTCTGGCTTATCAAAGGTTGACGCCGTCAGAAATAGGGTTGACGCCGTCTCTTGTTAAGTTAAACCGTGATGGCCTTGATCACTTTAAAGGGTGACGCCGTCAGATTTTCCATTGTAAAATCTCTGGCTTATCATGTGTATTTTTCATATCCAATTCTTTTGCCAAGCCATGACGCCGTCAGGAGCAATCCCTGACGCCGTCAAAGGTACTTTTCCAGCCGATTTTGAGACTTTGTCGTTTTCTTCACTTTTATGCTCCAAAAACGTCCAAAATGCTTCCTTTTCCAGATTTCATCTCCAAAGTACCTAAAATGACAAAAGGAACGATTTAGGGTAATATTTGATCAAATAAATACGATTTAGGGCTTAAATGACCCCCTAAAAGCGGTACACTTTTCGCTTCATCAGAAAGGTAGAAAAACAACGCACCATGATCGCCTTCCATAAAGCATGGTTCGAAATCCCTCTGAGGCCAATTATTGCTCATCCCCCTAGCAGCTAACACTCCGTCTGGAAAGTTATGGCTATACACAACATGTTTCTCCAACATACTAATATGTTCTCATAATGCAGCTGATAGCCGTGGGCACATGTCAGACTCTATGTTCTCATCCCCAAGGTGCATTGAAGGTAAGAAGGATACCGCCTTATCCAGAAAATTTTAGTCTGCCACTGGCTCAGGTGAACTTTCAACCCCCTAACGACTAACTTACGCTGTGAGAGGGACGAAAATGAAAACCACCCTTCGTTGACAGTTATATGGTAAAAGCATCGAAATAGAGTCAGCATAGGAACTATATGTATGACACGACAGTGAAGCTCGAAACATAAAATTTGGCGATAGCCATCTGGGCAAAGCTGCGAGATATGAAATCCATAGCTCGACAAAAGCTCTAACAACAAAGGGGAAACGGGAAATCGCAAGCCCGCCTCCAAGAAACTTTGATAGATTCCTACCATACCACTCGGGCCTTCGTGATCCCCACCGAAGAGTGTGGCGCTTGCGCATCAAAAGGTGATCAGGTAGGCCATATCTGATACATAAATCTTTCACATCATCGATCGAAAGTTCGAAACCAACGGTGTGTATCATGCTTATGTTTTTTCACCCATTTAGAAGAACAGTAAGAAGTGTGGAAGAGACCCACCAGATAAGTCAACTACTTATAACAAACTTTAGTAAGAAAGAACCCCCCCCCCCCCCAAAAAAAAAGAAAAAAGAAAAAGAAGGAAACACCTTATTTTCTATATAGTAGACTTATAGAGTGGCCAAATGGATATAAATCTTTTTTTAACTACTTCCTAAGCAATGGAGATATGCATCTAAAGATAATGATTACATCACAGTTACTTTAATAAAAGAATAAAAGGAGATTCTTTTACTCTTATACAAATACATTGAGTATACGAAATATAGATTAATGATGAAAGCCCATGTAAGTATCTTTGATCCCACAGATGGCCTTGGGGGCTTAATAGGCATACACACATATTTCTTGTAGAAGACATATCTTGAAAATATTATATAATACACATATTTCATGTAAAGATTACGTCTAAAGAGAGTTTGTACCTACACGTACAAGTTAGGAAAGCACCTAAAAGATACTATGGAAGATATGAAATCACATTTGGTAAACGTTGTACATAAATTTACAAGAGCAGGTATGCATGGTTTGTTTAGTATAAATAGCATGCTTCTATAATTCAAAGAGATCATCAAATAAACACACTACTACTACTACTACTACTACTTCTACTTCCCTCTCTAATACAGTGTATATCTTATTGCATCGTGTAGCATTTCACATCTGACTTGATCGCCGGAGTGTACTACAGGGAGTGAGTCCCGTATACATTCTAACGATATCTCTTGTTTCTTAAGTGATACAGATAAACAGGTCCACATGTTAAGTGATCAGGGCTCAGCATCTGGACCCGTAAATCAATGTATCATCGATGTAAATATGAGCTATATTTAGTTGTTAAAGGTTAGAAAGACTCTGAGAAAATTAGTGAAATTGTTTTGCAAAAAGTGAATTGAGAGCATGCAAAAGAGGTGGGTATCTATACATGTGAAATGCATTTGTTGCCATGCGCTCCCTTCAAGCACTCTAAAGTGTGAGTGTGGAGTGTCTAGTGCAAAATTTTACTTATAAATATATGTGTTGCCTCTTGCTGCACTAATAAATATATGTGATGCCTCTTGCTAACCCATATGATCATTGTAAGGTATTGACGGTCACTCGCATGGACTATAAAACATACACATCAAGATCATGCAGACCAAACCCTAATGTCAAAATCTCCTAATCAGATAATCATATATGGCTAATCTAGGGACAGTTTGAGTGTCTTAAGCAAGACACCCATGTAGCTTCCACTTAGATCAAGAACCTGATCTTGACTAAGTGTTAGTTTGTTCCATCTAGCTCCAGCTCCCTGTCTTGTTACATTTGTAATTACAACAAGTCTAGGTACGTAAAAGTAAATTACATCAAGGCACTTGCCAACACAAGGCCTACCAAAAAAAACTAAAGAAAATTAAATAACAAATGAAACATATTCATATTGTAGTCAACAACTACAACACGAACACTTGTCACACGATATATATACATGGTCTATTGGCTTCATCAGCTATGCATGACCATAAGTATAAAAACTAATAACAACATTATTAAATTTATACTACATGCCATGCTCTATTGGCTTGATCTAATTTAGGCTTAATTTGTATTCATTTACACCTTCTCCATTCATTGTATGTTCTTCATTTCAAAGATCTCAATTTGAAATTTTCTTTGCATTAGATAAAGGATATAGAACCATAAGTGTTAGAATTATATATTGTACACTAAGAAAAGTTGATGTGCTTATCACTATGGCGATTTATGGTTCCATGTGGTATCCTTTTATTTTTGTTTTTTATTGATAGTACGATTGGTCGTATTCCTATTACAGCAAATATAACACGTATTTATTATTTGATTTTGCAGTAGTAGTATGAGTGGTACACCAAATAAATAAGCAGATGCTTGATGACAGCGGAGGCCGAAACGTTCAAGTCTTCTGCTAATCAGGAGTAAAGGCTTTGATCGCATCCGTTGATGGTTTGAACCAGGAAGAAAACCTCTAAGAGGCTTGTGTTAATATATGTATTTGTTCTTACTTCCTGAAATTGCGCCGTAGAGGTAGCAAAATGAGATGGTCAGGTGGGTGGTGTTAGAGTTAATGTATAAATATTAATATACGTATGTCCGGTTTCGAACCCGAGACTCGGTATTGCACACAATAACGTGAGAGTTTCAATGGTTTGAATAAATTAAATATATTTTATATTTATATTTATTCATTTCACAAAACAACACTTAACGACAGTTAGTAATTAATGGGGTTAGAGATAACGACCGTTAAAGGACTAAATGTGCAAAATAGGAAAGAAGGATCTAGAACCCTTGTTGTGGGTTGAGAACCGGCCGACCCAACCCAAGGAGGGGGGTTGTCGGTTTGGTAGCTTGGGAAGGAAGTAGGGTTTGCCTATAAATACAATTCCATTGTATTTGGTTTTTCCCTAATCTTGAATCCCTAACTAAGGCCAAACTTCTTTCTCTTCTCTCCCTCTTGCTAGAACCGATCGGACGTTTTCTAATCCCACTAGGGATTGCCGATTCCTATTATAGCAATAAAGTGTTTGGTTGTTTTGTGATTCTTGAACCTAGCTTTTCTCATTGAAACGCTATCATTACGTGTGTACAAGAACGAGTGACAAGTTTATTTTAACTTGTGTGTGTTTGGTTAGTTCGATCCATATAAACCAATTAGGGTTTATATTTGTTCTTGGAAGCACACGATTCCTTGTTCTTGCTAGGAATCAAATAAGGTACGTGTCCATTTAATTTTATGTTAATTAATTATATGTTAATAAGATCCTATCCGCTGCGTATGTGCTTTGATGTATTGTTCTTGATTATGTGTTTATAGTATTTTATGATTCACATATTCCAACAGTGGCATCATGAGCCCGTTTTAACATGTAATTGATTACATAAAAACCTTAAAAATTGAATCTTCATTAGATACATGCAATTGTTTAATCTAGGGTTTATTTTTTTTATAAACCCTAATTGGGTCGACACCTAATTAAAAGATTTAGGGTTTTGGTTTTTGTAGAAAACTTGTAGAAAACCCTAGGTTTGCATGCAATTTTTAGGGATTAATTAATGAGTACCGTATGTGATGTCATTAATTAAATTAGATTACGTACATGATATATTGACATGATAATATGTGTTAACATGATTATATGTGCAATATGGGATCCATGACAAAATCTTGCATATTTTGTCATGGAAAGTATTAAGTAAAATTGGTTATGTGCAATGTGGTATCTAGTTAATTAAAACTTACGCGGCCAAGCTATTTGGCGTCTGTGGACCATTGGGCACAATGAGCTCGAAAACCAATGGGAGTTTTGTTAATTAGATACATTAAAATTCACATAGATAATTAATAGGATTTATCAAAAAGGTTTGCATGTGGCTATATGATATTGATTAATGATCATATACGTGTTATTATGTGTTTATGTAACACCCCAACCCGATAAGGGTAGAAGTATTACGTTATGGTGACATATCAAAGCAAACACAAGCATATGACTTAAATAATACAAATGAAATTCAAAGGTTACAAAGTGATAATCTGAAATACAAGGTTACAAATGAGAACAACAACAAAATACTAAGTCTGAAATGTAAATCTCTTCTAGTCATCTCTAAATCCAGGATAGCAAATCTAAGTATAGTCTTCTAAGTCCAAGGTACTCTCCACTCATAACCCAGCTTCCAACTACAACCTACCGCAGGAAAAGAAGTGCGGCTGAGCTTAAAAAGCCCAGTGAACAGATATATATAAACGAAATCGAAAGAAAAAGAACGAACATATATAGTATGGTGCATTGGGGAAAGCATAAGGTATAAACAAATGGAATCAAAGTAAGAAAGGGTCAGTAATCCACCACGAGCCCGAACACAAATCAAATATAGTAACCATGGAGTAGCTAGCTCCCGAACATGTGAAGACGTGTATCGCACACAGCATCAGTCACCAAATTATAATCAAATCATATCATGATATATCCCTCGAATACAAAACAAATCTAGGATGCATCCATAAGCCCCCGCGAACAAATCATAGTGGCCAAATATATATATTCTTGAGCTCATAATCAAATAATAAAAAGGGACGATGTGGAATATCACTCGACCACACTAGAGTCATGCCATTGGTGCATCAATGACACGGCCATGGAACCCCCATGACTAGGAAACAAATTTTGGCTCGGGTATCAAACTGAAGGGTCAAAGGTCAAATCATATCAAGGTCAAATGTCTAAGTCATCAAATCATAGTCAAAGTCCAAATGTCGAAGGTTCATAATCAAAGGTTTGAAATCAAATGATTCATAGCAAGGTTTAATTCAAATGTTTCTATCAAATATTCATTTAAGAAATCTTATAATAATGGTTTTCATAAAATAGTCTTTACAAGTAGTTTTCATAAAAGATTGTAAAATTCCATATAAAAGTGGTATCACATCGTGCTCATAAAACATCATTTTAAAATAGTTTTTCTCAAAACATTTCCATGATATAATTAAGAAAGGTTTTCACGTCCAATTACAATATCAAATGAACCTTCAAAGTATCAAGTGATTCGAACACTCATGTCACAGGGTAACGAACGAAATATGTCAAGTATCAAATCATAAGGATCGTGATGAACGAATGTCAAATGGATCACCATACCAACGAAGCATATCAACGAATGAATCAAAGTACAAGGGATCATAGCAATGGGTTAAGGGAA
Source organism: Artemisia tridentata subsp. tridentata (assembly GCA_021014915.2). Taxonomy (NCBI): domain Eukaryota; kingdom Viridiplantae; phylum Streptophyta; class Magnoliopsida; order Asterales; family Asteraceae; genus Artemisia; species Artemisia tridentata. The sequence goes on along the minus strand of CP139503.1, from coordinate 87,325,162 downwards.
TCTTATAATGAAACAGAGATCAAGATCAAGTCATGAGAATGAAAGCACCCTTACTGAAAAAAGGGTAGAATATCTGTACCTTAGACCGCAAGTGAAAACACAATAGAAACATAAAGATCGGAAGCAAGCTCCTTCTTCAGCTAATCTACATGAATTCATGATCGTCTTATTATTTATAAGCTCATTAAATCAGATTACTCATTTTAGTCGGCTTTTCATTTTTTGTAACTTTCCATATTTAGTAATTTTCTCGATTTAGTAATTTAATACTCTAAGGTTATAATTTACAATTTATATTATTTACGGGTTAAAATGACAATTATAATAGTTTAGGGTTAATTATGCCAATCTAGTAAAGTTTTAGGGTCAAAATGTAAATTATCAAGTTTAAATATTAAAAGGTCAAATAAAGTTATTTTAAAGTTTATGCTATAATTTTATATTAAGATGATAATTTTAGACCCCGTCGTTCATAATTTATTAACGTATCTTTGACATTAATCGTTGACCGTGACGACCAAAATATGATATTATCACATGTATAAACACACGACTCGCATTCTTCCTATTTAACCCTAACCATATCGACCAAAATCTCTTTTTATTTGTCTATAAAACACGACACGATCAACACATAAAATCACACATGAAGAACCCTATTCGACCCAATGTTTACCCATTTTAATTTAACTTGACACAACACACACAACACAGCTGATATGAAAAGAACAGTCCCATGACGACACCCTCAAACCAACATTCACGACACACAAAACATACCCATACACAACCCCACGTGCAACACAAACCACAACTAAATTTCTGGTCACATGTATATATAACAGATTGGTATTCACTTTAGTTTACAACACATTTCCCTTGGACTGAAAGTATATTTTAAACAATGATATTAATATTTCAATTCTTGTTCTTGTCATAAGTACCATGTGTGTCAGTCTACACTATGCATGCTAAACTTCATGATATTTAAAGACTCTCAGCATGCGTCTATAGTAACCAATTTATTAGATTAATTTTCCATAGCTCCATAACACATTACGTATATCAAATGGGTTTTCAAACGAATCGATTAGACCGAGCGATTTAAATACAATCCACGCCCGTTTTCCTAGCTTATGATTTTACGTTATTTAATTTTTATTTATGTGATGTATATCCAAGACCATGTGTGATACAGTTAAAAAGATTATGGTTCATGTTTTATACGCATATATGCTTCATATGTCGAACAAGGTCACAAGGACGAATTAAATGATACCTCTCGAGTTGGATCAAATGAATGAAATCGGAGATAATGAACAAACCCAAAACCTTCGAATCCCACAACACACGATCACATAAAAGCTAATCACCGACGAAACACCCACACTCGTACACCACGAACCGCCCACCAATTCTTCTATAGCTTTCATTCCATTGATTTCTTGGAAAGCATAAAGAACAACCAACTAGTGTAATATTGTGAGTGTGAAACAAAGTTTGTGAAATGGAGGAGCAAATGAAGGAAAATAAGGGAAAAGTTGCTGCCACTAGGCCACCAAATAGCAGCCACCAAGGAGTCCTTTTGTTTTCTTTGAGTCGAACGGAAGAAAGAAAGAAAAAGTAGCAGCCGACAAAATGGTTGGTGTATAGGTTTTAGGGTTTGTTTTTAGAGAGAGTATGGCAACAATATAAAAAAAATGTGTGGGGTGATACGGTTTAAATGCAAATCGTGTGATGGGGGTCTTAAAATGGTAGCTAGCATGATTGAAGGGATATTGTTTGAAGGCAAAACAATGTTAGTGTATAAAAAGAAACCATGCGATTTGATATTGTATGAATTTCGGTTATGGTTTTATTTGGGGCGTGTGTTTTATGAATAAAAAGAAATGTGTACACTTCGTTAATCACAAGTCTCATTATCGTGTTACTTTTATTCATTCTATTATTAACGGTTAGTTACTTAGGTTGCATTTGGAATTAAAATGTATTAATGCTTTAAACATCTTTTATGAATTTGAGATCAAAGGGTATTCTGGGTATTTTACATGTTCAGAAATTTTGGGTTTTACAACTCTTCCCCTCTAAAAGAAAATTTTTGTCCTCGAAAATTGAAGGGAAAACGAAACGGGAACACAACTGACTACAGAAATGTGGGTGACTTGTTTCTCATGACTCTATCTTGTTGATCAAAATAGCTTCGATCTCCTCAGAAAAGACATGTCATACCGAATCCAGCTCAAAGAATAATACACGAAACGTAACAGATGATAATCGTATTCTCTCGGAAGAGATACAGGGAATACGTAGGATTTGACGGATATATCGTCCATAGAACTTGATTAGACAAATCAGATGAGAACTTACAGAAAATAGATTGTTTGATATTCATCAAACGGCAAAAAGTTCTACAACAGAACTTAAGATTCTTATCGGAAGTATAGAGGTCAGCAAACGCATGTCGAGAATCCAAACGTATCAAATCATATAACGGTAAAAGTAGATTAAACGCATAGGTAGAATGAACCTAAAGTCTCACTAACTCAGATAATCTCAAACAGCTATCAGAAATTCTAAGGTTTCTAAGGCACTCCTTGAAATATCCTATGATCACAATAAGTGCACGTTATATGATGTAAGTATTATCACGTTGGCCAGACGTCATAATACTTGCATCATATAAATATGCCCTCATGATGGTCATACTTTATCTCAAGTCGTGAACAAAACAACCTATCTTAATCCAGCTAATCCTTCTACAGTCTCAGAGGTCATCAAAACCAAACAACATATCCAAGAGGAGAACGAAACTACTCAGAGGAGTAACGAAAATCCTAGAATGTCTATCAGAATTAAGGTACGTCGCTAATAGCGTCAATCCTTCATCACTCACCGAAATCAACTCATCCAATATAAATGGTTGCTTCCAAATCCGCCCATTCCTAAACATAAATCTCAAGGTTCCTTCCACAATTCGTCAAAATTCGCATAACAAAACCATCATCCAACAAACGCAGAATGAACACAGAACGGAATTACTAATAGAGAACCTAAATCATTCAAAGGATCTTATCATTAGGTAACGAAAACTTAAGTAGGTTGAGAGGAAGTGAATTACGTCATCAATAGCTTCATCCTTCACAGAATCAACTCTTCCAACACATACGTTCGCTTTAAAAATTCATCCATTCAAATACATGATCTCAAATCTCTTCCAAGTCCAAGCAGTCTGCCTACTTTTGTCCATATGATCATAGGATGAAAGGAATTATAATCTTGAGTCTGGTTCCTCAAGCCTTCGGCAACTCTTCTTGGAATTGTGGTATAATAACGCGAATCTCTGACAAGATCGCTGTGCATTCCTCCGTCCGCAAGTCTGCTTCTGCTCTCAATTCATCTTAGTACCACTAAAATGAATAGAGAAGCAAGACTGCGTGTCCTCGACAGGTCTTCTAGCACAGTTCAAAATTCGCCCACTCGATTACATTCTCCTTCAATGTCCGCCACCACCTTCGTCTTGCAAGAAATGTTTTCCAATCTTCAAGGTGAACACCGCTGCTGTCGACTCCAGGTTATGTTTTGAATAGTTTGACCCCTATGGTCTAGTTGTCTTGATGCCCGAACTGAAATCTCCACGTGCTGCATGAGGTATAATCGAGTCCCATCTCAGTTTTTTTTTTTCTTTTTTTTTCTTTTTCTTCTTCTTGTATGCTTCTTTCACGGTAACGCCTGTCACGAACATCTTCTACTACTCTTCTACAAGGTTTCTAACTCCGATAACTGTCTTCAATCTTGGTCCTTTCTGTGGGAAACTCTGTCATTACAAGATACCTGGTAGAGCTGTCTGCTACAATTCTGAACGCCAATCACCTCTACTCTTCCAGAACAAGGGTCATTCTAGTTAATACGAAGATGATCTACATGTTCCTCTTTCGTCTCTGAGCACAAACACACTGTCATACTATGATAATTTGTCCAAATAGTCGCGAAAACATGATTCTATTTGTAATACCCGAAATTTGAAAACATGCTAAATGACCAAATTGCCCCTACAATTTTAAAAATTGATTAAAATGCATTTAAATTACCAAATAAATTCCAAACCTTCGGGAATGAACTAGATATGAAGCCAAATAATTTTTATGTCTATAATTTAACATTTAGAAAAGTACAAAAATATACAAAGTATTATTATGGACGAAAATATATATAATTCGTATATATTAATTATTAAAAATACAAAATAAATTAAATAAAATACAAGATAAATGCTAATAAAATTAGGAAAAGATCACAATCAGTATTTGACCTTAATTAAGCTTGCTTGGGCCGAAAATATGGAGTACTTATCAAGAAAACACGTTTTTATAAATTATGTATATATATAATATATGCCGAAACCCTTAAAACCTTTGCCAAAAATCGCACAGCCTTCATTCGATCACATAAAATTCATGTGCCATTTTTAAGGAGTTCTACATAACCTAAAGAAGATTAGAAAAATAGAGGTTCAATTCTAGGAAGCTTGGTTCGTGTGCTTTTGGATTTTTCTTGCTCGTTAAACCCTACCGAGAGGTATAATTTTCTGCAGCTTGTTCGATTGTTTTTAATTCCTTCTGATATTTTTCTAAGCTTTTTCATGTCCTATATAATCAGTATAAATTAGCCAAAACATCCCATGCACGCTAGGTTGATCGCTAGAAATTATTCGAACCATAAGAACCCTAATCGAACATAATTACCTAAATCGACTTGCAGATTTTTTGAGAAGCAAATTATAATTTTTATGGGTCTTATATGAACCTAATAACACTAGAAAAATACAGTTTGGATTTATAGAAGCTTGATTCATCTTTTTTTCGAATTATATATAAAACTGGATTTAAGAGAAATCGGTTAAAACTAAAAAGGGAAATCGTGGGACTTAGGGTTTGGATTTTTATGGTGTACATGAAGCATTTAATGTGTTTTAAGGTTAGTAATGATTTCCAATGATTGGGGTAAATTTAGGGTTAAGATTTGTGTAAGTTTAAGTATTGCCGATTGCTATTTATAAACTAAAGGGGGTGTTTTGTAATTAAACAAACTTGTGGGATATTTTTGTAACATGTTTTGGGGCTGGGGTAATCTGTATAAATTATGGTAGAAGGGTCTTACATGTAATATTTGGGTATTAGAAGGTTTTAAAAGGTAATATACTTAAATATTAATTCGATTTGTAAAATTTATAAATAGAGGGACTAGTTTTGTAATTTCTGGAAAAATAGGGTGGTTCGTATAAATACTTATGAGAAGGGTGTCATGTATAACTTTTGATAATTAAGGGTGTAATGAGTAAATATACATGTTATAAGGGTTAAATTGTATTTTAACTAACTATAGGGTTTAAATTGTAAATTAAATTATATTAAGGGTCTAATTTGTAAATTGTTAACATTAAAGGACTAGGTTTGTAATTATGGGTAACTTATGGGTTAAAAGCATAACTTATGATATTTTCACTTTAAAACCTTTATCTTTTATATATTTACATTTAAAACCCTAAGCTATGGAAGTTGTCATAATTAACCATAAAATATTATATGTTGATAAAGGAAACTTTCTAAAAATGGAAACTTACTTAATAAGGAAAGATAACTAAAAACCACTTGTCATTCTGTCTTCCACTCCTTTAGGTTCGTGAAGGGAGTAATTTGATCCTTGCCAATTGCTATTCTTGAGTTCCACTAATAAGGTACAGATATTCTGCCCTTCTTGTAAGGAGCCTTCGTTTCTCTTGATCTCTTGTTTTGATTTGTTTAGGATTTCCCAAGCCATTGCTATGTTTCCCTTGTATTGTGAACCTTGTCTTGAACCTTTGCTTTGAACTCTTGTCTTGATCCTTGTTCTGAACCTTGCCTTGAACCCTGCTATGTTTCTTTTGATACTTGACATGACCTGTTCATCACCTGGTAACCTGAATGATTAAGACCCTTGGATACTTGAAGGTTCATAGGATTTTATAACTGTTTTTCTTAGTTACATATGAAGAGGTTTTGAACATTTCTTTTAAAGACTTTTATTATGAAAACTGTTTTAACGATCGCTTTTATTAAAACCATTTTAAAAAGATTTCTTTTAACGAATTGTTATGAACCTTCTGGTATTTGACTTTTCTGATATTGACCTCCTGATAGTGAACCCCTGCATTGATCTCCTGCTATGAACCTTGATATGAACCTTGCCATGAACTTTGACTTGAACCTCAATTTACTTGATATGAAAATTGATAAAGAAACCTTTTTGATTACATCAAAATGTTTTAAATAGACCATTCCTATGAAAACTATTTTGAAAGATCATTTTAACTAGAACTATGATTAAAGGATTTCTTCTAATTAAACTTTTGAATTGAACCTTTACTATAAACCTTTGCTATGACCTCTTGTCTTGAACCTTGATACACTTGAATTGGAAACTTGAACTTGGAGCTTGAACTTGGTACTTGAACCCCTTGATACTTGATACTTGACCCTTGACCCACAGTTTGAGATTACGAGCCATACTAGGCATGAGGGTTTCATGTCCTTGTCATTGATGCACCGATGACTTGACTTTTGGGTAGGAAAGTGATTACCTATCCCGTCCCTGCCATGACTTGATATTTGACTTGTACACGTAGATGAAGACATTGTGGCAGCCTACAGGGGCGCATGGATGCATCCTAGATATGTACTTGACTTGACTTGTTGATTTTATTACTTGTTATATTAGATGACTGATGGGTGTGTGCGATACACGTCTTTCATCTCTTGGGAGCTTGCAACTCCAACCCTTGGAGGTATCCCTCATATTGTACTTGGTACCGAGGTCACCCCTCCGTACACCTTGCTTGACTTGATTGGATTTGTTCTGGGCTCGTAATGGATTTCTGTTTCTGTTACCTTATAACCAATGCTCGACTTGACACTTGACTTGACTTGAATTGAACATTGGGCTAGTGGTGGGTTATGGTTTCCTTTACACTTAGCCATTGTAACCAATTCTTGATAACCTTTTCCCATTTTCTTTCCTACTTATGTTACACCTTGTATTATTCCATTTACTTCACTATCCCTTTTACTACTGCTTTGTATCGTTATATCTGTTCACTGAGCTTTCGTAGCTCAGCCGCATTTCTTTTCCTGCGGCAGGTTTTAGTTTGGAAGCTGGGTATGAGTGGAGAGTACTTGGATTTAGAAGACCTTGATAGCTATTGAAGATGATTAGAAGGAGTTTTAGTTAGTTTAGAGATTATTGTATTATAATCTTGTAGTTTCATATCCCCTTTGTAACCATTGAAATTCTATTGTATTATTAATGTCAAATGCTTGTGTTTGTTCTGATATGCCACCGTTGTTGTGACATCTTTACCCTTGTCGGGTCGGGGTGTTACACTATTAGCCAATACAATTGGCATCATTAAAACTCATAATGATCACAGCGAGTACGAAAGCAGCTTCAGGAATCGCCTTAGGGATACTTCACATCTACTTCACATCACCTATCTTCTTCTTCACGAATAAAAACTGAAATGCTTCACGGAGGTTACTCTCAGTTAGTCAACTCCCTTCTTATAAGTTCTTATGGTTGCTTCCTCAGTCCTTCAAACCTAAATGAGGCCATCTGATACGGAGTTTTCAAAGGTAGGCCAAATCAATCATTGACACGCGGAAATGAAAAATGATTACGGATAGTGATACGGTTATGTTCACGATAGTCGATACGCTGCCGCATACTTCATCCTTCTTCTTCATAAACCAAAAGGAGCATCCAAAGAGAAACACTGAGGTGAACAAAATCATATTCCATCAGTTCCTCCAATCTCTCAACATCTATGGCGTCATGGTTTCGTCAACTGAGATCAGTTCAATGCAAACTCTACTTCCCAAGCAGGAGGGAATCCCAAGAGGTTCATCAGAGAACATCAGAAAATTTCGTACAACAAAATACTTCCAATACCAGAGCTTTCTAAGGGCGAATACTAATAGGTGTCAGGAGCAATTTGACAATCAAATGAGGTCAGAGTAAGTGTTTCCATAGCAGCATTAATCTTAACAAATTTAAGTGGTTGAGAGTCATCAAAGCAAAAGTAGAACGAAGTAGATTGTTAAAGGTCACATATCAGATATGGTAGTCCATGGTAGCTTTACGAAAGCCATCCAATCTATAACCAAAAGACCTCAAGGTCAATTATATCAAGAGTAAACAGGTCCGTAGAACGAATACGGTCGTTAAACCAGGCGGATAGTTCATATATCAGAGTCAAGTACATGGTTCATCAAAGTGTTTGAGACAGATAAGTGAACTGTTCAAGGTGTTGGAATCTTGTTAGCTTCTTAGCACAAGTGAGAGGTAGTGTGTGAATCATTGGTGATACGAACATAGTATAATTGTCAAAGGTAAGACATATAGGATATCAGTTGTCAACATCATCAGGTTCAGTTACAAATCCATACTGAGATAGTAATAACATCATATCCTTTAATAGGCAAATAAAGTTCATCATTCGAAGGGAGGGAACAAATCCCCATATATTCATGGTTAATAGTTACCAGAGTTCTCATAGGAGTAGTAATGGATTATGCAGAACTGAGTAGTATCAGATGATACATTATATCCAGCATATGCAATGAATTCACGGAATGTGTCAAACACACTATGGTTGAAAAACCTTCGGGATGGTCGGAAAGGTATCAAACAGATCGGAATTGGAGATCAAAATCGGAAGGTGAAACTTAAATGATGTAAGGTATCCGTGTAGTTTCCGAGGTATTCCAAACTTACTTGGTTACTAAGCTTAAGTTGTAAAAACTTTCTAGCTTCTGAAACAATTGTTCTTATAAGGCATAGCTAAAGGCAGAGGCACGAATCAGAGTGATGCGGAAGCAATGCTACTTACATAGATGTCCTAGTCTACCCATTCCTCACCGGCAATAACTTATGTTCCTATGGGGAGATCCTAAAGCAAAATTCTCAAAGGTTGTCTTATGAGCGCCTACAGTGGAAACTTAATGGTCCAAACTTCACAGGTCAAGGTTTGATGTACTATAAGTCGTAGCCTATCTCTCTGATACCATAGTTGTAACACCCCAACCCGATAAGGGTAGAAGTATTACGTTATGGTGACATATCAAAGCAAACACAAGCATATGACTTAAATAATACAAATGAAATTCAAAGGTTACAAATTGATAATCTGAAATACAAGGTTACAAATGAGAACAACAACAAAATACTAAGTCTGAAATGTAAATCTCTTCTAGTCATCTCTAAATCCAGGATAGCAAATCTAAGTATAGTCTTCTAAGTCCAAGGTACACTCCACTCATAACCCAGCTTCCAACTACAACCTGCCGCAGGAAAAGAAGTGCGGCTGAGCTTAAAAAGCCCAGTGAACAGATATATATAAACGAAATCAAAAGCAAAAGAACGAACATATATAGTATAGTGCATTGGGGAAAGCATAAGGTATAAACAAATGAAATCAAAGTAAGAAAGGGTCAGTAATCCACCACGAGCCCGAACACAAATCAAATATAGTAACCATGGAGTAGCTAGCTCCCGAACATGTGAAAGACGTGTATCGCACACAGCATCAGTCACCAAATTATAATCAAATCATATCATGATATATCCCTCGAATACAAAACAAATCTAGGATGCATCCATACGCCCCCGCGAACAAATCATAGTGGCCAAATATATATATTCTTGAGCTCATAATCAAATAATAAAAGGGGACGGTGTGGAACATCACTCGACCACACTAGAGTCATGCCATTGGTGCATCAATGACACGGCCATGGAACCCCCATGACTAGGAAACAAATTTTGGCTCGGGTATCAAACTGAAGGGTCAAATGTCAAATCATATCAAGGTTAAATGTCTAAGTCATCAATTCATAGTCAAAGTCCAAATGTCGAAGGTTCATAATCAAAGGTTCGAAATCAAATGATTCATAGCAAGGTTCAATTCAAAGGTTTCTATCAAATATTCATTTAAGAAATCTTATAATAATGGTTTTCATAAAATAGTCTTTACAAGTAGTTTTCATAAAAGATTGTAAAATTCCATATAAAAGTGGTATCACATCGTGCTCATAAAACATCATTTTAAAATAGTTTTTCTCAAAACATTTCCATGATATAATTAAGAACAGTTTTCACGTCCAATTACAATATCAAATGAACCTTCAAAGTATCAAGTGATTCGAACACTCATGTCACAGGGTAACGAACGAAATATGTCAAGTATCAAATCATAAGGATCATGATGAACGAATGTCAAATGGATCATCATACCAACGAAGCATATCAACGAATGAATCAAAGTACAAGGGATCATAGCAATGGCTTAAGGGAATCTTATAACGAAACAGAGATCAAGATCAAGTCATGAGAATGAAAGCACCCTTACTGAAAAAAGGGTAGAATATCTGTACCTTAGACCGCAAGTGAAAACACAATAGAAACATAAAGATCGGAAGCAAGCTCCTTTTTCAGCGAATCTACATGAATTCATGATCGTCTTATTATTTATAAGCTCATTAAATCAGATTACTCATTTTAGTCGGCTTTCCATTTTTTGTAACTTTCCATATTTAGTAATTTTCTCGATTTAGTAATTTAATACTCTAAGGTTATAATTTACAATTTATATTATTTACGGGTTAAAATGAAAATTATAATAGTTTAGGGTTAATTATGCCAATCTAGTAAAGTTTTAGGGTCAAAATGTAAATTATCAAGTTTAAATATTAAAAGGTCAAATAACGTTATTTTAAAGTTTATGCTATAATTTTATATTAAGATGATAATTTTAGACCCCGTCGTTCATAATTTATTAACGTATCTTTGACATTAATCGTGGATCGTGACGACCAAAATATGTTATTATCACATGTATAAACACACGACTCGCATTCTTCCTATTTAACCCTAACCATATCGACCAAAATCTCTTTTTATTTATCTATAAAACACGACACGATCAACACATAAAATCACACATGAAGAACCCTATTCGACCCAATGTTTACCCATTTTAATTTAACTTGACACAACACACACAACACAGCTGATATGAAAAGAATAGTCCCATGACGACACCCTCAAACCAACATTCACGACACACAAAACATACCCATACACAACCCCACGTGCAACACAAACCACAACTAAATTTCTGGTCACATGTATATATAACAGATTGGTATTCACTTTAGTTTACAACACATTTCCCTTGGACTGAAAGTATATTTTAAACAATGATATTAATATTTCAATTCTTGTTCTTGTCATAAGTACCATGTGTGTCAGTCTACACTATGCATGCTAAACTTCATGATATTTAAAGACTCTCAGCATGCGTCTATAGTAACCAATTTATTAGATTAATTTTCCATAGCTCCATAACACATTACGTATATCAAATGGGTTTTCAAACGAATCGATTAGACCGAGCGATTTAAATACAATCCACGCCCGTTTTCCTAGCTTATGATTTTACGTGATTTAATTTTTATTTATGTGATGTATATCCAAGACCATGTGTGATACAGTTAAAAAGATTATGGTTCATGTTTTATACGCATATATGCTTCATATGTCGAACAAGGTCACAAGGACGAATTAAATGATACCTCTCGAGTCGGATCAAACGAATGAAATCGGAGATAATGAACAAACCTAAAACCTTCGAATCCCACAACACACGATCACATAAAAGCTAATCACCGACGAAACACCCACACTAGTACACCACGAACCGCTCACCAATTCTTCTATAGCTTTTGTTCCACTGATTTCTTGGAAAGCATAAAGAACAACCGACTAGTGTAATATTGTGAGTGTGAAACACAGTTTGTGAAATGGAGGAGCAAATGAAGGAAAATAAGGGAAAAGTTGCTGCCACTAGGCCACCAAATAGCAGCCACCAAGGAGTCCTTTTGTTTGCTTTGAGTCGAATGGAAGAAAGAAAGAAAAAGTAGCAGCCGACAAAATGGTTGGTGTATAGGTTTTAGGGTTTGTTTTTAGAGAGAGTATGGCAACAATATAAAAAAAATGTGTGGGGTGATACGGTTTAAATGCAAACCGTGTGATGGGTGTCTTAAAATGGTAGCTAGCATGATTTAAGGGATATTGTTTGAAGGCAAAACAATGTTAGTGTATAAAAAGAAACCATGCGATTTGATATTGTATGAATTTCGGTTATGGTTTTATTTGGGGCGTGTGTTTTATGAATAAAAGAAAATGTGTACACTTCGTTAATCACAAGTCTCATTATCGTGTTACTTTTATTCATTCTATTTTTAACGGTTAGTTACTTAGGTTGCATTCGGAATTAAAATGTATTAATGCTTTAAACATCTTTTATGAATTTGAGATCAAAGGGTATTCTGGGTATTTTACATGTTCAGAAATTTTGGGTTTTACAATATACGTGTTATTATGTGTTTATTGTTTTTTTTATTACTTGTTCTTTGTGTGTTTAAATTATGATGGATTGTAACAACAAAGAGGGTAATTTTTTAAAATAAAAATAAATGAACCTAATAACTATGAAACCTTTGTAGTAAACCATTTAATTGTCAAGTCTTATGTGCCGATAGTGGTTCGCTTCGCACGGTAATTTGCTCCCAGGCGAGACTAGCAATTAATAATTTACTACATAAATGTTTTAAGCAAGAAAATCATAAGTTTTAAGTTGATTGATGTGACTGTACAAAAGTGGTCGAAGCGGCGGACCTATTATTGACAAACTATAAAGTGGGTATAAGGTTGGTTCGCATTAAATTGTGACCTTAAAGGGGCGTGTTTTTAATTAGCTTCGGCGGACGTTTGCCCCTCCGCTCGCCTGTGCGTCAATAATAGACTTACCAAGTACACCATGAAAAAGTACGAAGCATCTTAAGGCAATGTTGTAAGTTTCTCAACGCCTCAATTAAAAACTTTGATGATTTGAGCTTACGAATGAGTAAACGTTTTTTTTTTTTGTAGAAAATATATATGATACAAAGATGAATGCATGACATCTTTGTACATATTTTTTTGATTTTACACATCAAAAATTTATACCCTTTAAATTTAAGTAATATGCCAACCAATTAATAAAAGAAACACCTAAGATGACATTCTACCATTGCTAGCAGCCTCAGCTGATGTAGTGGTTTTCAAAGAATGAAGTCAAAAGGGGTAAATTGAGCACTTTCATTGCTAGCAGCCTCAGCTGATGTGATGAAACGGCGTCAATTTACAAGTTTCTAAATTGGTTAACTTAATTGGGCACTTTCATTACTAGTAGCCTCAGCTGATGTAATGGAACGGCGCCAAGGCATAAAGATTTGGGGATGAAACATGCTTACATTTTGCAACTGTTGTTGGCAATATAATGTAAGTCCCAAGATTTCTAGGAATTGCAATTGGATATTGGCAATTGGGATTGACCCGTACCTTATTGAGTACTTTCATTGCTAGCAGCCTCAGCTGATGTAATGAAACGACGTCAATTTGGATCCTAGTTTTCAGTGAAAATTAAATGGTTATTTAACCAATGGGTGTTTAATTTTCTTGAAAAGTTTATTATCAAAAATACTAATTTTTGAACTTTTTCTGTAGAAATGGCCCAACCCGGAAACACTCCAAACATTACCTCCGCTTTCAAAATGATGATTGAAAAGGAGAAATTGACTGGGACGAAAAATTTTAACGATTGGTATCGCAATCTAAGGCTTGTCCTTAGGATAGCCAAACGTTATGATTGTCTTAGTGAGCCTCTTCCGGTTGCTCCTCCTGCTAACTCTACTAATGAGTTACTTAGAGAGTACAATGAAGCTTATGACAAGCACAATGATGCGGCTTGTCTCATGCTATCGGGGATGGATCCTCAGCTGGTAAAACAGTTTGAGAATCATGGTCCGATGCAAATGATTGAGGAACTCCAACGTATGTTTGAGAAACCTCCCATGGCTGAGTTATATGATGTACTTGACTCTATATGCAAGTGCAAGTAGGAAGCAACAACACCCGTAAGTACCCATGTGCTAGAAATGAAGGGTTATCTTGACCAATTGGATGCACTTGGATGCGGGTATGTGGAAAATGTTAAAGTCGGCCTCATCAATAAATCCCTCAATGAGGAATTGTATGGTGACTTCGTGCGCAATTTTAACATGCATTGCAAGGGGAAGACATTTTCTGACTTGCATGCAATGCTCATTGAACATGAGAAAGGACTCGCTAAGAAAGCTCCTACACCTGCTGTGATGGCAATTAGAGGTGGTAGGGTAGCTAAGCCCGGTAAACCGCACAAAGCGAACAAGAAGGGCAAAGGGAAAGCTGACAAAGGAAAACAGGTCGTGATCCATCAGCAGAAGCCCAAGAAGCAGAATCCTCCTCCCAAGAAGGATTATCCTAAAAAGGATGCGGCTGCTTGTGACCACTGTAACACTCCTGGACATTGGAAGAGGGATTTTCCATTGCTGCTTGAGGAGTGTCGCTAGAATAAGAATGCCAAGGCTGGGCAGGGCGCCAGCACATCAGGTATTTTTATGGTTGAATTATTTTCCTTTCCTCGTAAGCAAAATGCCTGGATATATGATACAGGATGTGGTACTCACATTTATAATACATCGCGGGGGCTTAGAGGAGTGAAGAAGCTGAACTATGGGGAATGCTACTTGTATGTCGGAAACGGTATACGTGCAGCAATGGAAGCCATAGGGACTTTTGATTTACTGTTACCTTCGGGTTTAATTTTAGTATTGAACAATTGTCATTACGCACCTTCTATTGTTAGAGGTGTCGTTTCAGTTTCTTTATTGTTGGATAATGGTTTTGAGCATACTTTTAATAATAATGGAATTTCTGTTTCTTTAAATTTTGTTTTTTATTTTAATGCTATTCCATTAGATGGTGTGTTTGAAATTGATATGAATAATCATGCATCCAACGGAAATGATTCTATGAATAGCATCGGAAATAAGAGAATCAAGTCTAACTTGGATTCGTCTTATCTATGGCACTGTCGTCTTGCTCATATAGGCAAGAAACGCATGGAAAGGCTGCAACACTATGGGCTTTTACAAAATGTCAAAGATGATTCGTTTGACAAATGCGAATCTTGCATATCTAGAAAGATGACGAAGAAAACTTTTCATAGCAATATGGAAAAGGCTTTGGATCTACTTGGATTGATACACACGGATGTGTGTGGTCCACTTAGACACGTGTCAAAACGTGGTGCTACCTACTTCTTAACCTTCACGGATGACTATAGTCGTTATGGTTGTGTTTATTTACTTAAACACAAACATGAAGTCTTTGAGACCTTCAAGGTTTTTAAGAATGAAGTAGAATTACAACTCGGAAAGAAGATTAAGGCCCTTCGATCCGATCGTGGTGGTGAGTATTTAAGCCAAGAGTTTAAAGATTATCTAGCTGAGTGTGGCATTGTCCA
This sequence comes from Artemisia tridentata subsp. tridentata, assembly GCA_021014915.2. NCBI lineage: Eukaryota > Viridiplantae > Streptophyta > Magnoliopsida > Asterales > Asteraceae > Artemisia > Artemisia tridentata. The sequence goes on along the minus strand of CP139503.1, from coordinate 87,309,684 downwards.
ACAACTCACTTCTCCTTATACTCCACAGCAAAAATGGTGTATCTAAAAGGAGAAATCGTACCTTGTTAGATATGGTGCGATCTATGTTTAATCTTACAACTCTTCCCTTATCCTTTTGGGATTATGCTCTTGAAAGTGTTGTTCGCATACTTAATATGGTTCCAACCAAGAAGGTTGACAAGACTCCATATGAATTATGGACTAGAAAGGCTCCCAACTTGTCTTACTTAAAGGTCTGGGGTTGTGAGGCGTTTGTTAAACGTGACTCACCTGATAAACTCCAACAAAGATCTGTTAAGTGTATCTTCGTAGGATACCCTAAGGAAACAAGGGGTTACTACTTTTACTTCCCACCAGAAAATAAAGTCATTGTGGCTAGGTATGGTGAATTCCTTGAGGAGAGTTTCTTGTCTCAAGAATTCAGTGGGAGAGTATATGATCTTGAAAATGATCATGAAGATACGTCACCTTCTGAGAACACTAACACACTTCCTGTGGAACCTGAAAGTTTAGGTCCTCCACCTGAAGTTGAAGTGGTACCCATCCGTAGATCTTCTAGATCTACAAAGGCTCCTGACCGCCTATGTTTAAACATAGAGGATGAGGAAACTATGCTAGGGGATCATCTTGATGAGCCAACTAGTTATAGGGATGCCATTAATAGTCCTGAAAAGGATAAATGGCAGGTAGCCATGGATGGGGAAATGCAATCCATGAAAGACAATAAAGTCTGGATTGAAGTAGACCTTCCACCCAATGCTAAGGTAGTTAGGTGTAAGTGGCTCTTCAAAAAGAAGACGGACATGGATGGCAATGTACACACCTACAAAGCTCGTTTGGTAGCCAAGGGCTTTACCCAAACATACGGTGTTGACTATGAGGAGACATTTTCTCCTGTGGCTGACATTAGAGCTATTAGGATTCTTATAGCCATAGCTGCCTACTATGACTATGAGATTTGGCAGATGGATGTCAAAACCGCCTTTCTGAATGGTCGCCTAGATGAAGACATCTATATGGCGCAACCTGAGGGGTTTGTGAATCCACAATTTCCTGAGCGTGTATGCAAGCTTCAAAGATCCATTTATGGATTGAAGCAAGCGTCCAGGCAATGGAATAAGAAATTTGATGAGGAAATCAAGAAGTTTGGATTTACTCAAAATTTCGATGAGCCATGTGTATACCACAAAATTAGTGGGAGTAACACTACTTTTCTTGTCCTATATGTCGATGACATATTAATCATGGGAAATCATATACCTAGTCTTGATGAAGTTAAGGTTTATCTATGTGAATGTTTTTCCATGAAGGATTTAGGAGAAGCAGCGTATATCCTTGGAATCAAGATCTATAGAGACAGATCTAAGCGGTTGATCGGTTTAAGCCAAAGTGCTTACATGGATAAAATATTGAAAAGATTCAATATGCAAAATTTCAAGAAGGGATATTTGCCCATGCAAGTAGAACATGGCTTAAGTAGCGAAATGTGTGCTTCTACACCTGAAGAGGTGGCATACATGAAGAAAGTTCTGTATGCTTCGGTAGTAGGATCTATCATGTATGCAGTTAGATGTACAAGGCCAGATGTGGCATTCGCACAAAATTTAACCAGTCGTTATCAGCAAAATCCAGGGAAAGATCACTGGCATGCTGTTAAGAACATTCTTAAGTATTTAAGGAATACTAAAGATATGTTTCTAGTTTTCGGGGGAAATCCAGACGCAGAACTGAATGTTACAGGTTTCTGCGATGCGTCCTTTCAAACTGATAAAGATGATACGAAGTCTCAGACGGGTTACGTTTTTGTCATAAATGGAGGAGCTGTAGACTGGAAGAGTAAGAAGCAGAGTACCACGGCCATGTCTGCTACAGAAGCTGAGTATATTGCTGCATCGGAAGCTGCACAAGAAGCTGTTTGGATAAGGAAATTTATTTCGGATCTTGGAGTGATGCCGTCAAATGAATTACCTATAAATGTGTATTGCGACAACTCTGCTGCAATCACATTCGCCAATGAACCTGGAGTTATGAAGGGCGCCAGACACTTTAAAAGAAAGTATCACTATGTTCGAGAACAAGTCGAACAAGGAGAAATCAATGTACTCAAAGTTCACACAGATGACAATCTGGCTGATCCTTTTACGAAGGCATTACCTAAGGAAACGTTTACTCGACATGCTAAGGGTATTGGTCTTCGTATGCCAGATAGTTTCATGTAAATCTGTTGATTTAGTATATTTGGATAGGGACATGTAAACAATTATTATTTTAATGAAATAAAGTGCGGATAACGTTTATTATCATTATTAATATTTGTGTCCTATATTTGCATGTTTAAATCCGTGAATAATTAATTTATTCTAAATAGTCCATTGTCAATTAATAATATGGGAATATTATTGAACTAAGACAAATGTGAGGATTGGTAGAATGTACTGTAAGGTTGAGACAACAATGTCACATGATATTCAATATTGGATAAATTGAATATAAGACTTATCCCAACCACATGATTATACTTTATGGATCATCGTCATTAAGTATATCATGAATATTTATCCTTAGACTTGAGATACCAGATAATTGCCGAGGATGTAGCTCATTTTCTGTAAGGTAGTCTAACGCTATCCGTAAAAGGTAGTTATAAGGGCTATTTTTGGAAGTGATGTGAAGTTCGAGGGTTATGCTCGTAGTCAATAAAGGATTTGTTCCTTCAACTTTGTGTTGAAGTTTAATACTGCTTGGCCACTCGTAGGATTGACAAGATGTTTGCGTGCGCACGCCCAAAGTCTATCTGGAAGACGTTCAGATGTTTTGGTAATCTTGTTCAATTATGTATAAACGAGAAACTAATAGTTAATTATGGAATGACCGAGATCCATATCCATATTAACGCGGTATTAGCAACAAAAAGATAAGTATGATGATTAAATTCATCACGTGGTTTTTCCAGGAAAACCATACTCGGATCGAGCTGGGGGCATTGGGATCTGTTAAGCTAGACTAGCCCATGTCATTACTATATTAATAGTTATCCAAGTGGGAGCTGTTAGAGTTAATGTATAAATATTAATATACGTATGTCCGGTTTCGAACCCGAGACTCGGGATTGCACACAATAACGTGAGAGTTTCAATGGTTTGAATAAATTAAATATATTTTATATTTATATTTATTCATTTCACAAAACAACACTTAACGATAGTTAGTACTTAACGGGGTTAGAGATAACGACCGTTAAAGGACTAAATGTGCAAAATAGGAAAGAAGGATCTAGAACCCTTGTTGTGGGTTGAGAACCGGCCGACCCAACCCAAGGAGGGGGGTTGTCGGTTTGGTAGCTTGGGAAGAAAGTAGGGTTTGCCTATAAATACAATTCCATTGTATTTGGTTTTTCCCTAATCTTGAATCCCTAACTAAGGCCAAACTTCTTTCTCTTCTCTCCCTCTTGCTAGAACCGATCGGACGTTTTCTAATCCCACTAGGGATTGCCAATTCCTATTATAGCAATAAAGTGTTTGGTTGTTTTGTGATTCTTGAACCTAGCTTTTCTCATTGAAACGCTATCATTACGTGTGTACAAGAACGAGTGACAAGTTTATTTTAACTTGTGTGTGTTTGGTTAGTTCGATCCATATAAACCAATTAGGGTTTATATTTGTTCTTGGAAGCACACGATTCCTTGTTCTTGCTAGGAATCAAATAAGGTACGTGTCTATTTAATTTTATGTTAATTAATTATATGTTAATAAGATCCTATCCGCTGCGTATGTGCTTTGATGTATTGTTCTTGATTATGTGTTTATAGTATTTTATGATTCACATATTCCAATAGGTGGGGTAACGGGTTCGGGTCAAAATGGGTAGTCCTTTGGTATGAGTTTGTATATAGATGGGTCAAACTTGCCATCTCTACTGCTCAGTCATCTTTTCATATCATAAGTCTCCTATATTCTTGGCTTGTATTTCCTACTACATCAGTTAAAGAACCACCCAAAGCAGAGAAGCCCCATGCCCAAAGGTATCGCCCTGGTGAAAGGTCAGTAGCATATCCTTTCCCAATCAACCAGGTCAAATGGATCTAACGGATCCAACAGATTGAATTTTTCTCATATATTTTAGCGCGCACATCATTTAAATGGTTTTATTTAAAGATTCAGGTTAGTTATTGTAATAAGATATTATCTATAGTCACAATTAAGGCAAGTTTTAATGAAATACTTGAAATTTAAAGAAAAAAAAAACATTAGTGGTCATGCTAGAAATGATCTTTTTTGACTAAAGACAGTTTGGTTACCCACCCCTACCCATATTTCCGTTTATAATAATAGTGTTCAAATGCCAATAATATTTATTGTAATCTTTTGTACTGTCAGATTTAAGAAATTAAAAGAAGAAAAAGCTAAAAGGAATCAACTGGAGGCAGAAAAAACATATTATCTACAAAGACAAAACATATTTTGCAACTTATTGTGCAATCTGAGGACTCTTTTATGCTTGCTTTACCCTGTGATCTCTCTTTTTCTTATGTTAATTCACATATCTGTTACTGATTGTTTTAAATCTGTTCGATTTTGTATGAAACTGCAGATGATGTCTAATCCTAAGTTGATGAAAATGGCGTCAGAGAGTATGAAAAATATGAATTCTGAGGACTTAAGACGCGCTGCGGAATAGTTAAAATATACTCAGCCAGATGAGATGGCTGAGATTGGTGCCAAGATGGCAAATGCAACACCTGAGGAGCTTGATTCTATGCGTTCCAGAGCAGATGCACAGATCAATTATCAGCTAAATGCAGCTCAAATGCTTAAGCAAAAGGTAGCTAACTGCTGATATTCTTGAAGGCTTTATGCACATACTACATAATACTACATACCATACTGAACATGAGACTTCATCTCAATTTTGGCAGGGGAACGAGCTTCACAGTCAGGGAATATATAGTGAGGCATCAGAGAAGTATTTAAGGGCAAGTGCAGCCTTGTGATGTTAACTTTTTTTATTTTGTTCTTGGTATACACATTTAATTTCATTTATTGATTTTCCATGCTAACTGTTTCATCTATCTATCTCTGTCTGTCAAACAGGCAAAAAACAATCTAAAAGGAATACCGTCATCCAAAGCGGGAACTCTTCTCTTGGCTTGCTCTTTGAATTTGATGTCATGTTACTTAAAGACAAATCAGTTTGATGAGTGCATACAAGAAGGAACTGAGGTACGCAAAATATTATCCACTGTATCTTATCATATCATAAGATGGAACGTCATACTTGAACATTTTAGCTAGGGAATTTATGTGTGTTCCTGCAAACCATTGAGAGATCAGCGATATAGCGCTGTAGATATAGATGACCCTTACTGAGATGTTAAATGCGACATACACTTGGTTCTGATTAATAAACAAGCTCCTGTGTTGCGAGTTTTTCAGGTATTGACAACTGATGCCAAAAATGTTAAAGCGCTTTATAGAAGAGGTCAAGCATATAAAAGTTTAGGGAAACTTAAAGTGAGTTATCTTTAAATTTTGGCTATTTGGTCATAGAAGTTACAATCCATCATTTAATGTCATCAAAGAGGGATATTTGGTCAGAGAAGTTACAATCCTTCATTTAATTCATTGCTAAAAATAATGAATCAATTATTAATACAATCAAGCGTTCAAAAATAACCTTCAATTTGTTCTCTGTCTTTGATTCACGCATTAACATAACAAATTTCAACCACTTCGAAATGATAACATGAAACAACCTCTGTGAGGGAATGAAAAAGTATAGTAAGTTATGACGCCATTTTGTGGATTCTTGTGAGAATATTTTAAATGTGTATAATCATGTTTATATAATTCGCAATAGGGATGGTCTTGGAGAAGCTTGCAACATGGATTAAATATTCTCAGACGCGTTAGAGGCATTTGTTGGTGGTCAAGATGACCCTACAAGTGTATCTATTGGAGGTAAGTTAAATGGACCTTATATGCCTTCCATATAACAAAAACACATGACAACTTACCCTTTATTGTTTAAATATGTGGAGGTCTGATAATGTCCAAGTAATAAGGGGGTGTTTGGGATTACTAATGATTTTATGCTCTTTTTACTTTCTATGTTAGTTATGATTTATGCTCACTAACGAGGCATTTCACAAGTAATTACCTTTGAACCCAATGTTATGTATGAATACATTGACAAAATATTTTATGGTGTATAAGTAAAGCAACAGCTTATAGAGTTTATTTGTTTTAATATATTTCAGTCAAAGGTGATTCAAACTACCAAATATTTCCAGGTGATTTTAGTTCTTTTCCTTTACAGTTTTTATTTAAACGTAAGAGCTCGAGTGGGTTGGGTGTTATGGGTAATGGGTCAAAGCGAGTATTTTTGGTATGGTTGGGTCGGATGGACATGAAGCACTTTACGTTTGAACTTTTTTAACCAAAATGGTGTGCAAGTGAGATCATAAAAATAGTTATATTATATTTCAATAAAAAGTACAGTAGTTTTTTTGATTAATTATATTATTTGTGTAGTTGCAGCCCGAGACTTCCCATGATCTATTTTTACTTTGTTTCTAGATAATTATTCTATAGATCTTTAGTTGGTAGTCTCATTTGGTTATGTGAATTGCAGTATGACATGCACAACTATTGTTTTCGTTCCTGCTCACGAGACTTTAGAAAGGTTAGAGTTTGCTTTTACCTTTTAATACATATTAGAGGAATATAATATTTCGAAAACTAAAGGATTATAATCAATGTTCAAGTGGTATGTAGAATATACTGATGACATGTTTTAAACCAATTATATACTTATTATATACTGTAATTAACGACTTCCTTTTACTTACACTTTTTTTTTACTTAGTTCATGTAATGGACATTGGCTACTCAACTAATCAACGTTATCATCTTTCAACACTATCAAAGGTGGAAAAGGCAATACATCGACAAGCTTCCAGCCAATCCTCCAGTTGTCCCTCTAAACCAAATCGTCGAGCCAGGTCATCTTTGAGTTCCCTATAGCCTGAATATGCAGAAATATCAATAGATCTTCCAACTGCTCCACGCTTGTGTACCTGTATGCAAATAACCATAAGTAAACTCACTGGTTTACAAGAATGGAAGATTATTAAACAGATGTTGCAGACATTTAACAATGTACCTTTGTATATGTCCGCATACGTTGAAAAGGTTGTGTCATCGGAGCCCAGACACCAGTATTCAACAAATCGTGACCATTCATTGTGGAATCAATGGAGTTGAAAGTCAAATATGGAACTCCAAATGACGTGGATGACGAGAGTTCTGGTTGATTGTCGTTCGTGGGATTTTCATACCCGGTATTATTTTGGAAATCCTGACCAGAATCCATCATTCTTTCTATGATTGAAGGATTGGGTATCATCGGTGACAGACCCAAATGGTTTTCGTTGTTTGACCCAAACGGAATATGTGTTTCAGAATCACCTTGAATTGTATTGAAAGACTGATGAATGGAGTGCGGGTGTACTAAATGATCATTTTGCGAAACACAAACTGAAGTTCGACAATCTATCAACTTCCTTAAATCGAAAAAGTTATTTTTTAGATGTAACATAAGGTAACATGTTATTTCATAGTATTTTTTGGTTTAGAATTATATAGTGTAAATGCAGTTTGCCTGAAAGTTGTGTCTTTTTTTGAAACGTGATGAGTGCAGTTGTGTCCTGGGGTTGTCATGGCGATCAAGAGCGAGAATATTCTTAAACTATCAGGAAACTAAAGATACAGAAAGTCAGCCTATGAAGTTGGTCAATGTTCATATTAAAGGTAAACAATTTTTTCTTGATAAGCAATCGGCTTAATTTTAAAATACATTTTTCCTTTGATGGGTTTATATATTTTTAATTGATTGGTGTTTGTTGTTGGAGAATTTCATTGTTAACCATTTTCCAGAACGAACTTTGAACGTGTTGGGGTTTTTTGTTGACAAATAATTGTTTTGTCCCAAGCAGTAACCATCAGCAGCAGCAATATCAAACAAGTCAAGGTAGGTTGGGTGGTATTGGGCAAGTGAAAATGGTGCCGCTGTTATTGAATGATCAGCAAAAGCAAAAATCTCGACAGATGTGAGCCTTGCAAAATATTGGTCAAGTAAAAATGGAACCGCAACAAGTTCAGACCATGAGGAAATTACCACCTATAAAAAGTCTACAACAAGGGCACAAGCTGACCTTTGCCTTATGCAAAAAAGCCATTGTGCTGGTCCTTTATTGACTCACGATACGGGTACTCTATGCATGGGATTGAACAGCTTTGAGCCAAAAGTGAATAAGATTTCTTTCATTATGCATTGCATTTTGAAGTTTGCTTTTATACTTAATTGTTGTTTCTCTTATTTTTCGAGCATTTGTCTTTCATAAAATTTGATTAACTGTTATTGTAGTCAATGAAGTTTAAACATTTTAGATCATGTTTCATGTTTGGTTTGTCAAGAGAAAAAAACAGTGAAGTGCGTCAAATGGGTCGACCAATGATTACTCTACGGTTTAGGTTCAGGTCATATGGGTTGAAAGTAATAGATAACCTGTTGACCAAAGAGCCATTTAATCAAACACATTGTGCGGGTGTATCAGGTTAGGGAAGCTTAGCACGGGTCATGGGTTTGGATTTATAAGAAGTTAACCATGTTTGAAATATAGGTTTGGATATTTGGAATTAGTACTATACTAAAAACTTTAGGATTTTTTCTTTAGTTTAGATAAAGCAAAACTGTATTAAATGAGGTTATACAAATTTTTATTCTTTTAGTTTTGAAGGTCATCTCTTTGCTTTCTAAAAATTGTATTTCTATTGTGCTTAGCATACAAACTGAGAGTCTGAGTATGAATGACAATTTTGATTGGTTTACTTATGAACGGGTCAATTATGATTTAGAGTGCTTCTTTATCTCTTATGGGTCAATTGAAAAGTCTTAAAAGGAAACAAGTCGAATTGGTTAACTGGATCAAAAGTCGCTTAAAGTCGAATTTGTTATGGGTCAACAATTGGTTAACTCATTATTGACTAATTTCTTTAAAAATTCTCATGATTTCACGGGTCTATAAGCTTATATGCTACATTGATGGGAGGGACGTGGCACAAGTTGCTAATACTTTAATTTGTAGTTCTACACTATTAGGTAAGGAAAAAAATTAATGAGTAAAAAATGAAATTCACAAATATCTCTCACGAGCACATAGGAAACAAATTGTTGAGATAGAAAACTATAAACCTATAGTTGCTTTTGGGCAAAAAGTTATCTCTTATATCTATCAAATATCTCAGTTTGCGTAATAACACCGAGGTATTAGCTGTAAATAAAAGGCATTTGTAGATTAATTGAATGAACCTATGGAGCAACTATTCCTGTAACTGTAAATATGTAACTATTGATATAATTGAACATATAAGTGATTTTTAACGGGTATATACAACTACATAAATGACATGTTTTATACCATTTTTTAACTTTACATATACAACTTTCTTGAGACATATTGGTTGAAGGAAGAGATGAAGTTGTGTTAAAATTCTTGAGACATAAAGTGTTTGATTGTAGCCGTTGATCGGTTTGAACTAGGAAGAAAACCTCTTAACAGGTCTTTTGTGTTAATATTTGTATTTTTTCTTACTTCCCGGAATGTGTCGTAGGGGTAGCATAATGAACGGGTCAGGTGGGTAGGGTACTGGGTTCTGGTCAAAATGGGCAGTTCTTTAGTGTCACTTTAGATGGGTCAAACTTGCCATCTCTACTACAATGTAGGAAATAATGTTAACACCTTGATATTGCAACAATTTTCACAATGTTAATATATCTAAAACTACTACAAATATCGTCTAAGGTCTACGAACAAGGTTCAAGAGGTATGTACAATATACATTCAACATGAGGCTAACTATTGGATCTCGCCCTGAAGATGTGAATGAGATACGTGAATTTGTTGAATGGATACTAAAAATAGGAGACGGGGAGGTCGGAGATGCAAACGACGGAGAGTTTTCAATAGATGTACCCAAAGATATTCTAATATATGAGTCTTCTGACCCGATAACATCCATTGTAGATTTTACCTATCCAAACCATTTGGATAACATAGATGATCTGTCCTATTTTCAAGAAAAGGCCATTCTTGCTCTGACTAATGAAGTGGTCAACAGTATAAACGACCATTTGCTTCAGACATTTCCAGGTGAGGAAATGGTTTACCTTAGTTGCGATAGTTTTGATAAAACAGAGCATGGTACATCAATCGATGAATCTGTTTTCTCAACAGATTTTATCAATGGACTAAAGTTCTCATGTGTTCCAAACCATAGGTTGGTTTTAAAAGTTGGTGTCCCGATAATGTTGCTCAGGAATATTGACCAATCTAATGGACTGTGTAACGAAACACGACTTCAGGTTTTACGATTATCACGGTCTTCTATTCAAGCACAGATCATTAATGGGACACATTTTGGAAATAAGGTAATCATACCACGATTAAGAGTTACTCCATCTGATAAATGTTTACCACTAAAGATTGTGAGGAAACAATATCCCATTTCGGTGTCATTCGCAATGACAATAAACAAAAGCCAAGGGCAATCACTTTCAAAAGTCGGATTGTATCTGCCACGTCCTGTTTTCATACATGGACAGATAAATGTGGCTCTTTCACGTGTCAAGAGCAAAAAAGGTTTGAAGGTTGTTGTTTCAGATGCGGATGGTAACCTATCAAACACTACTTTAAATGTTGTATATAAAGAAGTTTTTCAAGGTCTATGATCAAACGTTCACTAGGTATGTACAATATAGAAATGACATGTTTTGTGGCATTTTTCTTATTTTCACTTATTATACATCCCAAAAATCTTTTTACTTACGTTTCTTTTTTACTTAATAGGTGTTCACGGAATGGACCTTTTCTGCAAATGTTAGAATGTTCACCACATGGATTTGTTTCTCAAGACAAACATATTCGAGATCAAGAGGCAATCAACGTTTATTAGACACATATTTACAAGCATTGTATTTCATACTTTGAGTCACTTATAACTTATTTTTCGGTTAAAAGAAATTATTATAGCGTTTACGTTCGTTGTTCTTTCTCACTATATTCACGTACTTACCCTTTCTTGCACAAAAACTCTCTAAGATCTCGTGGATGCCACGGGTCTATAAGCTAGTATTATGTAAATGAACATAATGAAATGAGATAGTAATATCAACAATATTAACATGCCAAATCTAATCAACAATTAGCATTTTACACATATCAAACTAATTTGATGTCATAACAGCTAAAGACATAAATAAATCAATCAATTTATATCACATTTAATAACTACTAATTTTAGATATCAATAATATTTAATAATAGTCAAAATTTATATATTTAAAATTTTATGCATTAAAACCTTACCATTTTAAATTGTACGAGGCGATGTCAAGCCCGTGCGTTGCACCAATTGTGTCTAAGTGTTCATAGCTTAATGGCTGGTATTCATTAGTTTACACTATAAACTAATTACTTTACTTGTCTATACAATCAGCAACAATCAATATAACCTTGCTTATGGATATCCGCAAGACAGCAGTAAAAGTTTATAATCAGAAACTTTCATATATACAAAAGGAAGCAGCTGCTTATGGTAATATTGACAACTCGTATCAGAAGGCAGCATCAGCAAGCCGTATCAGAAGGCTGCATCATCAGCAAGGCGCATTAGTAGAACGCATTAGAAGGCCTTGTCACAAGGCTGCATTAGCAACTTAAAAGGGAAGCAAGCAAGCTGCAAGAAGTAATATGGCCCGTATTAGCCTAAATGAAAAATGTATATAAATTTCAAAAAGTAGTAAAAGCGTAATATAAATTTTATAAAGTTATAAAGTGAAATTACCATGAATAAAAAAATGGAAAGAGTATCAGCAAGACTGCATAAGCAAGGATGCATCAGTAAGACCGCAATGGCAAGGACTCATCAGCAAACCATATCAGAATTGGGAGGTGTGGAAAGTTTAAGAAATGCATGTGTTATTTATAGGCTCCTGAATATGAAGTGTTGCAGCAACTAAATGCAATGCTTAAGATGAATATGAAGTGTTTTAGCAAGTAAATGCAATGTTTCTTTGTATACCTCCGATTAATGATCACAATTGGTTCATTCCATATTTGGAGGATCACTATTCATCATCCAAAGAACGGCTCGTCGTTATAAATATTAGCATACGACTATAAATATGTAATTTTTGAACGTGTTTATTAATTTAGAAAACAAAAATCTTAGCACATGAGTATATAAAACAAAAGTAAACAATAGTATGGCTTATGGTATATATTCTACTCGAACTCGTTTAAAATTTGCTTCGCTTTTTTTAACAAAAAAACGTTTCATGGCCTTTTATTTATCCCTATTAGAGTGTTGTTATTTGAAGTAAACAACCTATCAATGTTTCACTTTGTGGCATTAGTTGCAATTGGCACAAATAAGCATAGATCCCAATAAACAATTGGCTCATGTAAATGAAAATGGAACATAATACTAACTTCATACGTAGATGCCCCAAATGTCATTGCAACTATCATTGTTCCAAACAAACGAAAACAAACAGTTCACGCCAAAACATGGCACTTAAATATTATTATTTCCCTAAATAATTAAACTCCAAACATGGCTCAAGCCATGCACAGCAACTGCGTTGTTGCCAGTCTCGCTGATTCTTTGACACTTTCAATGAGAGTCCGTCTCGGCTGCTGCGACATACCTGTCACCATAAGTAGCCCAAAGAACCCTGATTAAAATTGGTCATAATCATAAGCCAAACGATAAATAATTATAATCGGCTAACCTCCTTGCCTTCTTTTTTTTCAGGTGTGAACTCATCATCACCAACTTGTGAGTCTTTACCCATAATGATCGTCACCTCGGCGTAAGAGTCTGCATACTCCAAACCGTCCGCTCTAAAGCTATTAGACCACCATTTATGACGAAGCTGTTGTTGAGTTATCACAATTCACAATTAAAATATATCCGCATTTGTCACATAGATATAAGCATAAGTAACAAAGGATACAAACACAATGAAAAAATAAATATTACAAATAGTGTAGATGGCATACACAGTTACATTAAACATCGGGAGAACCAATCGAAGAGATTAAGATATGCTAAAGAAAGACGCACTCAGTTCATCCCTGAATCTTTTTATTTATTTATTAAGGATCGTTTGAATGTTGATCTTGATGATTGGAATTAGGATGTCACAAACATTTCATACAGTCACATTCAACCATTATGATACAAATAGTCTCTTAATTTGAATAAGTCATATCAAATAATGATAACGTGTAGTATGAATAACATTTCATACTACATTTTTATAAATAGCATAAGTTATATCAAATAAGTCATATCAAAGGATATCATACTCAAATTATTCCACATCAAGCCCAACAAATTAATAAGATAACCCGGTCCAGTTAGGAACTCAAATCCAATCCAATACACAAATAATATCACCGGTTTTATAACCCTAACCTCTTACACGCCTCTCTATATTTTCCCTCTTACCAAAGTAACTCATCTAGATCTCTTATCACACACCCATCAAACAAAGCCTTCATCTCATCTCCTCCCATCATCAATCCTAATCAAGATAGCATCTTTATGGCTTCAAGATCCTTTAGAGGGTCTCGGGTAGTTCTTTTCATGTTGTGTTTCGTGTTTTGGTCTTTTAACGAACCAAAGAAGGATTATAACAAATTTGTTATAAATCTTTTCTTTTTGTTTCGGATATAAAGGAGCCTATGCTTTCGTTGGTCTTGATATCCACAATTGGGCCGCAACCGAAAGTCGTTGTTTTTTTGTTTGTGAGGTTTAGGATTTTGTGGGTTTGAATGCGATTATGTGCTTAAAAAATGTTTATACAAACGATCCGGTTTAGTTACATGATGAACTTGATATTCATAGTTAAAAACCTATCCTTCTGCTAAAAAAAAGATTAAAGAAATACACATAATTTTCTTTTAAATGTTGATTTGATTTCGAGAGGTTATATGGATTTTTTGTGTTGTGTGTGTGAGATTTTCAGTTTTGATTTGTGAATGAGGAAGGTGTTCATGTGTGGGTATTTATAATCATCAAAAATCCAACTGAAAAATCACATTTAAAGATTTGTTGGTTTAATTATTTGTAAGCAACCAAAGGGATGAAAATTTACACGGCAGATGGTTGGTATACTCATGGTTACATTTAATTCGATGCCCTTTGTTTACCCAGGTGGATTAATAAATTTTGAGCTTTGAGAGATGGCTTGAAACATGTTGTACAATACATTCTTTTGTGCACAATTCACTTCCACATTAAATTAAGCCATTGAATCTTTAGGTAGTATAGATTTGTAAATGATAAGTGTCACAAGCTGAGTACATTTAATTAACAATAAGAAAAAAATTAAAATTTTACATACATTAAAAAATAATATAAATTAGCAAAAAATTATATAATATACATTTTGATTTTATTAATTAATTATCAACAATACATTAATCATAAAATCAACAATTAAGCAATAAATCATACCATGTTAAAATAAATATCAACAACATTTAATTTTTAACATGTTAATAATTTCCTAGATCTAATTTAATTATTTTACAACATAAACGTTATTAAATCATCTAGCAAAATTATCTTATAATATACAATCATGCATTTATCCTTAATTAACAATTAAGCAATACATCATGTCATGTCAAAATAAATATCAACAATATTTAAAATAAGATGTTTATAATCTCCTAGGTGTAATAATCATCTAGCAAGATTAATAATGTCATATAATAATGTTTTTATCCTAAGTTTAATTATTTTTAGATACAAAATTTTTAATTCATCTTTATTTTATATTAACATTTAATTAAAATAGACTAGAATCATAAACAATCATATGTTTCAACAACTAAAGATCAAAAACACATTTTGATTACTAAATCAAAGATCAACATGCATTTAAGTTTTCTTATGAACATAAACCCTAGATCTAAGATCATATCAAGATCAATTGATTTTATGAAACAACAAATCGTCTAATCAATAAACTCACACATGTTATCAGAGATTAAATTGCTACAAAACACAAGTTAACTACTTTAACCAAAACAATCCCTTTGGGATTAAATTTAGCCGCAGCTAAATAACACCCCAAAAGGAGATCCATCAAATCCATTTTATCAAAATTTTAACGCACTCATATTAGCAACAAATTGATAATTAACAAGATGCATTCAACCTAGCTCGGATGCCACTGATGATAAAATTAATTGTTTTGTGTATATATTTAAATTCTTCGGTATAATAACAAGATTAATATAACCACGAATCAAGCAAAAGCATATAATATACTTAAAGATTCACTTTTCCTACATTTAATGTGGAAGAGTAAATGTGCATAAAAAGTTGTATGGTGCAACATGCTTAAACTTAGAATAATACACTAAAATACATACCGAAATATTATTTTATCACATAAATTTACAATCACTAAATAGGCTATCTTATAAATACACAATTAGTTAATAGGGGTTACAGAATATGAACCAAAAGAGCCATGACTACTATAATTAAACACCATCATATGAACTTCAACCTGCATAACTTCTGCTATCCATACATACGTTTTCTAATACATTCGTGCATACAGGTAAGCCCATTCAATGGCTGAAACAGATGGGAGTGGAGCATCTCATATGTTCCTTGATGAGTTAGAACTTTCTTCAACTGGAAGCATTGTTGTTATGCTGTGCATGATGTGGGATGTGAAGTCTACAACCGGGCGTCTATTGAGTACCGATTTTGTTGTATCTGATGCAAAGGTAATGTCTACATATTCTGTTTGCTGCTAATATATTTGATTTTTCACACGATATTATTGCAGGGTAATGTAATCCACTGCACTGCCAGGGCAACTGTGGCACAGAATTTCCTAATGTTAAGGGAAGGTGGTATATACTCGATAAAAGATTTTGTAGTGCTTGCTAACAAGGAAGAATATCGCGTTAGAAAAGACGATACCTTTATGCTTGAATTTGACGGTAAAACACGCGTACGAAAGTCTTGGGTGATTTCTGATGGGTTCATTAGGTATCCTTTGCAGCTGGTGGATATTGAGAATATAGAACCTACGAGGAACAAGTATCTTATTGGTAAGTTTGTATTTGTTTTATATAATTACTGATTCCCAACGATAAACGGTATGATGGATTCAAATTCGAATTATTACCTTCCAGATGTAGCCGGATACGTGACAAACATTGGCAGGATGAACCACACTAAGACCGGTTCCAAAAATATTGATTTCTACCTAGCAAATCATAGGTTAGCACAGTTATACATGTTTATTATTCTTTTGATGGACAAATACATTGTATAAATTGTCACGTTGCGAGTATAAAGTTAAAAGGTATATTAACATTTATCACAATCTTTTTTGGTATATGCAACAGGGGACAGTCAATAAGGGTAACGTTATGGGGAGGGTTATGTGATGTGCTTATTGACAAAAAGATGAAACACATGGTCATGTGTCCTATTGTGATGACATCTACAACTGCAAGACATTACAACGGTATGTGTTTTTGTACTTTGAAACTTATCTGTATAAATCATGTCGGACATGTGAATCTGAATTTGTACATCCATTCCCAGATAAGTTGTGTTTATCCAGCAGTTCATCGACCATGATTATGGACGATGTTGACATACCTGCAATCAAGGAGTTGAAGTCAGGCTCTGGGTAAGCATTTATAGTCGTTTCGAATACATTGTTTGAATAGTGAAAACTCCACGTGATCTCACATGCTTTGCAAAGTTAATACCATCATTTTTTTTAAACTTACCAATTATCTGGCTGTTAGTTGTGTTGGTCAGATAAAGGCTGGACCCTGTGCTATGGACTATACACCTAAAGCTGGGACACTTGAAACCCTTCTGCTGTGGTCACGCAATCGAAAAAATGATGTAAGTAATTTTCTCAGCTTCGCATGTGTATATTATCATCCCATTGCACGTTGTCTAAAGGATTCCCCCATGTACAGTCTGCAACCTTCCATTTAAAGGTGACAATCGACAATATCAGGACTAAAAATGGGTGGATCTTCGCGTCATGTGGTGGGGACAAATGCAAAAAATGTTCCACGCGAATGGAAGGCATCTTTTGGTGCGATGGATGTGAGAATCCAGTTGCGTATCCTGATATGAGTTAATGTTTTAATTTTAAAGTATGTAACGTTATTTGGAATGCAACAAATACAATCGCTAACTTACCCGTAAAACAACTGATTGACAGGTATAGGCTTGAGCTTTGTGTGTCCGACCACACTGATGAAACTGTGTTTGTGCTCTTCGATGAACAAGTGACTCAATTGGTAAAGTGCTCGGCGTCCTCGCTCATGCAATTGGAACACGAGGTGAATACGTAACATATATGATATTTCACATAACACTCTTTTTACTAACCTTTCTTTATAGTCTTCAGATGAAGACGGGACGTTGCCACCCACCCTAGCCAACATCATTGGCACAACACATGTCTTTGAGATAAAGTCTCACACCTACTACGAGAATAACAGTTTCGAAAGCTTCATATGTTGGACTGTGAACCCAAATGAGTTGGCCGTGGATGGCGAGTGTTCCAGCGCATTTGTCAGTCAATCTTTCACCTTGAACACTTCATTAAAGGCATCATATCAGGACCCATCAATCGCCACACCTTCTAAGTCTGCAAAGATTAAGGAAAAAAGTAGGTTAGTTGACAGTAACCGTTACAAGCAATAAACATTAAATATATGAATGTCACTTTAACCAACATCCTATACATGTAATATATGATTTCTTTGTCTTCAGGGGGGAGCTAGAAGATTTCGATGTAGAGGTGGAATTGGTTAATGCAGATGAGTGGCCGAATGAGGCTGGGAGTCGATCAGCTGAACGGAAGAAAAAGATAAAGTGAGAACATGGTGATGACAACCTGCAATCACTAACTGGCTTAATCTGACACGCTTATTAATAAGTATTTGTTCCTCTTATGTGTTTAGGTTTACTGTGGAGGATTCTGAGTAAGTATGGGGGTGTTGTTTATGTCAAGATACAAGCACGCATCATCAAGAAATAAGCATCAACAAATAATGTCTTCATACATATGCATATGGGCATAATAAATTAGTTTTGTTTATAATAGTTTTTTGATATCAGTTTCAAGCAATAAACATTAAACATATGGATGTAACTTTAACCAACATCCTATACATGTAATATATGATTTCTTTGACTTCAGGGGGGAGCTAGAAGATTCTGATGTAGAGGTGGAATTGGTTAATGCAGATGAGTGGCCGAATGAGGCTGGGAGTGGATCAGCTGCACGGAAGAAAAAGAGAAAGTGAGAACATGGTGATGACAACCTGCAATCACTAACCGGCTTACTCTGACACGCTTATTAATAAGTCTTTGTTCCTCTTATGTGTTTAGGTTTATTGTGGAGGATTCTGAGTAAGTATGGGGGTGTTGTTTACGTCAAGATACAAGAACGCATCATCAATAAATAAGAATCAACAAATAATGTCTTCATACATATGCATATGGGCATAATAAAATAGTTTTGTTTCTAATAGTTTTCTGATATCAGTTGGATGTTGCGAGAAACTATATTGATTTACCGCAATATAAATCGTGTTTTTATTTATGTTATTTTATTTTTATATGAGCTTTGATATCATTCAACTCTACCATGAATCCTAAAGGTGTGTGGCTTAATTTGTGAAACAAATACCAAAATATTCCATTATTTATAACAATGCGAACCAAATATCTAAAATAAAGGGCAACCGTATTCCATTAAATTTAACCTTAATGTCATCCCATGCCATTCACTTTAACAATCAACTGCACGTAATGTTATTGCGGCATGTTGATCCAATATACGGGTTATGCAATTGCAGCAGGTTACTGAACAATGATCTAGGCCACTTTGTTATTCACGCTAGGGTTCTTATGGGATCAAATGTAGATGAGAACATTGTAATGCACAGGACCATGCTCTCATATACACAATCAAAATTGCCCTTCATACTAAAATGATGACAATTCCCTGTAAGATCCTATTACGCAATCCCCATTAACAAGTGTCAAGGATAATCACTAACCTATGTTGAGCTCTATCTGCAAATCCCATATTCAGTCATGTTCAACTATACGTGTCAGTCTATGGGGTAACGAGCCCTTATGTGTCAACGTTATTTATCATGACTTCTTTTAAATTTCAATACTAACTAATTGTCAAATATGTGAAATGTTTAAATCTGTTGTGCAAGCAAACCATCTTATACTTAGTCAAATAATCACTTCCAATCAAAGCATGTCAATAACTAACAATAACAAAACATAAATTATGAAATTAAATTACTTTATGAGTCATTATGAATCACAAACCATTTTTGTAACTGCTGGGAATGTCAAACACTTGGACAGGATTTAAAAAGCTGAACTCCGATCTCCACCAACACTCACCAGTTATTTGATCACACACATATATCAGATATCCCTATCAGAAGTAGATGGAATTCAGCAGTGAAGTTATCGCCAAGTACTTTCACATGCCAATCGCGCAAGCTGCAAAAGAATTTAATGTTGGTTTAACTGTATTCAAAAGCCGCTGTAGAGACGTGGGTATTAAGCGTTGGCCATATCGTAAACTGAAGAGTATGAAAGAATTGATTAATGGTTTACAGGTTCAAAATGAATTAAAACTAACCTTTTTCCAAATCTGTATATCCTGTTACTCAATAATTTTGTTTTTCATTGCAGGCTGAGAATGGAGGCGCACAACACTATGGAACCATGCGAGATATAGTAACAATGCTGAAAGAAGAACAAAGGCAATTAGAAGAGGACCCAAATTTACAGTTTGCCAAAAGCACCAAAAAATTGAGACAGATGTATTTCAAATATAAGCACCAAAGAATGAAATCCATGAGTTTGGTATTATCATTGCCAAATACAACAATAGCAAAGGATGTTATACCATTGTAGTGTTCGTCTTCTGCCACCAACTCCGATTATGATGACATGAATAATGCTTATGGTAGTGACCGTGATGCGCATAAGTAGGTGAAAATACATATATTCACATGTTACGGTTTTAATAAAAATGCTGGAAATTAAGTTATTAATGTAAATTTCAAGCAGTTAATGACAACAATACCAAACATCTTTGAACCCTGTACTCATGATCATTTATTTCCATTTCGTATTGAAGCCTAAATGTAGCAGAAGAAATAATGGTCTAATAGGTGGCATCGGTTATAATTTTGTCAACACGTAAGTGTAGCAGAAGAAACAAGTATGCGTAATGTTTTTTGGGCCATTTTTTAATCAATAAATGCACCTACTGTTTTCCATATACCCCTCCCGTTTGCATAATATCTAAATAGGATGTATATAAGGTTCGCTTGCGTGTTTGAAAACACCCTTTATTCCTAGATGCCATGTTTTGACCCATTTGTGCTTCAAATATCCACCATTCACACATGAAAAGGTAAAAAAAAAATAGCCGTTCCAAAATCTATTTAATTTTTAATAGCAATCATTAAAAGAACAATTTAAACCGCATACCTGAGCAACTCTAGGATGACTCTATGGCCTCTGCAAAGTAAGAATTTAAAAGACTATATTAGCGAAATTTATAGAAAACAAGCATAATGATATGGTCATGTAAAAGACGAACCAGCGGTCCTGTACCTGGCTTGGATGGAAGAACTGCATTGAATAAAGAATCATTCTTTTGCAATATGACTTAAAAGGGACTACATCATCAATTCTTGAGTTCACAACTATTTCGTGTCCCACCATACGATAGATATATAAAACTTATACACTTCAACAATTAACAGTTTGTGATTCAATTCACCCAATGAGTTTCAAAAATATTAAGAACATACCAAATATACGGAATTGAATGTAGTTTTACGATGCGCCCAGGCGGTGTTGTATGATTGAACCATATGTATAAATATGATGTTCATGTAATATAATTACGTCTATAAGGATGAATTAGTATAAACAATTATTAAGAAAGCAGTTCGAAACCATGGGAAAACAACGCACAAAATGTTTCTAAAAGATGGAATGGTTTAAACCTTGAATCACTTTAAAGTATCAGAACAATATATTCCTTGAATTTTTTTCCTTATGCAGTAACGCGTTCTGAAACACACTCCGAAAAACACCAACTAACCTAATAAGGTTATAATACAAATCCCATATACAAAATCAATTGACAATACGAATCAACATACAATACCTTAGCGAATTAAAAAAATCCCAAATATATATTCATATTATTGATCAAACTTTTAAACACTTTAACATATTGTTTGTTCTGATTGATCATTGATTGATTACATATCTGTCGTATGTAAATGAAAACCCTAAAATCGATTTACGGATCTATTGTTTTATTACTTTGTGGGTGAGTGTGTGAGAGAAAAATAATGGTATATCATTAACATACATACCTGATAATAAAGAGCATCTTCATTTCATCAATTACTATAGGATATTCGGGTTCCATTTCACCCAAACCCTAAAACGATTATACTTTATTTGATGCATCTTTTGTTGATTTCATCAAACCCTACAACGATTAAAACCCTATTTTGGATTGTCGCATCTATTTGCACTTATCAGATCTAATGGTACCGTGTATTGTTGCTGTTGTGTATGATGGAGAAATAGTCAAAGTATCATAACACTTTCTCTGTATACCCTTTTAAATACAAGTTAAAAAACAAACAAAAAAATAAAATAAAATAAAAATAATAATAACTAAATAAATAACAAAGGTAAGCATTTTTACTAAATAAACTAACATTCATACTTCCATTCATAATTACTTCATCAAATGTTTAGATTCCATATACAGCTTCCATTCATGTTACCATCACCATAACCCATACATACCATCAAAAAACATCAACAACCATCAATACATAACAACCCAACAAAACAACCTTCCCAAAGATGCCCTAATCATAGAAGTCCATTATGCTCATATGATGCTCACTCTCGGTCAGACCATCACGGACCTCAACCAGTATAGCCGTTAACGCTTCCAGCCTCCTCCTAGCCCTCACCTGCTTCTCACGCAATCATTCATAAGTGTCACCACCAGCTTCTTCCTCATCATGATTGAGGGACCAAACCTCCGCCATTCGCTCGGTACGTTTGTCAATCTTCCTTTGCAGCTCATCGCATTTCTCGCCCAGCCACCTAAGGAATGCTTCCTCTTCAGTATGTTCCTGAATGAAGAGGAACTTGAAGCATTTGTGGAGCTGATCTGAGCCTGAAGCGTCTTTGAGTTTGTTGATCAGTGGGGTTTCTTCAGCCATTGGATTGTTTGAATTGATTTGAGAAGATTTTTTGTTTGGAAGAGTTATTAGTAATTAGTAAAGTTATAATTACTAACACAGTGTATATAATGAATACCGAGGGCAACTGAACCAATTTCATCATTGCAACACTTAATTAGAGTATTAATTCAAAGAGATGGTTTGTTTTCCCATGCAGAAATATGCAATACGTTTTTAGAAGAAGTGTTGCAATGAACATAAAATTCTTCCACTGATGATACAAATGTTTTTATAAACTACACATAAATTTGTCAATATAACATAACTAACCCTCAAAGTTTGCCAATTATGATAACCATTGCCCAAATAAACATCTTAATTATTAAATCCATACATTACACACAAAAAACAAAAAAAACTTTAAAAAATAAAATACATAAAATAAATATCAAAATTTCATTGCCTCCAACTTCTCGATAAAAGATAACAGTTGACGAAGACGAATATGTATTTGTGTTAAAGCAAGCATCAACTTATCTACTACATCCATATCCTCATGTTGCATTCTCCTCAAATCCACAACACTTTGAACCGAAGAACTATCAATACCAACAATCTTCAATTCCTTTATAATCAACTCTCTATGACGCACACGATCAATGATTTCTATAATTTTTTCTCTTACATCTTCTTCATCGGCAAATGAAGCTTTAACTTCTCGACCATAATGTACAAGCATCATATCTTTGACATAACTCGACTTAGCTTCGTTTGCTAACCGGCCTAACAAAACAAGAGGATAAACAGTAGGAGAAGTCATATTTGTATTATTTTTTATAATGTAAATTTCCGTGTTATACTAAGAATATATAACCTATGCAAAGGAATATTAAAAGTACATAGAAATAAGTATTAAAATTATAATACAATTAAATCAATAATTAATATTGATTGGAACTGAACAGACTGAATAGAATTATTAAGTCATTCAGTTGGTTTAGGTTCCCATGTATAAATATCAATTACGTTTTTTCCACAAACTTTTTGAATAACACATAAAACCATTATACTTATGATAAAAGATGCATACAAATTACACATAAATTTTGCAATGTAATATAACTAATCCTCAAAGTTTGTAAATTATGATAAAATGTGTCACAAAAATAATTCTTTTCGTCCAAACTCTCGATAAAATATAACGTTTATTATTTTGCACTTGATCCAAACAACCAACTAAATTTAACATTTTTCCATATAAGGCCGGCTCTAGACACGAGAGCGACCAAATGTTTTTGTAAAAACGCTAAATCTAAATTTAGAGTACACCGAACAACTAATTATACGCATTCATCTTAATAGCATTAGTTTCTTCCTCGCGGACACCAGCTTTAGCTTGGAAAAACAAAAGTGATAACTTTTCAATCATTGCCTGATGCCTCTTTTGAGCCTTTCTCAAATCTGCAAGCACTTCCAAAACAACACGATGATGACCTAATGCTTCCATGTTTGCGATCATGCTCTGGTTTCTCAACATTACCCGCCTCAAGTGCTCACAGCTAGCAAAAATCAATCTGGTAAGTCCATCATCTTCACCTGCCTGCTGCACAAACCAAATACGCATGCAATCATGCAAATTAGAAGACCTTGCAACCTTCATTAAGTTTTCTAACATCTGAAACTCTGTCATTGGAAAAAAAAATCAAACTAGAAATGTTTTGTACCTCTCTATGACAAAAAAAGAGCCGAATAAATAGCAAAAAAACATACATTGTAACTTATGCATATTAAAATATTACATGTGAAGAGACTCATTTAAACAAAAGGTCTCTTCATGTGTACTCTCTTAATGTTAATAAAATAATTTAAATACTATAATGCCCCAAAATAACAATGTTATTAAACCATGATATTTTATCAAAGTACATAAATTATTATAACATTTCCCAATCCAATACCAATATACAATCGGTGCAACGTACGGGTTTTCCACGATTCGTATAATGAACAATTCATTTACACAATTAATATGGATCTTTCATGCATCAATGTAAGTGACCACATATCAAATGATTACAACATAACCATAAAACAATAAATCATGCATATCATAATTACTACATAATTATATAAAGTTGAAAACTAAATCAAGAAGACTTAAATTCATAAAATGGATGGAGATGCGGATCGAACCCCGGATCACTAGGCTATATGTTCAATCCTTAATCAAAACCCCAAGATCCAACACCACTTGGATCTACATGTCCCAAGTGAGTATAAGAATGACACACCATCTCTTTTGCAATTTATTTGACCAATAAAGGAGCAGACTCGTTACGTGATTAGCAAAGACATACGTAAAGATTATAGCAATTTGAATGTTTCCATTTGAAGATTTTGCGAAAACATGAATCTTCTAGGTTTGAGAAAAACATTTGGGCTTGCTAATGGCTTTTTAGAAAACGTTTTTGGGTTGGCCTTTTGTAAAATAGGAGGAGGTATTTTGGTTACAAAACATCTAAAATATCATGTACGAACTTGAATTGAAAAATCCACTTTGGTTGGGTAAAAGGAAAGCCGACCTAGAAAAACCGAACGCGCCCTTAACAGACTCTGGTGGGCTGGTTTAGCACGTCAGCGCGCGAGCCTAGCACTCCATGTGATTTGCCATATCTACGTTTAGATTGTGGATCTCATTTTCCCTTTTTGTGGCTTTTGAATCAACTAAATTGGATTTCAGACGAAGGAGGTATAACCAAAATACTAAAGTAATTTCTAAGGTCATTAGATAAACTTGATTTTTTCTTTTGGCTTTGTTTCTTCACACGATTCTCTTCATTTGGCTATTGTTAGGGATTTTAAGTGGTTTCTAATATATATTTGTCATCATTAATAAGTAAATGAGATATTACCCATCACTTGCACCGATATTTTGGTATGTTTATTTTTCTATGTTTGTTCGTTTATTTTCGTTTAGTGTGTTAATGAACGAATATAAGCGAATATTAAGTGTTGGTACCTTATATTGTGTGAGAAACCCCCAGATAACCGGTTGTGGGTTCAAATAAATAAATCATTTAACTTGTGAGAATATTGTGAAATAGTTAAAATCGCCTTTTAAAAGTGTTTAATACGTTGAGATAAACATGAAAGTCTAATTTGATTTTGAATAAATGAATAAAAAACACGCGTATTAGAAAAATAAAAGAAAGGGGTAAACGCGTAGTCTTGTAACAACCTAAGCCCAACCAAACCCAGAAGAAGAGAAGACCCATATATCCATTCGATTAAAATCTCAATTCAATTCAATCGTTATCTTGTTCTCGTATGTGTTTTGGTCAAATGTTCAATAAAATTGACTCAGCAAACCCTAATTATTATTTTCTGCCGGTCAATACCACACTTGATTGATTGATTCCATTCTTCTTTTGTAAGTCCATCTTTTCTCTTTCTTTAATTAATTTATTATATCATGTGTATTAGGGTTTGAATATAAGTTTTGATTTAGTTCAGGTACCTAACTTATTTGTCTTTGATTTTCCCTCTTATCTCTGCAGTGCGCAGACCTTAGGTAGCGTTTACTTGTAGAAAACTTTTCTTGTTTTTCCGTTTTTAGATTCTTGAAAACCCGTTTAGATGGAGTTTTTTTTCTTTTTTTTGTTTTGTTTTTTTTTTTTTTTTTTTTTTCCTTTTTAACAAAATTACCTCGGATTGCGACGGCAAGATGGTGATTAGGGTTATCTAAAAGTAAAGAAGGCTAGATTTTTTTTTTTTTTTTTTTTTTTTTTGTTAGGGGGTGTTTGTTTAAGCTTATATGTGGGCTTATGAGCTTATTTGATTTCTGCTTATATATCATAAGCCCTAATTGTCCCGCTTCTTTTGATACTTTTGGGCTTATAGGGCTTATATAAGTTTATTATAATATAAGCCCAAAAGTATCAAAAGAAGCCAGAAAATTAGGGCTTATGATATATAAGCAGAAATCAAATAAGCTCATAAGCCCACATATAATCTTAAACAACACCCCCTTAGAGAGAAAAAAATTGGAGAAAGGTAGATTGGAAATTTTTTATTGGAAAATGGACAAACTGAACCCTTTGGTCACACTTTTCCAACAATTTTCCTGAAAAAATGGGATGTTTTTCACCAACTAAACACACCAGTGTTTGTTTATTCTTAGAGACATAAATCACTTTTTTCCACTTCTATTTTGCAGTCTAATTATCACTTTATGATTTTTCATATGAAAACACACAACCTCAGTGATAGATTTGTTTGTCTGGTGTCGCAGGCAATTTGCTCTGGAGAATGTCCTGACATGTGTTAATGGTTGTGAAGATGGATAAAGCAGCACCTGCTTCTTCATCACGTCAACTTGCTCAACGCCTTTATGACAAAGTAAGCTTTCCTTTCTACTGATTTTTGTCTATTCGCTATTCAACGTATACATGAAACAAATATTTTGCCAACACTTGGAGGCTTGAGTAATCAATTTGGAATTTGTATATTATTTGCGTATCTAAGGAATTTCTTGTATCTACATGAAGATCTTATGTTCTTGATAAGTTATGTTCGTTTTTTCTTTTCCATTTACGAATTTTTATATTTATATATTTTTACATACACTAATATTGTTTATTGTTTATGTGTTATGATGCATAAATGAATAAATACTTATCGACTTTCAAAAGATATTTTGACCACAAATCATTTATTGTATCTTGTATTAGTGAAGTGTGTGTTATTTGGCGTTCAGAGCATGATTCCCACTAGTCTCCAGTCTTGATTTTTCTTGGAAGTAGCCTATAATTGTCTTAAGAACGTAATCGTTGCGCTCATTTAGTTATCATTATTTTTATTTTTTTTGGTTCGGTTAACTTGGTTTTGAATTTTGAAGGTCTTGCGACATCTTTATCTCAGCAAGACTATTCTTGTTTTCTTTTTCCATGATCAGCTTACCTAGCAAACTCTATAAATTGAACATAAAAGGTGCACTTTTTTTAATCCATCGGCAATGCCTGCCACTAACAAAAGGGGCACATGTTCAGTACTTTTTAGCATAAACTGTTTGATGGATTGTTCTGTGGAGAATGAGACTGAACTGAAATGGATTCTTATAGTGTGTAATTGCCTAATTGGATGCGTATATGCCGAGTAATAATAGAAAGAGAAACAAGAGAAAGTTTGTTGCAGCTGTTCTATTTTTTGCTATTGTTATTTCATTCATATTCAACTTCATTAGTTTAAAAAACTAATACTTCATTCTACTAATTGATAACAAGTTATCAATGTTTTTCACTGCAATTTGAACTCAAGAGTGATCCATTATATTGGCTTTTCTTATAAGCTATAAATGTGAGCGGCTATACATATGATACTTGTTGGTTTGCTTTACAGAATATCGAGTTGGAGAATAGGCGGAGTAAGTCGGCTCAAGCAAGAGTGCCATCAGATCCAAATGCCTGGGAGCAAATGCGTGAAAATTTTGAAACAATAATTCTTGAGGATCACAGTTTTTCTGAGAAGCATAATATTGAATATAGTCTCTGGCAGTTGCATTACAAACGGATTGAGGAATTTAGGGCTTATTGCAGTGCTACACCTACTACAGTTTCAACTACATCTCAGACTAGGGGAGGGCCTGCTCGGCCTGATCGAGTTTCTAAAATACGTTCACAATTCAAAACTTTTCTTTCAGAAGCTACTGGATTTTACCATGATCTGATTTTAAAAATTAGAGCCAAATATGGTCTCCCAATGGGGCAGTTCTATCCTGAACCTGAGAACCATAAGGCCAACGACAAGGATGGAAAGAAATCCATTGAAATTAATAAGGGTTTGTTATCCTGCCACCGCTGTTTGATATACTTGGGCGATCTTGCACGTTACAAAGGACTGTATGGGGAAGGTGAATCCAAAAGTCGCGATTATGCTGCAGCTCGAAGTTACTACTTGCAAGCAGCTTCTCTTTGGCCAGCAAGTGGGAATCCACATCATCAGGTTATTTTTTGTACACACCTGCGTGGCACACCACTATAGTGGATTAAGAAATATATATCTAATCACGTATAGTACTAAAAAAGTATTAAGTTTTAACTTGATTTTACATTTCTTCTGGTCCTCATTTGGTTCTTTTATGTGTTGCAGCTTGCTATATTGGCCAACTATTCAGGAGATGATTTGCTGGCTGTGTACCGTTACTTTCGAAGTCTGGCAGCTGAAAGTCCTATCTTGACTGCAAGGGATAACTTGAAATTAGCCTTTGAGAAGGTACTATATTGACATTTCCCTATGTGTAACTGAGAATAACTTGACACTTGATTAATACTTCAAAATGGAGTGGCTTGAAGCTTTTTACTATAAAGTTCTGCTTGCTACTATGTGAGAACTTGAGTTCTAGGATGTACAAAAGTGTTGCATAAATTACATAATAGTCCTCTAGACAGGTAGTAACTCTTTTGTATCTGTCTTGTTATTTTTTGTACATATAGCTATGTAATTGATCACCAAGTTTGATAGATACGAACATTTGATAACATGTTATGGTAAGTATCCTCTTCATTCTGATGTTAGTGGTTTGCATTGTCTTTTGTGGTCAAGTTCATTTTTTTCTGATTAAAAGATTCAAACAAGCTACTTACTTCTGGTCGATTGTGTTCTTGGGCGGGAACGGCTCATGGGAACAAACATTCTATCTTCAAAACAGTTTTTGATAACAACAAAGTTCTTTTTATTCAATTTCGTAAAATTGGAGTAGTTTTAGGAGTGGGATATACCATATGAGCTAGCTTTAGGAATTGATCAGATATGCCATACATCTATATCAAAGATAAAAAATGAGTGAGAGAGCCGGTGGTGTCAGTTTACACTTGTTCTTTTTCCTTTCACATGACCCTAACTAGTTAAAATAGGATGCTTGTTGTCATTGTCTAGAATAAATTTTGATATGAGCGACGTATGTACCTCAAGTTGGGAAATAGGTCTTATTAGGGAGTATTCACTTGTTTTCTTAAGGCCAATCTCCTCTGACACTGTTTTTATTTTTTAATTTTATAATTGACATGAAACTGATAATTATGATACTAGTAATATGCAGAAGTATCTGTTACGCTACTTATGTGTGTTGCTTTACATGGCAGAATCGGCAAAGTTATTCTCAGTTGCTTGTTGATGCAAAATCTTCTCCTGTCAAGGGATCACCTGCTCGGACAAGAGGTAGAGGAAGAGGGATAGTGGAGACCACAGTGCGGTCAAAGGAGCCAGTTAGTGATGCTAGTGCTGACGTGGAAAGAACAAAGGATGTTCGCCAAATGTTAAAAGCATTTCGTGTTCGTTTTGTTCGCTTGAATGGTATTCTTTTCACACACACAAGGTATGTGAAGTATGGCATGCTTAGACAATAGAGATGTGTTCTTTAAATTGATCAATTTGATATGAAGTTTATTCCATTATCGTTTCAGCTTGGACACGTTTGAAGAAATCCTTGCTCTAGTTACCAATGGTTTTCAGGAGCTTCTTTCTTCTGGGCCAGAGGAGGAGCTGAGTTTTGGGACTGATACGGTTGAAAATGGACTTTTCATTGTTATACTTGTCTCCATACTTATATTTACGGTGAATAACGTGAAAGGAGGGACCGAAGGTCAGAGTTATGCAGATATCGTACAAAACACAGTGCTTTTAAAGAATGCACTTGGCACATTTTATGAGCTAATGGGTCTACTCTTTAAAAGATGCTTGCAGTTGACTGATCCGTCCTCAAGTTTTCTCTTGCATGGCATTCTTGTTTGTGTCGAATGGATTGCTTGTCATCCTGATGCTGTTATACGTAATGAGGCTGATGAAAAACAATCAACGGCTCAGATTAACTTTTGGAACAACTGTGTATCTTTGTTCAATAAGCTATTGTTGGCTGGTTTGGTCACTTATGATGAAGACGACGACATTAGCTGTTTCACTGATATGACAAGATATGAAGAGGGTGAAAATGAATTGCAACCTGCTTTATGGGAGGATTTAGAGTTGAGAGGATTTTTGCCCCTTAAAGCAGCACAAACTTTTTTAGATTTTTCAAGCAAGCATACTAACAGCAAGAAAGATAAAGTAGCGCGTGTAAAGAGGATTTTAGCTGCAGGAAAAGTCATTGCAGATAAGATAACCATTGACCACAAAAAGGTTAGATATGATTCGAATTCGAAGAAGTTTGTTATTGGTGTCGAGACTAAAAAAGATATAGTTACCGGTAAATCAAATGGGGGTATTAAAGAAGGTGATGTGACTGCAACCAAGATAGTCACCCCACCAAAGGCGGAATCGCATGTGGATTTTGAAGATGATGATGAAGTGATTGTTTTTAAACCGACTGTGATTGATAATCGAACTGAAATGCTAGCTCCAAAAGAGAGCCATCAAGAAGGGTTGCAGCATGTGCAAAATAAAGATACTGGTAGTTCTCAGTTTGCAGCTCCTGTTTCAGTTCCACATTCAGTTTACACTAATTCACAATCCGTGCTGCCAGTTAACAATTTTCCACAAAGCATTGGGCAGCCATATCAGTTCCAGTCTCCAATGTGGTCTAACAACAATCAAGTTGCGGTTTCAATTGCTGGTGGATTAAAAGGTTTGACCTTGATGGAAAACGGGCATGTAGGTAATCCTGGAATGCACAGAGATATGCAGATTTTAAATGCTACAGGTGTCCGTGAAAGTGGTTCGGTGTATGGTGGAACATCTCAAAGTTTGGTGGGACCCTCTGTGATTGATGATGCAAATGGATCCTTCAGAGAACCTATTACTCATATAAATACAATCGCGCCTTCTGGACCTGATCCTTACACAGTTGGTCGACATACATTCTCGACCATGCCACCTAATTATTTGAAAGGCTCTACAGTAAGACCTGTAAGACACCTTGGACCTCCACCTGGTTTTAACTCTATTCGTCCTAAACAAGTTAATGAGCAGGGTTCTGCATTGGGTCAGAATCCCCTAAATGATGATTACAGCTGGTTAGACGGATATCAGTTGCAAGCATCAATGATGGCGGGTAATCAACCAATTAATCTGCCATCAAACTTGAACTCCCAGTATATGAATGATTCATCTACATCTGGCTTCCCATTTCCTGGAAGACAAGGCCCAACAGTCCAGTTTGAAGGTGAAAAGCAGAAAAATTGGCAGGAACGTGCAGTTATGGAAAATTCAAACTCTCACCATGCATCACTTCAACAACAATATGTTCCTCGAATGGATCAACAAGGGCAGCCGGTATGGAAGGGCAATCAGTTCGTGTGATGCCAGTGGGCACTTCATGGTATTTCTAATTATTGGATTCTTACCTTAAAACTATAATTAAAATTATTTCCGATGCGGGAATTTTTTCTCTTAGTTTATTCTTTTAACATAATTTTGTTGTATGAAGGTCATTCTTGATTATTGAGATGGCCGTTGCTCATCTTATCATGAAGTACACACTCCAGCTTCCCATCTAATTGTCTTAAATTTATGTTGGAGCATGATGATGCTGGTAATCTCGGCTTGATTGCAGGAGAAACGGTGAGCTTAAAGTTTTGAACTCCGCTCTCTTTATTATGTATACGATGCACTTGAAAAGGATTGTTGATATCTCATGACAATGACGTATTAGCATCTCACTGAATATAGTTTTACTTCTTTTTCCTGCATTTGCCTATTCTATCGGTCCAACTTACATGCTCCTATTTAAGTTTTCACGGGTTTTAAAAAGCTGCAAATTGATGAATTTTAGACATATACCTACCACGTTCTTGCTGATAATTGTACATAATTCTATATGTGTTTGTGATGACAATTTTTTGAACATGCTGAACATGATATTATTAAAGTTTAATACATGTAAGATTGAAGCATCCATACAGACACTTGGACAATGTGGTCTAGGTGGATATGACGATCTTGCACTTGGATCCAGTTCACCTTGTGGGTGAAGTGGACAAAATATATGCGTAATCTAGATGGTTTTTGTATAATCTTATGTAAGCACTTTGGTAGAGATTGAAAGTTTTGCAGTCGCAGCGTTTTGATAAATAAATACTGGAATTTACATGCCATACATTAAGCTACGTGGGTTAATGAAGATTTTGATAGTTCAAGGATATATGCATGGCTGAATAAATACTTGTACCTAATCATACGAAACATCGAAGTATTGTTGGTCAAATATCATTGGTATCCTATAATCGATGGTCTTGTACAGCCTAGATGTGTTGAGATAAAGAAAATAGTTAAAAGGACGTATAGAAGATAAGCTATTAAAAGAAATGACCACGCCAAGTGATTTAGGACTGATTTAAGGTTGCTGTGATTTCTTGTAATTTACCATGACTTGCCATATAATTTTTGTTTCTTTGCACTCCATGAATATGTTTTCTAGGTAAAAGATGATCATTACATTACTCATTAATTGTTTTCATGGCCTAAGTTATTGATTTTTATGGTCACCCTATATACAAGGTTGTCTTATTATTTTAGTATTGTTATAGGGACTGTGACTGGGTTTCCCATTGGAGTCCAAAAGAACCATCAGATGTTTTGTGTTTCTGGTTGTGGGGATATCCTTGTGTCTTGTGATTTGGGTTCATGGTGGATGACGACTATATCAACATCCACTGGGTATAAACTGTGTCTGTATTAATTTCATCTGGTTTTGTGGCTCATCTTTGGAGAGAAGTGGTGGGACGTAAACTGAAGCATGGTTAGTCATGATTGAAGTCTATGTGTTGGGTCATAATGTTTGTTATAGTAAAACTTCTTGGTTGCTGTTACCATCTTTGACCGGATATGAGGTGTAACAGTGGCTACTGCTTTCTCAGTTTGTTGATGCAGCGTTGTTTAAGAATTGATGCATTGTTACATTTCTGAAGTACGTTGTAAATTCGTTTTAAACAAGTAAATTTCTCATGTTGGGTTCAACAATGATGTTTGTTGCTGAATAAATCACTATCATCTGGTATGCACTTTATTTGTTAACTATGCTGATACTTGACCATTATTATGTTTGTGTTTAGTGATATGCCCCTGACCTACTATCTGGGTTCAGGAAGGTATGCATTCATGTTCTAATAAAGTTGTTCCATGCATTCATATCCATATTTTCCGGATGAAACGGGTTAATGGATTTTTTTTTTTGGATATCAAAAGAAAAGAAAAGGGTTTAAGTCATAAAATAGCAATGAACTTTTTCAAATGTACCGTTACGTGTACTATTTATCATTCCAATTA
The DNA here is from genome assembly GCA_021014915.2 of Artemisia tridentata subsp. tridentata. NCBI lineage: Eukaryota > Viridiplantae > Streptophyta > Magnoliopsida > Asterales > Asteraceae > Artemisia > Artemisia tridentata. The sequence goes on along the minus strand of CP139503.1, from coordinate 87,276,023 downwards.
ATGTTGTGTACTTTCATGTTTTGTTCTAGAGAAAAGTCCAAAAATACATACCTGTGGTTTGCCAAAAGCCCGCTTTACATCCTTTTTCTTTTTTTTGGAACAAAATCATCCACCGTTAGTAAAGTTGGCACAAATACATCCCTCAGTTAGTAATATCAGTTACTATGGACTAACGATGCAAATGATTTTCCGTTATCACCTAACAAGAGTTAAAATAGTTGCATCGTTACTCCTCATTGAGTTAAAATATTTGCATCGTTAGTCCTCATTGACTATAGAGTTAAAATATTTGCATCGTTAGTCCTTTGTTACGTTTTCGTTCGCTTTTTTACGTTTTCGTCTGTTTTTTACGTTTTCGTCCGATTTTTTACGTTTTCGTCTGTCTTTTTACGTTTTCGTCCGATTTTTTACATTTTCGTCTGTCTTTTTACGTTTTCATCCGCTTTTATACGTTTTCGTCCGCTTTTATATACTTTTTGTCCGCTTTTTTTACGTTTTCGTCCGATTTTTTACGTTTTCGACCGATTTTTTTCGTTTTCGTCCGATTTTTTACGTTTTCGTTCGTCTTTTTACGTTTTCGTTTTCGTCTGATTTTTTACGTTTTCGTCCGATTTTTTTACGTTTTCGTCCGATTTTTTACGTTTTTGTCTGTTTTTTTACGTTTTCGTCCGATTTTTTACGTTTTCGTCTGTCTTTTTACGTTTTCGTCCGTTTTTATACGTTTTCGTCCGCTTTTTTACGTTTTCGTCTGATTTTTTACGTTTTCGTCCGATTTTTTACGTTTTCGTCTGTTTTTTTACGTTTTCGTTCGATTTTTTACGTTTTTGTCCGATTTTTTACGTTTTCGTCTGTTTTTTTACGTTTTCATCAGTTTTTTTACGTTTTTGTCTGTTTTTTACGTTTTCATCGGACGAAAACGTAAAAAAACAGACAAAAATATAAAAAATCGGACGAAAACGTAAAAAAAATGGATGAAAACGTAAAAAAAACAGACGAAAATGTAAAAATTTGGACGAAAACGTAAAAAATCGGACGAAAACGTAAAAAAACAGACGAAAACGTAAAAAAAACCGGACAAAAACGAAAAAATTCGGACGAAAACGGAAAAAAATGGACGAAAACGTAAAAAATCGGACGAAAACGTAAAAAATCAGACGAAAACGTATAAAAATGGATAAAAACGTATAAAAATGGATGAAAACGTAAAAAGACAGACGAAAACGTAAAAAAACAGACGAAAACGTAAAAAAACATATGAAAACATAAAAAATCGGACGTAAACGAAAAAAATCGGACGAAAACGTAAAAAATCGGACGAAAACGTAAAAAAAAACAGACGAAAACGTAAAAAAACAGATGAAAACGTAAAAAATTGGACGAAAACGAAAAAAATCGGACGAAAACGTAAAAAAACAGACGAAAACGTAAAAAATCGGACGAAAACGTAAAAAATCGGACGAAAACGTAAAAAAAAGACGAAAACGTAAAAAATCGGACGAAAACGTAAAAAATCAGACGAAAACGTAAAAAATCAGACGAAAACGTAAAAAAGCGGACGAAAACGTATAAAAATGGATGAAAACATAAAAAGACAGACGAAAATGTAAAAAATCGGACAAAAACGTAAAAAAACAGACGAAAACGTAAAAAAACAGATGAAAACGTAAAAAATCGGACGAAAACGAAAAAAATCGGACGACAACGTAAAAAATCGGACGAAAACGTAATAAAACAGACGAAAACGTAAAAAATCGGACGAAAACGTAAAAAATCGGACGAAAACGTAAAAAAATAGACGAAAACGTAACAAAGGACTAACGATGCAAAAATTTTAACTTAAGGAGGACTAACGATGCAAATATTTTAACTCTATAGTCAATGAGGACTAACGATGCAAATATTTTAACTCAATGAGGAGTAACGATGCAACTATTTTAACTCGTTAGGAGATAACGGAAAATCATTTGCATCGTTAGTCCATAGTAACTGATATTACTAACTGAGGGATGTATTTATGCCAACTTTACTAACGGTGGATGATTTTGTTCCAAAAAAAAGAAAAAGGATGTAAAGCGGGCTTTCGGCAAACCACAGGGATGTATTTTGGACTTTTCTCTTTGTTCTAATTGCATATTTTGATGACGTGTCATACCTAAAAGTTTGACATGTGTCACAATTTATAACATGACAAGTCATCAAAATGTGCAAATTAAAACAAAGCATGAAAGCACACAACATTACATGTACCAAAACCGTACATTTGAAAGAGTACGTTGCTATTTTACGACCTAAACCCAAAAGAAAATCATTAAAATAATTATAATTGTATGCTTTTTTGTAATCTCATAGTTTCAATAAACAAAATCAATATATATTTTGTAACGCCGCTTAAAAAAAGTTAGTAATAAAAAACAAAATTTGTAACAAAGGAGCAAGAGTTGGGTTAATGCAGCTATATAAAGTATAAACAAACATAAATTTGATATAAAAATGCAAATATAATATGAGCTGAGCTATTTCAAAAACTATAAAAGACATGGAGATAATTGTAGCCAATTATTTTTAACTAAAATAAAACACCGATCTTTTCCTCTAATACCTCATCTTTTTTAATTACAATTCACTTTCACCTTTAAAAAGAAATAAATTATCTACACGATTTTGACAAACATCTAATTATCTTTCGACAGAGGGACACTTTAGTATACTTTCACTAGTTTTTTTAGGGTTTAGTAGAGGAGTTTACATGATATATCACATGTAATAGAACACTAATGTATAAGTTCGAACACTCAAAATGCCGTCAAAATGAACATAAATATTTATGTATAATGGAACACTAATATATAAGTTCGAACACATCAACAATGTCTGATGTGTAGATCTTCTTTTTCCTTTTCCGTGGACTTTTGAATCCCTAAAACGGAGGTCGTATGAAGAAGTTATGGCCAAACTACTATAGCGCCTTATAGAGACCTCACAAAAACTTGATTCCAATCTTTCGACTTCAATTCTTCACTCGATTCTTCTATACGACATATAGATATAAACCTAAATACGCCGTATAAGTCTTATGTGCACTTTCCACGTCTTCATGTCTTCAATTGTATACGAGGTTGTCACACCCCCAAATCGGGTCGCAGCGGAATAGTAATCCGAGGGTGTGGCGCTCATGGAATACAAAGTTACAGTTATATTGAACGACCTACATGAGTCATTTTAGAAAAATACATCATTTGATTTAATAAGTCAACATAAGATTCAAATACATGAATAGTCAAGTTACGCAGCGGAAAAGTAAAGATAGTTTTGAAATAACAACAAAGTCAAATGACGTAATATTTGATGCATAGAGATCCTCGTGAATGTCGTCTCCAATGACGACTAGGGTAAAATTTGGACTCCATGCAGTGTACACCATATAAGCTAAACACTTGAGAAAATACATGCTAAAACGGTCAACATAATGTTGGTGAGTCCATAGGTTTAGTTAAACAGTAATCAGGTACGGAACACAAGATTTCAGTACTTATGACAATTACGACAAACATAACGTCATGATAGAAAAATAACACATACAATGCCCTAAGCTCATGACCCCGAAGCTCAATGTAATAACATGCAATTAAGCATAGGTAATAACTGTGCCCCTAAGAGTGTTTGCCAGACACTCAGTAATAATCCGTATGATATGCGTCCGTTTGACCGGTACTATGGTCATGTTGGCGCGACCAACCCGGACGGGGGTGTCAACCCAATAGATCTATTCACAACATCGGCGCTTACAAGTAATTAACGGTTCATGATTCGTAGGGGACTTAATTGGCGTACTAGGTAACTTAGACATTGTAACAGTTTTTGTACTCATGTCCGCATAAAAGTAATTAAGTAATGTATTCTCACCCCGAGAGTTTTGAAATATTGTAAACGAGTAAAAACGGGGCTATGGAAACTCACCATACGAAGTACAGTAATCTGTTAATGAGTAAGTCAAGCAATGAAAGACAACGACTCCGAAGGGCGACCTAGTTAATTGTGGGTTTGACTTAGTACGACATTATGAAATGAGAGAATGCAAGTGAATGTTTTTAAGACATTGTATCACCATGACACGTTGTGCTTGTGTCTCCTAAGCTAAAAGAAAACATTTTGTCTTTTTGTCGGTTTTCGTCTTTTAGTCAGGTTTTCGTCTTTTAGTCGGGTTTTACAAATAATTATCATTTATGAGCTTCTAAGAGTCTACCTTCACTAATTTGACACATTTATGAAAAAATACCCATTTATTCCTAAGTATGACTATTTTTACAAAAATAGGTTAAGTGTTACCGTTTTGACGAAATTTCGGCATGACCGGTTCGTAAATTCTTATTTTACCATTTTTACCTATTCCGACTCTAATGATTTTGAAGGCTTCTCATAGTCTAAGAAAATATAGTTTCACTATTAGTGGAGTTTTCTATGAAAAACATAGTTTGGGCCGCAACATTGAAAATAACATAATTTTCTCATTTTAAATCCGTTTTTAGTGATTCAAGCGGCCACGTTTTCATTATAAAGTCTATTTTCTATTTTTATATCCTATTGTTGAAAAACATGTTAGTGCAAATATTACGATATTTAAACTAAACGGTTTCTTCGGTTTTAATGATGACAAACATGTAACTTGTAATGCATAACGTAAAATGTGCAAGTTACTTGTAAACACAAATCATCAATGCATACTTCATCAACACCTCCCGACGTCTCAAGTATGCTTCAACGAAGTCGTAGATTTCCATCCCGACATAAATCACTCAAGGTATGGACAAACAAATCTACTACTTGACAAATGATAAAAGGATTATATTTTTCTAAACTTCACATTTTTAATGTGACAAAACATTTTTTCAAAAATATATTTTACAAATTATTTTTGAATTAAAAAGAAATGTTTTATTTTGAAAAATAAATTTGAAAACTCCCAACAACCATTCCCCCCCCCCCCCCCCCCAAAAAACAGCTCCAACTTCCCCAAATAAACCTTCCCCACTAAAGACAAAAAAGGGAGCGTCCAACGGCACCTTTAAGTATGGACGGCTCCACTAAATTTAGTGGAGCCGTCGGGTATTTAATGGAGCCGTGGGTCTGTAACGGTCAGATTTTCCCTTGCCTATAAATAGTGGACCATTCCACACTTCCAACTTGATTTTTCCAGTCCTTTTTCTCTGGTCTAATCCCTCCTCACTTAGAAAACTTTCTTTGATCATTTGGAGAGTCTTAGGTTGTTTAAGAATGATCCAATCATCCACTCAAGTGATCCTCTTCATTCCTCTTGATTAGCAAGAGAAGAACACAAAGTATCCAAGAAGATACAAAGTGTTGTCATCCCTCTTGATTAGCAAGAGAAGAACACAAAGTATCCAAGTAGATACAAAGTGTTATCATTCCTCTTCATTTGCAAGAGAAGAACTCAAGGTATCCAAGAAGATACAAGAGTTATAGTTGTTAGGTCTTGTAACATTTGTTACACTCTTGATTGTATCATAGCATACATCAAGATCATTTTACCTTTGTGAGAGAGAGTGAGTCAAGATCAAGTGTGATCTTGTAGAGATAGTGAAGATCTCTTGAAGCCATTGGGCTTGTGTGATTGATCATGTGGATCAAGGGTAGATCGGGTAGATCGTGGTAGATTGGTGCTAGCTAAGATTAGCACTCGACATCTAGCTTAGTGTCGGAAATAGGATAAGCGACGTGTACGGTGTAGATCGGGTAGATCGTGGTAGATTGGTGCTAGCTAAGATTAGCACTCGACATCTAGCTTAGTGTCGGAAAACAAGTTAAGCGACGTGTACGGTTTTCTCCACCTAAAGGGAGTTTGTTGATTAGTGAAGTAACTCTCGAGTTGGGTACTCGGGGAGTGGAGTAGGGCGAAGAGGAGCTTCGTGACCGAACCACTATAAATCATCGTGTCCGGTTTGCGCCTTCTTACTTATCTCTTTACTTTCATTTTATTCTTTATCGCTTTATATTTATATTTGCATTGCGTTTATGCTTGTGTGGCTAGTTGCTTATGTTATGTTGATTATGTATGTGTCATGGTTGATTGTGCTTGTGTTGTAGTTTAATTTATTCATCCCTAGATGATATGTGATCATTGTTGACACTTTTCATATTACGTCACACTTGATTGGGTGTTTGATACAAAAGGTTTTAAGTTTTTAAATGGAAACGTATTCACCCCCCTCTACGGTTTCCACAATTGGTACCAGAGCCACGTCGCTCAATTTTTTAAAACAAATGGCTTTCAAAATTGAGTACGATCCATGTATCAAATTACCTATGAATGTGTTGAAATATGATAAGTAATTAGTTGTCTAATACTTACAAAGTTTTGTTGTTAAGTATACTTTGTCATACTAGCTTGAAGGTTTTCTTAAACCACTAAAAGAATAGTGTTTTTAAGTGTCCGGTCATGTTTTCAGAACGAGTCATTAAGTCATACAGTTCTGAATCAGAAAACAGACCACGGTACCACTAAATATTGTACGGTACCGTTATATTTAGTGGTACCGTGGGTTATTTAACGGTGCCGTGCATCTGATTGTCTGTTTTTCATTTTTGGTTCATTTTCAAAAATCCATATAAAATCAACCATGAGTCTGTACGAGTCGTGTCGCCCATCATTTTAAACGATGTTGAGTCTACTTTCATTTGAGAAACATTTTTATGAATTAGTTCTAAATGAAAGTATGTTAAAGTCCTTGATTTTCAACTAAAGATCTTCTGGTCATGCAGTTTGCGTAAATTTTTGGTCAAACTAAAAAAGGGCGATTCAACTTTTAAACCTTGACGTGTTTTCAAAGTTTCTTAGCAAAAATCTTTGAAATGGGGGAGGAAATCAATTCGTTTTCAAATAAAATCAAGCTTAGTATACATTGTTATACATAATACACAAAATGACGATAAGTATTTTTGTGTGTTAAGCTAAATTGCTATTTGCTTACTATAGTTTTTCGGTTTATGCACTTATAAGGCTCATGCTAAATCACTTGCACTATATTAAGTAATTAGTTTGCATTGCATATAGGCATCAACCATTTGTCTTGCATTTGTTGCAAGTTCTTAAAATGGTTTAGTAACTTTCTTAGGAATAGAAACTAAGTTGGTAGATCATGTGTGTAGAAAGATATTGTCTTACACAATTATTTTTCCAAAGGTTTAAGTGTAAAAAGTATATCACCCCAAAACACTTAATACTTTCATAAAATCCGTAACATGATCTTTAAAACATTACATCATTTTGTCTTGTTTGACCATGGGTTGTCTAAACAAGATAAAAGGTCAATCTAATACATTAGTACTTAAGTAAAAGAAAATGTATTAAACTTGAATTGATCTAACACACATACAAAATGTTTTAGACATTTAGTATTTTACGTATGTTGTATAAAATAGTTAAGATAATTATTTTTATACTAATGAGGTGTCGAAAAACTAAAAGTATTATACTTAATAATATAAATAGTTTTTCTCAAATAAAAATAAATGACAATATCAAAGTAGTAACTTAATATGTCATTAACCTCACACATACAACTAGTATTAGAATAAATGGAACACACTCCTTAAATTTTTATTTTCTTTTTAAAAAGGAGTGATCGTGAGGGTCAAGAAAGATTTCGAGTACATATCAATTCATTATTCAAATTATGATTGATATCATCATCGAATCTAATTGACAAGTTTTCGAGTGTGGACATGAAATTGAAGTCATTATTTGTTTTGTTTCAAGATAACATCAAAACATGATGAAACATATTATCTTGAATCTACATACTCAATCACACTCGATTGTTATGAAAATAATGACGTCCTCTCAAGACAAAAATAATATGCATCGGATCATAATTCACACTTGTGTTGAAGATGCCATATTGAGTCTTGTTGTCCAATAGTTGTGTTCCAAACATTAAACTAATATGTTTAAAAGATGCATAAAATACACAACTAAGTAGGAGTGACAACTTGGATGTTTCATCCGAAATATACAAGTAATTTACATTGCAGTGCAATTAGTAAATGTGTCTTTCCGAAAAACCAAACAAGAGCAAACAAACAACATATGTAAACTTTGCTCATGAACAACTCAACACTCAAAGTCACATGTCTAGTAAAAGTGTCATACATAATATGTTATTAACTATTATGTAAGTCATCAATCTTTGAGAATATCACATGTATTTCTCTTATCAAAAGATTGACAAAGGATAACTTATATCCTATGCATCTTATTTTCTTTGTGACATGAATGGTTATGTTACAAGAGAATACATTGCATCCTGTTAACAAATATAGGATATTAGAGTTGAATAATAACCTAATATGACATGTGTCATTTCATAAACAAGTAAAATTGGTCATACACTAAAATACTTGTTTCACAAAGCATTCTTAAGAGTGATAAGTTTCCTCTTAGAAAAGCATACTTGTTGAAATAAACAGTATGTCTCATTTTAAATAAAACACTCACAAAATCTATTGAGGTAAGTAACCTCTACTATATTCTTTCCTCAAGTTATGCAAAGGAGCATTCTTGAAACACACACAATGTAGTAGGTTCTACATTGTATCACATTAGAGTGTCTCTTGGTTCTAGGAAACCAAATCATGTTAAAATAACATGTAACAACTCAACAAACAAAGATGTTGTCCAAGAGATCATAAAATACACCATCACCATCAAACAACCTTTAAATCTCAAACACGAAATTAAAACATCTCGCTTGCCTTTGTTAGGAGTTGTGTAAGACATGTCATTTTCTTGACCGACTTTCAAAGTATGGTTAGTTGAGTCATATTAGGCCATGTATAGCAAAACTAGATAAAATCATATTTGCTATACTTCGATAGGCAAATATAGGAATTTGAATTCTTCTAACATGAGAATGACTACTGGAGAACCTATCGCACTAGAAATTCAATTTGACCTAACGGTTGGATTGCTTCCAGGAGAGAAGTTGGGTTCGTGTATAACCCGTAAAAATGGTCGTGTTTAGCCTTAATTGAGCACCACTAGTGATAGTCTCATACTCATTCTCTAACTTGAAAAATTTTCATTCCTACATTTGACTAGAGATAGTTTACATCGGTGAACTTTATCTCCCATTAGGATGTCATCTTGAACAAGTAGTAATTAGGATCTGCCTTAGCAAACCTAGATTGCTTGCATCCCACATACGTGTTCTCGTAAGATATGGTTAAATGTCTTCATGATCTTAAATGCTAAATGATTATCATGTTTTGCATGATGCTTGCATTTATTCCTTATGTGCATTTTACATGATTTGCTTGTAAAGTTTGCACCCACACTATGTCCTTTTGACACATTAGGAATTAGGTATGCCCATCACTATGAACCCTTAGAAGTCATAGAGCCATACACTAGTGTCAAAACCCATAAGTCAAAGTAGTCGCGAAGTTACCCTAATTCCCCAGTCATCACTTCGCCTTCTTCCAAGTAATACACCCTTTTGTCATGGGAAGGTTAGGAACAAACCTAGTAGAACTCGGAGTAGGGTTGACAACTTAAATATTTCATCCGAAATATTCAAGTAAGTTTAACTTGCGATCGCAATTGTTAAATGTCATATCCGAAACATCATACTTAAGCCTTTTAACAACATATGTTAAAACGCTCATCCAAAGGACTCACAAGTTACTATATAAGTAATTAGTAGTTCCTTTCATCCTCGTGTGAATATACACATCTTAAGATCCCATACCCTGCTGCAAATCAGCACCATAGGCCTAGCTTTACATCTTTCAAAACCCCATGAAACACTCACGTGCGAAGCACATAGAAACCCTTAAATCAACCAAACCTCTCAACCGAGAATCCCCTTACCATCTCCGTCTAGGTCTAGGAATGATGGAACATTTTCCATAAAACTTATGACTATTTAAATATTTCACTGGAAATATTAAGTCATCTTTCACATCGCTCTAATGACTACCTATGTATTTCCTCGGAAATATAAAAGTCATTTCTTCTCGTCCAGTACCGGTCAAAGAATTTATTAGGTATAAATTCTCTCCTCGTGTCGAATGCGAAGATTTATTCGTAAAATCCTCTTAAACTCCAATGACAACTTAAATATTTCATCCGAAGTATTTAAAGTTTATTTAATTTGCGAAATGCAATTAAATGTCATTTCTCGTTCTCGACAAACGTTCATCGAATCCCGGTGGATTCATTCATAAAGGAATTTATTCGGTATAAATTCTTTTAATCTAAGGTCCAGAAAAATCACAACATATGTGAAATTTTCTTTGTCAAAAATCTTGCTTTCAATTCTCACTAACACCATCAAAACCCACTCGATGTAGTCTTGAACCTAAAACCGTCTCCTATCAGAATAGATTGTATCTATCATCTGATTCCTTAGCCTTTTCCCTCCCACTTCCGCATGGTACTAAACACTACCAATGCTTCGACATCCCACTCACCTTCCACACACCTCAAGCGAAAAACCGCTAGGATAAGTTGAGATAACCCCACTAGAACCTTGTCACCAACCTCACAACCCTGAAGATTTTATCTTCTTAACCCTTAGGATATCTCCTAGTAATCGCATACCTCATCATAATATTCTATGAATATTCACAATGATTGAGAAGAGCTATGTAACTTTAAAGGTGAAGTTTATCGTATGCTATCCACCACTTGTCATGACGTTACTAAGCTCATCGCTTTCGTCAACGTTTGTTTTCCTTTTTATCCTTTACATCTTGTCCGGATGGTCATAGATTAAGGGGGAGCAAAAACATACTCATATAGTCTTTCACTAAACACTCTCAAGAACACACAAATGTGATTCTTATTCCCTAGGAAACTTCCCTTTAGCTGCCCAGAACTAGGATGTATAGGAAAATTCGTGACTTCCAGGTCACGGTACCGTTAAATAGGCCACGATACCGTTAAATTTAATGGTACCGTGTGGTATTTAGTGGTACCGTGCCTATGTTTGACGAATTTTCACTGTTTCCTTTAGATCCCTGCATTCCTAACCTCAAACCTGCAAAATTTTGCAAACTCACATACACCCTAGGATTCCCTCACTACACCATAGGACTCTAACACCAACTTTAGTTCGAATCCCACAACTCTTGCCTATATAAGGCCTCACTATTGCAAGCTTATCTTGCATCTCACCTTCAAACCTCACATTAACATCATCATCACACTCAAACCTTTTAGCTACACTTCACTCTTGACAGTGACAGTTAGTCTAAGAACCTTCAACCCATAGATCATCACACTCAAACCTTATAACCTTCAACTCATCACACTCAAACCTTACAACTACTCCTCACTTTGGATAAGTGATAGTTAGTTCAACAACCTTCAATCCTCACAAATACAGTTCAACAACCTTCAATCCTCACAAACACACGAAACCCTTCATGCACCAAATCATCCCTAACACACAACTAGGATCATCCAACCTAGAAACCTAGAACTTCATTACCTTAACCCCGTTAGAGATATCCACCAACAATCCTGTTAGGATCACATGCACCTTTTCTTTTTCCCTTTTGAAATATATCATGCATCTCATTGTCAGTGCAAACGATATATTAACCTAAACCATCCTTTCCCACCTTTCCTCAAAGGGCAAAACCAACATCTCCAACCACATCATCATCATCCTTTAGGATTCCTACACCCTCACCTCCACCAAGTCCACCACAACCTTTAGCTATCACACTAACCCTATCACCATCAAATCTCTTTGGACTTGGCACCAACACATCATCCTTATCACTATCACCATCACCACAACCACTAATGGGTCATCCCATTATTTTTCCCCAACAACCACATAACCCAAGTTGTCCTTGTTGTCACCACAACCAACACTCTCCCACCTTATGGAATCATTTAGGTATAACCTCTATCGAGTCTACTTTATGGCACGACTTGTCATAATAGTAATCATTTAGAGTATGTCTTATCAACAAACTATCCTTAACATCAATCATCTTAGGTAGATGATTATGTTGTTCAAAAGGTTTGTTAGAACTTTCCTTCCCAATGACAACTTGGAAGAAGTCATTTAGTGCGTCAGTCAATGAACGAATTTCGTTCTTGATTAGTGTGATTGAGTGAACAGTTACACCTTAGGTTTTCGGTCGGGTTGTGACACTTATGTGTTAACATAGTTCAACCCATGCATGTATTGCTATGTGTATTCTATCTCTATAATGTTGCTCCTATAATGTTATATATTATGTTGCACGAAGCTAACCCTTGATGTAGGAAAAGCCTTTGTAAGAATTTGATCCATGGATCTGCTAGATACTAAGTTATATAAACAAGGGGATTAAGTCACCATAGGGGATCACTGAGCTAGGGGGAGCTCGGGAGTATTTGAATACATAGCATGGAGTCATCTTCACAAGTGATGATAGAAGGCTTCACTAGGATGATGCAAACTCGCCTTTCTAGGAAGAAAGGAATGTAGTTCAATAAGGGGGAGTAGGGAATGAATTCAAGGGAGCGCTCGAGGCAACTACCTTTTTGATTCGACAAAAGGGGGAGAAGGGAGTGTAAACAGGTAACTTTTATATTTTACTATGTGTTACGGTTTACATATTTGTCATCATCAAAAAGGGGGAGATTGTTAGTGCAAATATTACGATATTTAAACTAAACAGTTTCTTCGGTTTTAATGATGACAAACATGTAACTTGTAATGCATAACGTAAAATGTGCAAGTTACTTGTAAACACAAATCATCAATGCATACTTCATCAACACCTCCCGACGTCTCAAGTATGCTTCAACGAAGTCGTAGATTTCCATCCCGACATAAATCACTCAAGGTATGGACAAAAAAATCTACTACTTGACAAATGATCAAAGGATTATATTTTTCTAAACTTCACATTTTTAATGTGACAAAACATTTTTTCAAAAATATATTTTACAAATTATTTTTGAATTAAAAAGAAATGTTTTATTTTGAAAAATAAATTTGAAAACTCCCAACAACCATTTTTCCCCCCAAAACAGCTCCAACTTCCCCAAATAAACCTTCCCCACTAAAGACAAAAAAGGGAGCGTCCAACGGCACCTTTAAGTATGGACGGCTCCACTAAATTTAGTGGAGCCGTCGGGTATTTAATGGAGCCGTGGGTCTGTAACGGTCAGATTTTCCCTTGCCTATAAATAGTGGACCATTCCACACTTCCAACTTGATTTTTCCAGTCTTTTTTCTCTGGTCTAATCCCTCCTCACTTAGAAAACTTTCTTTGATCATTTGGAGAGTCTTAGGTTGTTTAAGAGTGATCCAATCATCCACTCAAGTGATCCTCTTCATTCCTCTTGATTAGCAAGAGAAGAACACAAAGTATCCAAGAAGATACAAAGTGTTGTCATCACTCTTGATTAGCAAGAGAAGAACACAAAGTATCCAAGTAGATACAAAGTGTTATCATTCCTCTTCATTTGCAAGAGAAGAACTCAAGGTATCCAAGAAGATACAAGAGTTATAGTTGTTAGGTCTTGTAACATTTGTTACACTCTTGATTGTATCATAGCATACATCAAGATCATTTTACCTTTGTGAGAGAGAGTGAGTCAAGATCAAGTGTGATCTTGTAGAGATAGTGAAGATCTCTTGAAGCCATTGGGCTTGTGTGATTGATCATGTGGATCAAGGGTAGATCGGGTAGATCGTGGTAGATTGGTGCTAGCTAAGATTAGCACTCGACATCTAGCTTAGTGTCGGAAATAGGATAAGCGACGTGTACGGTGTAGATTGGGTAGATCGTGGTAGATTGGTGCTAGCTAAGATTAGCACTCGACATCTAGCTTAGTGTCGGAAAACAAGTTAAGCGACGTGTACGGTTTTCTCCGCCTAAAGGGAGTTTGTTGATTAGTGAAGTAACTCTCGAGTTGAGTACTCGGGGAGTGGAGTAGGGCGAAGAGGAGCTTCGTGACCGAACCACTATAAATCATCGTGTCCGGTTTGCGCCTTCTTACTTATCTCTTTACTTTCATTTTATTCTTTATCGCTTTATATTTATATTTGCATTGCGTTTATGCTTGTGTGGCTAGTTGCTTATGTTATGTTGATTATGTATGTGTCATGGTTGATTGTGCTTGTGTTGTAGTTTAATTTATTCATCCCTAGATGATATGTGATCATTGTTGACACTTTTCATATTACGTCACACTTGATTGGGTGTTTGATACAAAAGGTTTTAAGTTTTTAAATGGAAACGTATTCACCCCCCCTCTACGGTTTCCACAAAACATAAGCTCATTAGTCCAGATTTTCATGTTTTGGGACAGCCATGTCCAAAAGTGCGTTTTATGACTTTTAAGCTACTTGTTTAGCCGCAAATACAAAACCAAACTAATCCTAAATCTCTTCCACCAATATTTATCAATTCCTCAACAACCAACAACTTCAAACTAGCCTAGTTTATCTCATCCGCCAACTTATAGCAAAATATAGTAATAAACCCTAATTAAGTCGCAAATCTAGCACAAGCTAACTAAGTACATAATTTTAAGCACAACAAGACAATCATAGCATGGTGATACTCATTTTGAAAAGAAATAGTGTGTGGGTCGTGTATCTGTACACACATACACTTAGGGTTTCAAAAGTTTTACTTGTGGTTTAACATAATCGATTTGTACTTTTCAAAACTACATGTTTTAATTAGCAAGAAAGTACAAGTTAATTAGAAAAATGAAGACTTACAAACTTTTGTGAGAAAAAGTAAGTGCAAGAACAACTCAATTTTTGTGTGAAACTCTAGTGTGATGACTCAAAACACCAAATGCAAGCTTCTAGTATCCAAGTCTTCTCAAGATTCAACAAAAAAGTGAAGTGTGTGTGTGTTTTGGGTGGCGTATGAACAACAACAAGAGGAAGAGAGCACAAGAGTTGTGTATTTTGTGTTTAGTGAGTAAAATGACAAGTATTGACTTCCTTTTATACTTGAACTCAAGTATATGACACCAAAACTATGACTAAGAGTACAAAATGGTATGTAATCAAATGAGGTAACAATTTTGAAATCTTGGGGACCATGGTGGGGGATGTACGGTGAGGTCTGGGGGGGGGGGGGGGATCACCAAGTTTTGGCTCATTAGTTGAGATTCTTAAGCTTATGTCATCATTTGGAGTGTAACTAGCACATGGTTTGCAAATCAAAGACGGTATCCGGTTTTGAAATGCCACAAGGGACGATTTTATGTAGTTTACTCTTATAAATGAGTAGTGGTGTGAGTCATGGTCATTTACTTGGTCGTTTGGTGCTAAAACCGTGCACGCGTGACCTAAAATGCACTTTATGCGCGTTTATCGCGAGACTTGTAAAATAAAATGTCATGACACATAAAATAGCTCTAATAGAGTCTTAATGTACTAATTTAATGTAGACCATGCCCGGTCTAGTGCCGTTACGCGTTAAAAGTTGTTTTTCACGTTACGCGAGCTCACCTCGCGATTTTAGGTTTAAGTAAACACATAAGGGTCAAAAGTAAATGTTTCGAGTTTTTGGTCAAATATTGACTTAGAAAATTGAAAGTTTATGAAAAATGTCGCTTTCAGGCTTACGCAGTGTAAGTTCACAGTTACGCGTAAAGGTAAATCGGTAACTTTCAAGTTAATAGTTTTAAGTAAAAAGGTAATAATGACCTGAAAAGTGCGAGTTGCTAAAGTCTACCCTCATTGAAAAGAATCTCGTCCCGAGATTCAGTCTGTTTGGTCTACCGAAGTGATGTCGGTAAAGAGATGTGGGTATTTCTGACGAATCTGGTCTTCTCGTTCCCAAAGTGTACTCGAGACCTCTCCGAGAATTCCAGCGGACCTTGACGATAGGAATTCGACTTTGTTTAAAACGCTTGACATTTTGATCCATGATCTCCACTAGTTCTTCTACAAAGTTCAGTTTGTCATCGAGCTGAATTTCCTCTAAAGGAATGACGAGTGATTCGTCGGATAGAAACTTCTTGAGATTTGAAACATGAAACGTGTTGTGTACACTGCTGAGCTCCGGTGGAAGCTCAAGTCTGTAAGCCACTGGGCCGATTCTAGCTAGAATCTTGAATGACCCAATGTACCTAGGATTTAACTTTCCACGCTTCCCGAATTGTATTACGACTTTCCAAGGCGAGACTTTCAACATGACTTTATCTCCCACTTGAAACTCTAAAGGTTTACGCCTCATGTCAGCGTAACTCTTCTGTCGGTCTCTGGAGGCTTGTAGTCTGTTCCGAATTTGAATTATCTTCTCAATTCTTTCATGAACAATCTCTGGACCAGTGAGTTGGGCATCTCCAACCTCGGCCCAACAAATAGGTGATCGACACTTTCTACCGTAAAGTGCCTCGAATGGAGCAGCCATTATGCTAGTGTGGTAACTGTTGTTGTAGGAGAACTCAATCAATGGTAAGTGGTTATCCCAGCTATTTCCAAAGTCAATCACACAGGCTCTAAGCATATCTTCTAGGGTTTGTATGGTCCTTTCGCTCTGTCCATCGGTCTAAGGATGATAGGCTGTGCTCATGTCTAGACGGGTTCCAAAAGCATCCTGTAGCGATTCCCAAAATCTTGAGGTGAATCGACTATCTCGGTCGGAAATAATCGAGACTGGCGCACCATGCCTCGAGACTATTTCCTTAACGTATATTCTGGTTAATTTATCCATCTTGTCGGTTTCCTTAATGGGTAAGAAATGAGGGATTTGGTGAGATGATCAACGATCACCCGAATCGCATTGTGACCGCTTGACATCTTAGGGAGTTTGGTAACAAAATCCATAGTGATACGCTCCTATTTCCACTGAGGTATCTCTGGCTGCTGTAGTAGGCCATATGGCTTTTGGTATTCAGCCTTGACCTTCGAACATGTTAAACATTTCCTGACGTAGTCGGCAATGTCTGCCTTCATGTTCGGCCACCAATATAGCTTCTTGAGATCCTGATACATCTTATCAGAACCTGGGTGAATGGAGTACTTTGACTTGTGTGATTCATGCATAATTAGTTCTCGTAGGTCACCGAAACGTGGCACCCAGCTTCTTTCGCTAATTATACTTAGAAATTTTGTTGTTAAATGTTACTTTGTATACAAGCCTGAAGATGTCCTTGGAAAATAAAAGAAAAGATTTCTCAAAAGAATTAAGTGTCAAAGTATGTGCTTAAAGCAAATTTACGAAAAATACGGTCTTGAAAGGAGCGTTTGGGATAACTATAAATTTAGTTAAAAAATCACCTCCATAAATGATTAGATAAGTCACATAAGTAGAAATGATGTTAAAATAGGTGTATTATATGTTTACTACCAAATTTAGTAAGTCCTACACATTCTCGCTATACGAAAATACATGTTTTTAACATTCTGTGACATTTTGTCACTGTAGACCACGGATCCCACGGATCCCTTTAAAGGGTTCCTTGCCCTTTGGAGAAGGGATCCTTGGTCTGCACAGTCCAAAGTTTTTGCAAACTTTAAAAATTCATAACTAATTAACCGTAAGTCCGTAGGAGTCGCGCCACCTATCATTTTAAAGGGAATTAAGTCTACTTTCATTTAAAAATAATCTCATGGCCTAAATCTAAATTGAAGTAGGTAAAACAAATCAAATGCTACAACCTGTCCAAAATATTAAGTTTCATTTTGACATAGTAACTTAAACTTTTGAGTCGGGCAATGTAAGTTGGTATCCTTTGAACATTGACATGATTTCTTTTGAAACTAAAGAATTTGGTGATATTTATTGTTAGGAATACAATTATTCATGTGAAGACTCGGTCACCCCGAGTATCTGATAGTATTAACTAGCTCGTAGGATCATTAGTAATATTAGTAATAGTTTAGTTATTAAAGTATTCGTGGAGTGGGTCGGGTCTTTACCCTCTGTCAGCTCACTCCACAGCCCACACAGGGCACCATATGTAGTACTATATATAGCCCTTCCCACACAAGGGAAGGGTTGAACCTTTCATTCTAAATCTAATACATCACAAGTTTCTCTCTCTAAAGGTTCTACTTTCTCTCTCTATTTCTTCTCTCCAAATCTGCCGAATCCACAAAACCATAAGTGTTATGAGTTAATGAATATCCTACAATTGGTATCAAGAGCCTTGGTTTGATCTTTTGGTGTGTGGGTATTCGGATTTTCTTGATTGGTTTTGTGGCTTTCTTTTGGTTCGAATTGTTTGGTACTCGGATTGCTCTTATTGGTTTGTGGTTTTGTTAGTTCGAATTGCTTTTGAGTGAAAATATCTTAGATTGATTGTGTATACTCGAATCTGTGGCTTATTCTTGTTGGTTTTCTTTTTCTTGTTTGGTTCGAATAGAAAAGAAAGAAAACATCACGATTTGATTTGTTTGTGGTTTGATTCGAAAAAGTGTTGTACTTTCGTGTATAGAAAGGCCCCAACAGCTTATTTTGGTGATTAGATTGCTTATTTCATAAGCCTTGGGCTAATTTTGTGGCTTATTCGAAAGTTGGAAGGTTTTTTCTTGGCTGCGATTTGAGTCTCGTTAAGACTTTCTTCGTTGCGATTTGAGTTAATTAAGGAAAGTTGCAGTTGCGATTTCGTGCATCGAAATTGCGATTTGCCTTTTTAACTTAAAAAGGAAAAAGTAGCGATTTGACCTGACAAATCACGTGCAAGGGAATCTTTTGACTTTCTAGGGTTGCGATTTGGCCTGACAGCGACTGGCTTGTCCGGTAGTGCCTGTGATTTGACAAGTTGCGATTTGGGTATTCTGGTTGTGACTTGATAGTTGCTGTAACACCCCAACCCGACAAGGGTAGAAGTATCACACTAATGGCTTCATATCAGATCAAACAAAGCATACATTCAATAGTAATACAAAGATTCTCAAAGGTTACAAATGTAATATTGAATACACAAGGATACAAAGGGAAACAAAACTAAATACTAAGTATACAAATGCAATCCTTCTAATGGCTTCTACTCAAGGTCTTCTAAGTCCAAAGGTCTCTTCACTCATACCCAGCTTCCAACTAAAACCTGCCGCGGGAAAAGAAACGCGGCTGAGCTTAAAAAGCTCAGTGAACAGATATATGATAAACGGAAACGAAGGCAAATGGAAATAAACAGATGTAGTATAATTAATGAGATATAAATAAGGTACAAGAGTAAAGGTTTAGGACAGTCATCCACCACGAGCCCAGAATCATATCATATCATATCATATCATATCATATCTTCATAATCATATAGAGGGGAGACCTCTCAGATAATCAGATAATATGAGGGGTGTCCTCATTCTTCAAATGGAGTAGCTAGCTCCCAGGGGTGTGAAAGGAGTGGATTGCACCCAGCCCCAGTCACCATATCATATAATATCAAAGCATATCATATCAGAACATATCTAGGATGCATCCATACGCCCCCCGAACATATCATATTGGCCATATCAAATCATATCATAGTGAGCTCATATCAAATCAAAATGGGGACGGTGTGGTTAATCACTCTGACCACACAAGAGTCATGCCATTGGTGCATCAATGACACGGCCATGTTACCTTCATGGCTAGGAAACATATTTGGCTCGTAGTATCAAACTGGGGTCAAAGGTTAAGGGGTCATATCAAAACAAAGGTTCATATAGTCATAATCATAGTCCAATATCATGGTTCATATCAGAAGGTTCATATCAAAGGTTCATATCAAAGGTTAAGGTCAAATCAAATCCGGGTTCAAGAAACCGAAGGCACCTTATTAAAAAGGGCAGAATATCTGTACCTTAGCAAAGCAAAACGATCAAAGAAGAAAACCGAGACCGAAGCTACTCCCTCTTTGCATAATCTACACGGATGACAATTTACTTATAAGCCCATTTTAAATCAGATTTACTCATTTGGGATTTCTTTCTAATTTAAGAAACTTTCCATAATTAGTAATCTTTCCATATTTAACATGTCTCCACATTTGGTAACTTTTCATAATTAGTAACTTTCCTAAATTCGTAATTTTACTTATTTTATAATCAGCCATCTTTTAGAGTCACAAATGATAATTAAGTAAATTTAAAGGCTTAATATTACAATTATCATAGTTAGGACTTAAATGTGACAATTGCCCAAGTTTAAGGTTCAAAGTGTAACTTTAAGCTTTAATTAAAACAAATTGGAAAACTTGCATTTGTTTTGGTCGACAAAAGGTTTGTTTTATACTCCAATTCCCACGTTCATTCTTATGCATGCATTTACTCTTAAATAAACATACATTCATTAGGATTTACATGTAGCACTAGTATACAAAACACATTACATGCAATTGCATATACTCTATTCTTGTCCACGTAATGAAAGTTCCTCCATCTTCCTATTTCATTTTCATAACCAGTTACTGATTTGTATTTTTAAACACATAATTACGTTTCAAGGACCATATTCAATCGTATTCTCAAACGCGTCTCGACGGATTAAAATAGGAATGAAGATCGACACCTAAAATATGATTTTATGTTGCATTATTAACATATCCCTCGTATACTTATATATTCCTTTGTAAGCAGGAGTGATTCGTTTGCTATATAATTCATGTGACGTGCATATATATACCTTTGTATCATTCTTCTAATAACGAAACGACAACGAGATTAACATATTAAAGCTTCGCATGGCTTGTTATTAACGTATGATAATTGAATGGATATATATCTAATTACAATGATAATTGAACGGATATATGTATCACTAGTTATTATGACAAATTCAACATATGTAACACACACTGAACCTTGACTTGACATACAAATTGTGCTCAGTTATTATGACACATTATGATTTTCCGTTGCATATTGTGATCTAATGATCTGTAAGTGTTAGAAGATCTTAACATCGTTGACACTAAACGTTCTTTTTTTTTTCTTTCATTTTAATAGTAGATTGTTTTGGTTGACCCAAGTTACATGAATAATATAATTAAGACAAACAAGGGTACATAGTGATCGTATGAGTCGTGATTTTATGTGCCTTTCTCTATATATATGCCATTCAATTCATTTATAGTTTTAACGAAACAAATTATTAGATTCTCATGTTATGAACATGTATATAGGTTTTACATTTGAAACAGGAACACAAGGACGGTTATAAAAGGTACCTCTTACGACGATAGATCGTAACTGGAAAACACGAACATGAGCACAAGATTCCGCGAGGCACGACCGAACCCAAAACCTACAGCCTTTGGAAACCAAAAACCACCCACGATCAACGCGAACCGGACTTGATACGAATAAACAAACTGTAACCCGCTATGGATTCTATTGTTAAGAATGATTAGTATACGCCCAGCAGTACTCACGCTAACAAACTCACTTTTATTCGTAAGAACGTGATTGAGCTTAGAGTTTGGGATATGGTGACATTAGAGTAGTATATGTGATGGTTGCATATAAAGGGTGTGACAACAAACTGCTCGACTAACTTGGGAGGTTGGGGGCTGAAAATATTGACTGACTATTTTGCTATGTTTGAATGGGGTTTTGTTAATTGGTTTGTTGTTTCGTATTACTTGGAGGAAGGAGGAAAAAAAATGCGTTATATGAAAGAAGTATTTTGAGGAGCGTCTCTCATTTTTTATTTTTTTTGGCAAGTAATAAAGCCCATTAAATTAGATTGATTTGTTTTTAAGTCTTAGAGTTTAATAGGTATAATAGATGCGTATTTTCAGTTGATCACAATGAGGCATATATGGAAAATATAAGGAGAATTTATGGCCGAGATATGCGGACTTTCTTTGATATGTGATAACTATTTTCCATGCTTTGCTTATTTAAATGATTTTTCTTATATTACAAAATTTTAGTGACGTTAATATTAAGGGTGCATTATGCGGAGTTTGATCGATATTTAGATGATTTACTATGATTATGATACTTTGACATAACAAAATGTTTGTAACATAATTGGTCATAATTTACTTGTCATATTTACAATGAGATTGTGTCCAAATTTTTAAATGATAATCGGACCTCTTGTGACTTGTATGGTCGTGTGATAAACCTTAGTAAATATTAAGTTGTGTCGACATTAAGCGTACTTAGGTTAGGGTCATCATATTTCTTTTATTTATTCATGTGTCCTTGTAAATTCAAATTAGAGGGGTAACTTATGGATTTCCACCGAATAGAAAATGAGGGTTTTACAACTCTTCCCCTCTAGAAAAAAATTTTCGTCCTCGAAAATTGAAGTGAAACGAAACGGAAAGCACAACGGACCGTGAACGGGAATGTGAATGACTTGTTTCTCATGATTATATCTTGTTGATCAAAATAGTTTCGGCTTACACAGAAAAGACATACCATACTGAATCCAGATCAAAAGAATTATATACCAAACGTAACAGATGATAATCGTATTCTCTTGGAAGAGATACAGGGAATACGTAGGATTTTGACGGATATGCCGGCCATAGAATTTGATTAGACAAGTCAGATGAGAACGTACATAAAACAGATGGTTTGATATCATCCAACGGCATAAAGCTCTACAACAGAACTTAAGATTCTTATCGGAAGTGCAGAGGTCAGCAAAACGCGTGACGAGAATCTAGATGTATAAAATCGCTTGACGTTGAAAACAGATTTAAACGTATAGGTAGAATGAACCTAAAGTCTCACTAACACAGATAATCTTCAACAGCTGTCAGAAATTCTAAGGCTTCTAAGACACTTCTCGAAATATCCTATGATCACAATGAGGGTACGTCATATGACGTAGGTATTATCACGTTAGCTACTCGTCATAATACCAGCATCATATGAGTATACCTTCATGATGGTCATACTTTATCTCAAGTCGTAATCGCGACCACCTATCTTAATCCACCTAGTACTTCTACAGTCTCGAGGTCAACAAAATCGAATGCCATAGAGAAGAGGGAAAAAACAAAACTATTCGCACGAGTATCAAAATCCCAGATTGCCTAGCAAAAGTGAGGCACACCGTCACAAGCATCATATCTTCCACAATTCGCCAAAATCTCTCAAAACAAAGCCATCATCGAACATATGAGAAATGAACACGGAACTGAAATACTTCTAGGGAACTTGAATCATTAAAAGATCTTATATAACGAAACTTAAGAGAGTCAACGGAATGAAAGTTAGTTGCCAAGAGCTTCAGTTCTTCCAAACATAAAGGGTCTGTTTCAAAATCCATTCATCCAATCTCTTCAAGTCTAGATAATCTATCTTCGTTGTCCATCGGTCGGGAAGTGAAACCAAAATCGGGAATTTGTGTTGGTTTGTCGAGCCTCCTGCAGTTCTTCTTGGAATGTGATGGAGGAATGTGAATTCCTATCATGGTCTTCATCATTCAGTCTGCTTCCGCTCTCAATTCATCTTAGTACAACCAAGATGAATAGGGAAGTGAGACTGCGCGTCTTCATCAGCTCCGGGTTCGCCGTCTTGACTAGGTCTTCAGCATCGCCAACACTTCTACCTTGTAAGTAATGTCTCCACTCTCCAGGTAGCCACCGTTGTTGTCAACTCCAGGTCAGGCAGTGAAGTAACTCTTCTGACATGCTTCTAGTTGTCCTGCTGCATACGAAAAAGCCTTCTATGCTGTAAGGGAGCATAACCGATTCTCTTCCTGATTTATCCCAAACTTGTTTCGCCCGAGGGTAAGGAAACTACTTTCTATTTCAGCTTTTCCCAAAACTCCATTTCCCGTCCAACTGAGCTGTTTCTCTCGGTTCATGAAATTTCTCAATGGTATCGCAACTTGTAAACATCGTCTAAAATTCTTCTGAAAGGTTCAAAAGTTTCAGTTCTCCATTCTGTTATCGATCTTGACCACATGGCGATAGTTTTCAAAACTTGCGGAATTTAAAGAGATATCCTCGATTAAGAACATCGTTGCCTCTACAAATATCAATCTCTCAGAAAGCACCAATGACCGACGAATTTTCTAACGAAGTGCAAAGATGATTTTCATGCTCTTTCTCGTCTCCAAACGTACTATTTAGTCATACAATGACCATTTGTCCAAGTACTCACGAGAATACATCATTCATCAAATTCGCAAAAACAATCAGAGCTTTAGCTAATACTATTAGCGTCACTAATCGTCATAGCAGTCTTTTACGAATACTGAAGGCGATTCCAAGAATAAAATCTATTCATCAGAAGGAAACTTCGCGCTCTGAAATTAAACAAGCACATAATCGTTTCAGGGTGGAGGTATTACGGTTCAACTTTCAGAAATCAACACGCCCAGAAGATACACTTAAACCAACTCACTTCTGGTCTTCGGTTCTTGCTCCTCTCGGTTGCTCAAACAAACTGGTAGGATCCCGGACACATCTGAAAGACACCTACGCTTGGTGACTAGACAATCTCCCGGTATCAAGTCAAATCCTATTTCACGCTCCGATGGAAAATTTGGTGGTTCGACCAGGAGTCATATTCAAGATTCAGGGTGCCAAATAATGTTCAAAATAAGGTTCCCGTTCAGCAGACTCAAGGTTCCAAATAGCTCTCAAGATGAGGTTCATTTAATGGTGTACGAGATGGGTTCTAGAAAAATTTCGTAACTGCGAAAGTAACACACGAGTCTCCAGAGTAATGGTGATTGCAAAGGGTTTAACAATCGGTAGTCGTAGTAGGGAGTTCAAAAAATGTTTCAAACGCCAAAGACGAGACATAGGAGGATAGTTGTAAATATTTGAATGATCAATCAACCAATTCCTTGTCAGAATAAAATTGAAGTTAACTATCCCAAGATAGACGGATCACAAATCAGATTTTTATCATTCAAAAGTGGGGGGAAAAACATTCTCATACTCGTGGTTACACACCACAAGACTTCTCATAGGGACAGAGATGGGCGAAATGAAATCAATTAGTATCGGAAGATTCATAGATGTTTATCAAAAGCAAGAGACTAATTTAGAGAATACATCACGTACGTCATTACCATGAGGATTCTCAGAATGATCGAAGAGACCTCAAAATGACTAACGAAAAGATCAGAGGTCAGAGTCAATATCTGAAGATAAGGATCAATTTGTGTCAGGCAATTACTATGAAATTCTCAAAGCCTTCCAGATTTAATCAGGTTCAAATTTCAGGTGGTGCAAGGTGTAGCTTTCAATTTCTAAAAGTGATAACAACAGGACCTAACCAAAAGTAAGGCACGAATCAGAGTGATGCGGAAGCAATGATACCTAAACAAATGCCTTATAGTCTACCCATTCCTCACTGGTCAAACTTAGGTTCATAATCAGAAATCCTAAAGCAACTTCTTACAGGTTATCTTATGAGCGCCTACAGTGGAAGCTTAGTGGTCCTAACTTACACAGGCCAAGGGTAAATGTATTACGAATCGCAGCCTGTCTCTCTGATACCATAATTGTAACACCCCAACCCGACAAGGGTAGAAGTATCACACTAATGGCTTCATATCAGATCAAACAAAGCATACATTCAATAGTAATACAAAGATTCTCAAAGGTTCAAATGTAATATTGAATACACAAGGATACAAAGGGAAACAAAACTAAATACTAAGTATACAAATGCAATCCTTCTAATGGCTTCTACTCAAGGTCTTCTAAGTCCAAAGGTCTCTTCACTCATACCCAGCTTCCAACTAAAACCTGCCGCGGGAAAAGAAACGCGGCTGAGCTTAAAAAGCTCAGTGAACAGATATATGATAAACGGAAACGAAGGCAAATGGAAATAAACAGATGTAGTATAATTAATGAGATATAAATAAGGTACAAGAGTAAAGGTTTAGGACAGTCATCCACCACGAGCCCAAAATCATATCATATCATATCATATCGTATCATATCTTCATAATCATATAGAGGGGAGACCTCTCAGATAATCAGATAATATGAGGGGTGTCCTCATTCTTCAAATGGAGTAGCTAGCTCCCAGGGGTGTGAAAGGAGTGGATTGCACCCAGCCCCAGTCACCATATCATATCATATCAAAGCATATCATATCAGAACATATCTAGGATGCATCCATACGCCCCCCGAACATATCATATTGGCCATATCAAATCATATCATAGTGAGCTCATATCAAATCAAAATGGGGACGGTGTGGTTAATCACTCTGACCACACAAGAGTCATGTCAGTGGTGCATCACAGACACGGCCATGTTACCTTCATGGCTAGGAAACATATTTGGCTCGTAGTATCAAACTGGGGTCAAAGGTTAAGGGGTCATATCAAAACAAAGGTTCATATAGTCATAATCATAGTCCAATATCATGGTTCATATCAGAAGGTTCATATCAAAGGTTCATATCAAAGGTTAAGGTCAAATCAAATCCGGGTTCAAGAAACCGAAGGCACCTTATTAAAAAGGGCAGAATATCTGTACCTTAGCAAAGCAAAACGATCAAAGAAGAAAACCGAGACCGAAGCTACTCCCTCTTTGCATAATCTACACGGATGACAATTTACTTATAAGCCCATTTTAAATCAGATTTACTCATTTGGGATTTCTTTCTAATTTAAGAAACTTTCCATAATTAGTAATCTTTCCATATTTAACATGTCTCCACATTTGGTAACTTTTCATAATTAGTAACTTTCCTAAATTCGTAATTTTACTTATTTTATAATCAGCCATCTTTTAGAGTCACAAATGATAATTAAGTAAATTTAAAGGCTTAATATTACAATTATCATAGTTAGGACTTAAATGTGACAATTGCCTAAGTTTAAGGTTCAAAGTGTAACTTTAAGCTTTAATTAAAACAAATTGGAAAACTTGCATTTGTTTTGGTCGACAAAAGGTTTGTTTTATACTCCAATTCCCACGTTCATTCTTATGCATGCATTTACTCTTAAATAAACATACATTCATTAGGATTTACATGTAGCACTAGTATACAAAACACATTACATGCAATTGCATATACTCTATTCTTGTCCACGTAATGAAAGTTCCTCCATCTTCCTATTTCATTTTCATAACCAGTTACTGATTTGTATTTTTAAACACATAATTACGTTTCAAGGACCATATTCAATTGTATTCTCAAACGCGTCTCGACGGATTAAAATAGGAATGAAGATCAACACCTAAAATATGATTTTATGTTGCATTATTAACATATCCCTCGTATACTTATATATTCCTTTGTAAGCAGGAGTGATTCGTTTGCTATATAATTCATGTGACGTGCATATATATACCTTTGTATCATTCTTCTAATAACGAAACGACAACGAGATTAACATATTAAAGCTTCGCATGGCTTGTTATTAACGTATGATAATTGAATGGATATATATCTAATTACAATGATAATTGAACGGATATATGTATCACTAGTTATTATGACAAATTCAACATATGTAACACACACTGAACCTTGACTTGACATACAAATTGTGCTCAGTTATTATGACACATTATGATTTTCCGTTGCATATTGTGATCTAATGATCTATAAGTGTTAGAAGATCTTAACATCGTTGACACTAAACGTTCTTTTTTTTTCTTTCATTTTAATAGTAGATTGTTTTGGTTGACCCAAGTTACATGAATAATATAATTAAGACAAACAAGGGTACATAGTGATCGTATGAGTCGTGATTTTATGTGCCTTTCTCTATATATATGCCATTCAATTCATTTATAGTTTTAACGAAACAAATTATTAGATTCTCATGTTATGAACATGTATATAGGTTTTATATTTGAAACAGGAACACAAGGACGGTTATAAAAGGTACCTCTTACGACGATAGATCGAAACTGGAAAACACGAACATGAGCACAAGATTCCGCGAGGCACGACCGAACCCAAAACCTACAGCCTTTGGAAACCAAAAACCACCCACGATCAACGCGAACCGGACTTGATACGAATAAACAAACTGTAACCCGCTATGGATTCTATTGTTAAGAATGATTAGTATACGCCCAGCAGTACTCACGCTAACAAACTCACTTTTATTCGTAAGAACGTGATTGAGCTTAGAGTTTGGGATATGGTGACATTAGAGTAGTATATGTGATGGTTGCATATAAAGGGTGTGACAACAAATTGCTCGACTAACTTGGGAGGTTGGGGGCTGAAAATATTGACTGACTATTTTGCTATGTTTGAATGGGGTTTTGTTAATTGGTTTGTTGTTTCGTATTACTTGGAGGAAGGAGGAAAAAAAATGCGTTATATGAAAGAAGTATTTTGAGGAGCGTCTCTCATTTTTTATTTTTTTTTTGGCAAGTAATAAAGCCCATTAAATTAGATTGATTTGTTTTTAAGTCTTAGAGTTTAATAGGTATAATAGATGCGTATTTTCAGTTGATCACAATGAGGCATATATGGAAAATATAAGGAGAATTTATGGCCGAGATATGCAGACTTTCTTTGATATGTGATAACTATTTTCCCTGCTTTGCTTATTTAAATGATTTTTCTTATATTACAAAATTTTAGTGACGTAAATATTAAGGGCGCATTATGCGGAGTTTGGTCGATATTTAAATGATTTACTATGATTATGATACTTTGACATAACAGAATGTTTGTAACATAATTGGTCATAATTTACTTTTCATATTTACAATGAGATTGTGTCCAAATTTTTAAATGATAATCGGACCTCTTGTGACTTGTATGGTCGTGTGATAAACCTTAGTAAATATTAAGTTGTGTCGACATTAAGCGTACTTAGGTTAGGGTCATCATATTTCTTTTATTTATTCATGTGTCCTTGTAAATTCAAATTAGAGGGGTAACTTATGGATTTCCACCGAATAGAAAATGAGGGTTTTACAGTTGCGATTTGAGTTAACCTGCGATTTGATTAGTTGCGATTTGATAAGTTGTGATTTGACAAGTTGCGATTTGACAGATTGCGATTTGACCTATTGCGATTTGACGTTGCGAGTTGACACTTGCGATTTGACTTATTGCGATTTGGTTAATTGCGATTTGACTTATTGCGATTTGACAAATTGTGACTTGACTTGTTGCGATTTGATCAGTTGCGGTTTGACCAAAGTTGATTTTTTACGTCAAAACTTCAAACGGCTATAACTTTTGAACCGTAACTCCGTTTTCAGCGAAATACCTGTCAAAACGACCGTGAGACCGAGGAGAAGGACACGTTGAATCAATTTATTCATTCAACCCAACTTTCACTACAACTAAGGCACGTTTCTGGAACCAAATCTCAACTAAAACAACATATCACCTTGTCCATCAAACGATCATCATCTTAACACACAATCACCAATCATTATCGATCCAAACTTTCATCATAACACATTCAAGCAATCAAATCACGGTTTATTCTTGATTTTGTAAAATCCCGCGAAAGATTCTATTTCTCGGTTTAAATCAGAGATTTGTAAAATCCCGTGCACGGTTACACAATGTCCACTAATTCAGATTCTTTCATATCTGAGGTACTTAAATTATACGACGCAAATGATAAACGTGTGGATTCAAACTCTGTACAACAAACAAACGTGTGTGATTCTGAGAATGCTTGTATGGAATTGTCATGCTCGAATTCTCACGAGGAAGAGTGTCGTCGGTCACTAATGTTGACTAATGATAAGGAAAGTCGCATTGAATGTTTTCGATCACTTCATTCACATCTCAAGGTTCTTTTTGAACGACCTGGTTATTTGGGAGGATACGGACGGGCTTTCGCAACACTCTTTGGTCAAGATGTTGAGGACTTCACAGTCAAAATGATTCTGTACTTAGATCAACTTGAACAACAACTTGACAAAGGAGAATTCTCTGAAAGTGCATCCATGGATGCCTTCTGTGTGATCAACAACCAACTCCAAGTGTTCTTTGATTCGCAATACACTGAGGATTATGACTATGACAGTGAAATGACGAAAAAGTGTTTTGCCAACTACACTGGAACCGAGGTTGACATGTTCAGAGTTACATTACTCGAACTTATGAGTAATGTTAAGGGGTTCATTAATGAAAGGGCACAACATATGGAAAACGAGACAGAGTCAGATAAGCATGATGATAGCAACAGCTCAGGGACTGATATCACACATGGTGTGGATGCAGATCTCAGTCCAGTAAATCACCAAGTACCATCTGCTGAGGTACATCTGTCTGATCAACATAATGTTCTTTCTAATGAACAACAACATACTGATCAAATTATACCAACTTATGACACATATCTGTTGGAAAAGACTGATAGCAATATCACCTCAGATTCAACAAATATGAATCATAAGGGGGGAGAAATTGATCAGGATGCTGAACATGATGATGCGTCAAGTTCGTTGCTTACGGCTGAGTTTTCCAAATCAAATGATATGGTTGAAAAGGATGTTTATAATGAACTTTCAAAAAGATTTTTACAGCTTGAAAAACATTGTATTTCTCTTGAAATTGCAATGCAACAAAAGGAGGAAAGCTTTCAAACTAAACTACCATGTGAAAATCCGGAACTCCCTGAATTCCGTGAACTCTTCATAATAAATGATTTGAAAGCTCAGCTAGAAGCCAAAAACTTAACGATCAAAAACCTGAAAAACAGGTTGGCTGAGATGCGTGACATGTGCAATGAAGTTAAGACTAAACATGACACTAAAGTGGCTGAATTGTTTACTGAAAATGAGACTTTGACAAAGCAATGTAAAAACATGTGTGATTCAATCAAAGAAACAAAATCTAAGTTTATAGAACATACAACCTCTTTGGTTGCCACAAATGATGAATTCAAAGCTCAAATTCAAGAGAAAGGTTTCACAATCACTACTCTTAAGAACGAGTTGAGGAAATTAACTGGAAATAGTGTGAATACTAAGTTTGCAAAACCATCAATCTTGGGAACGCCAGTTTCACAACCTCTTAGAAACCAAATAGTGGTTAGACAACCAAATGCATTTAGATCTGAACGACCAAAATCTTCTAACCCGAGGTGTGCAACCCAAGTTGATGTGATACAAGTTTTGTCAAAACCAGTCACTTCACAATCCAGACCAAATGATCAGACTGTTAGTGGTCACTCTAAGGTTCAATCTCATAAGTCTAAGTCTAAGGAAGTAAATGCTCATGCTAAGGTTCGATCCCCTAAGACTAGAAGCCACAACAGGCCCGTAGGACCAAAGAGTCATGCTCAGAAACCTAGTAGGCAGATTGCTGTAGAAATAAGAAATTCTCTCAACAAGCATTCTACTGTGTTTGAGAAATCTAACACTTCTGGATCTTGCGTTAAGTGGTTGCCAACGGGTAGAATCTTTAAGATGGTTGGTCTTAGATGGATACCTATTAGCACAAATGGCATTTCAAAGATTGACTGTGAAACTCCAAAGAATCTGTATACCAATGCCACTAACCCATATAAAAGCATGCAAATTCGTCATGTTAGTGCAGGGAATCCTTATTTAAGTACAAGTACATCTACCATTTCCTTCAAGGAAAAACTCAGAGTGTGGAGGCCAAAAGGACTGAAATTTCCTAACTTGGGGATCCAGGAAACTCAACAGTGATGTACGTGCACAATGACGTCTGTTCACATCAGTTCAGGCCTCGTTCTTCATCGACAATGACGTTTGAACAAATCAGTTCAGGCCTCGTTCTTCAACAACAAAATGGCGTCTGCAGACAACTCTTCAGGCCCCGTTCATCAAAGAAAAGAAAAGTGTACGCTTGAGTGCGCTTTATCTTCGAAAGAAGAGAAATCTTCTTGTTTATGACCATTCTCATCAACAAGCTTCATGCTCTTCCCATGCTCATTCAGTCATCAAGTGGATCAACGTACCGTGGAGTATATTCTTATTCACTTGTTCTATAAAAAATGGCAGTCATATGCAATTTTTGAGGGGGAGAAGGGTGAATAAACAAGATGTCAGTTATCAAGTGGATCTACTTACCGTCGATGGTATTCTTATTCACTCGTTCAATAAAAAATGGCAGTCATATGCAATTTTTGAGGGGGAGAAGGGTGAATAAACTACATGTTGATTGATGTTTGAGAAATGGCCATACGACTCCTGAATACATCAGTTCAGGAGTCGTGCAAACCAAGTTCCTCCAACACCGAATGTTCTACTAACAACGGATAACTGGGATTTATTAGTTCAATCGATGTTTGATGAATACTTCCAACCTCCAATGAATGTTGATCATCCAGTTCCTGAAGCTCCTGCTCCGGTTCCTGCTGACTCAACTGGTTCACCTTCTTCAATCTCCATTAATCAAGATGCACCATCTAGAAGTACAACTCAAACTACTCAAGAAACCAAATCTCCAGTTATTCCTCAAGGTGTTGATAATGACTCTCAAGATATTGAAGTTGCACACATGAATAATAATCCGTTCTTTGGCAGTCCTTTCCCAGAACCAGGTTCTGAAGAATCTCATTCATCACGGATTGTTGTTTCTCCCAATGTGCACTCTGTAAATCAACCACAAGAACATAAAGGAAAATGTCGCCTAAAACGTCAAAACGGCTAAGAGTTTGGACATGGAATGTCAAGTGATTACGGAGTTTATTTGGCATCCCTTATTTGAGATTGAAGTTGACTTTCACAAATGTGTGATCTTATTTTATCTTGAAGTCAGGGTTGGTTGGATGCATGACTTTCAATGATAACTTGCTCGGGCTCAAGATTTAAGTTGAAGACTTAGTTTATCTAGTTACCAGAAGTCGGGGTAAATGTTTGAAGACCTGGTTAACTATCACTTAAAGGAGTTATGTTGTAATACTCAGTGTCACACGTCGATGACGTTGTGGATAATCGCAAGAGGTGTTAATGTCTCATACCTTTGTTGGGTATTGAGTACTTAGAGATTTGCTTGGAGCATAAATTCTCTACACCGTTCTTCCAACATTAGTGCAAGATTAAGTAACAAGTTTGGGGAATTCTTCGTCAGTTTCAAGCTTGGTATATCGGGTTTTCTCCATCAGTTATCATTTCAAATAGCCTAATTAAGGGTTGGTAAAGAGAGTCAGAGAGAGTTTCGGTAGCGGTTGATTCTCACTTGATACATTTGAGCCAATTTTGTTCTTCTCACAAGATATCAAGTAAATGTGCGCAAAATGTGTTGCTAATTCTGAAGTATCAAAACCAGCAAGGGGGAAGGAGACATACATCTGAATGCACAACGAGTACACGTGATGAACTTTATACTTCTTCTTAATTGAAGTTATTCCGGGAAGACAAATGTCATAACCGCAGAGAAAATCAGTGTTTTAACTCGTGGTTTTTGGTGTATTATTCCAACTACGTGGGGGAAGAGATGTAAGAAACAGTTTCTAATGATAAAAGAGGTTCACAATGGCAATTTCCTGAAGGGAGAAAAGGGGACTTTCGGTTCTTAATTGATCTTGATGTTACGTTTTTGACTTCATTAACGGGATTGAGTGTGTACTTCGGGTTTTTGGGCTTCATATAATGAGACTGATTGCATCACTTCAACTACTTGGGGGAAGTGGTCTCTGGATACTTTTGGTATGCATTCTTCAGATTTTAGCAGGAAGAAATGTGAGAAGAATTATTCAAGCGTGAGATGATACGTTGCTGATCTATTTGATGATCCCCCGAACGGAGAATCACGATGATTATTCTTAAAAGGAGCAGCAATATTTGATGTGGTTTGCTACGGTTTCCGCTGTACACTTACCTTTCGTTAGCTTGAAAGAGAGCTTTGAAACTGCTCAAAAGGAAGATTGTCGGTTTAGGGGGAAGCTGTCAAAGCTTCAAATTGAGAAGGCTCAAGTTCAGTCTATTATTCAGGAGCCTCGAAAGCTTTGGTGGTGAAAGTTTAAGAGATGTTGACTACTAACTTCTACAACGTACAGAACGATATCCTTATTTCGTTTTTCATGTCAACATCGTCTTAAATAAAGTAACATATTTTGTACATATCTTATACCAAATTGTAAATAGAAAAATATTAAAACCAAGAAAAACCATAAAAAATTAGGAAAATAGAAAATACCAAAAATAGTTTCCTCTAGGCATGTCTTCTGTTTATCGATAACATTTACGGTCTTAGAAATGTCATTCAATAATGACACGGGACTTTAAATGAAGCTCGAGCAGAAGTTAAAATGAATTGTTAAAACATGTCTCATGGCTTGCTATTACTTTAGATAGCAACCCGCGTTTCAAAATGGGGAAAGCACGTCGCCTAAAAGACGGTTGTTCCTCCCACTGGGTGACGTTCACCCGGGCATGGATTACTTTATATCCATGTTTTCCCGATTTGATGTACGTTTCAGTGCATCATTTCTTGTAAAGGAAGAGAAATCTTCTTTGTATACAAATAGTTTTCATTCTATGATTCTTCTGAAAATTATTTGTGAGACACATGGTGGTAACGTGTTGGTTGAAAATTCTTTCAGACTTGGATTGTGCATAAAATTTGTCACTCAATCAATGACTACAGCTCTTTGACTAGAATACGGGTCATTGATTGAGGGGGAGAGTGATTTCAAATTTTATATCATCAAACGGGTTTCTTGGTTAACTCATAATTGTTAGAAAAGGTTTTGTAGTTAATGGGGTATTAGTTGAAGAGGAACTTACTAAGCTTTATATCTAATGGCCAAATGTGGTAATTGTTAGAAAGATTAGGGCATTATGTGCAATTTGCGTATAGTTTCCTAGCTTTATGTAACTAGAAGGCTCATTTGTGTCTCTTTGGAATCCTCGTTTAATCCCCTAAATACTTTAAAACTCAGAATCTAAAAGAAGTTAGAAAACCCATTGTGTTTGATGTTCTTGAATACTCCACTGGCATTTGTATGATCTGAATGAATGAGTTTCAAATGTTGATTGACTTTTGTTAGTTGATAGCTGCTTAATTGTTGTTGATTTAGTGCATGTGCACTCAGGATTGCTTAGGTATGTAGCTATCATGTTAGAATCATGTCCCTAAGATCCTGAGTTGAATGTTGAAATATGAGTGAATTACCATGTTCATGATTGCTAATTGCTCTTCATGCTAGATAGCGATTTGATGTATTTACTGACTGTGGTTTGATTATGAGATGAATTTGGTATTATGAGTTGGCAAGCTGCTATGTAGTAGCTATTAATGAAAAGTGAATCTGTATGTATGTATATCTGTGTTGATATTCTTATGCAGATTCCATGGCCAATATGAATGTGCCAGTTCCCGCTCTAACCATTTGATCAGATGTTCAAACTCTATTGACTGGCTCTGAATTCACCACAACAACAACATCGGCAACAACAACAACAACACTGTCTTCACCTCCACCACCTTCATTTCAACAAAGCATTACTTATTCTGGTCTCGCCAAGTGGGGATCTATAATACTTGGGAAGTTTTGTTGGTGGATGGATAATTGATGTTGACTACTGACTCCCTCAGAGAAGCGGATGATCACATCGTCTGCGCAAAAAGGTCAATATCATTTGTGTCATAACGATTATCTTTGTACATGATAAGTAGTGAATCTCCCTCATAAATTGAGGGGGAGCAGTTGCATGTTCCATTATCATCACATATTAAAACTGACCACATTTTCTCCCATAATTTCTAACTTATTTAAATCAATTGGGATCACAAATCTCAAATGGTTTGAAATTTTTGATCGGGGGAGAGAATGTGATTTAAATATGAAATCTGATAAAATGTGATCTTTTGGACTCATGTGTAGGCTCCCAAATATGTGCTAAACTCTTTCGTATATCGATGCACATATTGAGGGGGAGCGAATGATTTGTGATGGCAATTGTGGAAGAATACCAAAGACCGACCAATCTTATTTTAATGTACTGGAGTTATAAGGATGGTGAGGTTAGGTATTAGTTCCCATGATCCAGCCAGAATCGGAGGGATCTTCCCAGGGACAATCCTCTAGTTAGAATAGAAGTCCTTAGGAATGATTAAAAAGGAGAAAAGTGAATAAGGAGCTAGTACTGGAACAAACCCAACAAGGTGCTAGTGATGAAGTCTCGGTAAGCGCTGAAGGGGTTGAAGAATGAAAAAGAAATGTAAAGATAAAGGGTGAAAAGAAAGAAGCCCTCCTTACACTTTAGGCAGAAACCGGGTCAATACATATGCTGTCAGAATCACTTAGTTGATTGCTGACATTGAAGACAAAGTATCATGGACCCAGTGATACGCTGCACAACCCTCCCTAGCCACTCAAGGTCCCTTAAAGGATTCTTGTTTCATTGTCACGGAGTTCAATACATTTCTATCGTCTATCTCACTCCGAGTTAGACGATATTGAATAGGTGGCAGTCTGCTCCAGCCTCCGATCACTAAATCAAAATGCACTATTGAGTCTAGAGCCAAGAGATCTTCCACAAATCTCATTAGGACACATTTCCAATATGCTTGCTGTTTCATACACCGTGAAAAGTAAGAAAACATATATTAAGAGTCCTACGCATTATCCTTGTGGTATTGCCAGAACATCCGAGTGATACGTAAAGTATTCACAATGAAGATGGAAATCCTTCTAGAGCCAACATCAAACAAGCTCTTGGTGGGTGACATGTGAGATCCTCATGGATCAAACTTGTGACAACTGGAAAGAAATGATGGGGCGATTCACATTTGAATCAAACTTGTTCCAGGAAATGGATTGACGGATGCTTTTGGAAAACCCTTCAATGTGCTCACCAACTGAATTTCGAGCACATTGATTGTGAAAATTTTCAAACAAAAGTGTTTATGAAAGAAATGTGATTCAATGTATAAAACCCTCGTCGTGTTACATAAAATGTTTATCCAGTGACACGCGAGTGATTTTTCTAATCAATTTCTCATCAATCAGTGGGTATTCAATTCACTGATTCACTCTACCGTGTTGTCTGCTTTGAGACGTTCCGGTATAAGAACATGCTTGTATGACGATTCCAATGTTAATTCGTTGGATGAGTCTGTACAACAAGCTGGAAATTCCTGTCAAGGAGAATCCTCTTTAAAGGGAATTCTACCTGATCACAGGTCGGTCCTCACGGATCCGAAGGTTAATCCAACCACAACGAGCGAATGACAAAGCCATATTTGTTCTCCAACTTTATTGCTAACTGTTTTAGTTCAGATTCATATAAAGATGGTGATGGTGGTTCCTGATTCCAGTAGAGACGTGTCAATCCACACTCCATGCTCACACTTACAAATCATTATCAAAGACATCATGATAGTTAAAAGACCTACAACACGGCTTCCGCAATTCTAATGAAGTTATCATGATCCAGAAAAGTGTGAGCATGCAGTACAAAAGTCACAACAAATCACATGGAGGCAATATTACTACAACGGATGAGCATGGAGATTTACGGTGGCTGATGATCTCAAAGAATGCTAATAGATCACAACATCACATGGAAACAATACAACAACAAGATGACTAGAAGACATATGTTGGATGATATTATCAAAGAAATCTCAAAGATCAGCCAAGACGAAGGATCAGTCATCAAAAGTTCGCTGCTGAACGCACAAAGATTTATGATTTTGAAGAATCAAGAACTACGAGCTAGGAAGTCATAGTCATATGATAGAACGCTAGAATTCAAAACATTATTTCCGGGGTGACCTCCCTTAGGAGGAGATTGTTAGGAATACAATTATTCATGTGAAGACTCGGTCACCCCGAGTATTTGTTAGTGTTAACTAGCCCGTAGGATTATCAGTAATATTAGTAATAGTTTATATATTTAAGTATTCGTGGAGTGGGTCGGGTCTTTACCCACTGTCAGCTCACTCCACAGCCCACGCGGGGCATCTAATATTGTACTATATATAGCCCTTCCCACACAAGGGAAGGGTTGAACCTTTCATTCTAAATCTAATACTTCACAAGTTTCTCTCTCTATTTCTTCTCTCCAAATCTGCAAAATCCACAAAACCATAAGTGTTATGAGTTAATGAATATCCTACAATATATATATATATATATATATATATATATATATATAAAGGAAACAAATCAAGCTTGGCATACATCGTCATATTTAAACGCAAAGTGACGAAAAGTATATTTCTTTTTATGCTATGCTGTCACACCCCCAAAATCGGGTTCAGCGAAAGCTTTCGCATCGCTGGGGTGCAACTCAATTGGTATCACAACACAAATGCAAAGAACGGTTTTCATTTCATTTATTTAGAACAACATTGTTTAACAAAAATGTTGAATTTACATTGTTAAAAGTAGTGCGGAAATAGGCCCTTTAAAATAGGTAAAACGGTCCCAAATGTTTGTCAGAGTCTTCTATGACCATGCCATGCCCTGCCAAAAGCCTCCAGTAGCGTGCTATTGCTTTATACCTGAAAATACATGCTAACAAGTGTCAACACAAGGTTGGTGAGTTCATAGAGTTTATTGTAAAATGTAATGCCTTTGAATGAAGGTTTTCCCAGCAAAGGCATTGTAAATCCACCCAGTTCCAAGTCCTGTCCATAGCAAGACTTGCAACCTGTGTGTTTACAACCCATTGCCAAACATGATTTGGTTTATGTTACTGAAATGTTACACGGAACCCACAAGTATAAGTTTATGACAAATTGCCACATAAAAATGATACATTAGCTCTTAAGCTCATGACCCCGAAGCTAGACTGAATGATTTGCCCCAACTGAGTGCTTTGCCAAACACCCTGGAATGGATCAAATGTAATGCGTTCGTATGACAATTGGTGCTACCAACCCAAACGGAGGTGTCACCCTCAATAGATCTATTCACACACCCTCGCTTGTTCACAATTAACGGTTCATGATAATAGGGGACTATAACTTGGCAATGAGGTAACTTAAGCAATGTAATGAATTTATATACTTTGGTCCGCATGAAAAATGGTACAATGTATTCTCCCCCGAGAGATTTGAAATGATGAAATAACTTGAAAACTGGGGCTATGAAAACTCACGTTAATCCTTAGAAGATTAAAGTGCTTGTGAAAAATATTTGAACATGTATTCTCCCCCAAAACGTAATCCAAAACGTATAAAGGTAGGGGCTATGGAACTCACCTGATGCGATAGCAACAAAGACAGATATGAATATGCTGAAATTAGGCTCGGTCTCTAACCGCGACCTAACATGAATGATATGATCTATTGTAAGCAATGAAATGATGCTACACATGCAAATACGTATGTTATCGATACCACTCGATGATTTTGGAAAATAATGTTTATCGTCGAAAAATACATTTTTGACGTCTCGGCAAGTCATAAACTATTTTTCGTGTAAATATGTTGAAATGATACTCTATGATCCTCGTTTGGTGTTCTATAGTCAAATATAATAGTTTCGTCGCAAAATAACTCTTTTATAACTTGTGAAAATGTGACCAAACGGCCTTGTAAAACTAGCCGTAAAATATTGTACGTTAAGAGTTAGAAATAGAACTTGACGTTTTTGAAAACCTGGTAACATGATCTCACAGCCGTCTCATTTGAGTTTTGGTCATACACGTCCCGATCATAAAGAAAATCGGCTTTGAATATGGTTACTTGAAAATATAATGTTCAACACTTAGAAATTCTATTATAGTAAAAGCTGTCAAAATAATAACCTTGAAAGGATTTTTGGGTAAAAAGGATGAGGTCGTAGTTTATTCGTTGTAAGTCTATTCGACGAACGGCCAATTGATTTAAAAAGCTTGCTGGGAGATCTTGATTTCACTTAACTATGGCTCGGGCTCAAACTGATCCGATCATAGAGAAAAACAGTCGAGAAAATGGTGTTCTCGCAAAGACAGTTTTGCGGCAAGTTTATATTAGTAAAAGCTGATGGAATTATATACTTTTCGCCGGATTTTAAACACTTGTATCTTTTTCGTTATAAGCTCGTTTTCTATGTTCTTTATATCCCCGGAATCGTGGGACAACATACTAATATATTTTTGATAAGTCGGGACGGCTAGATCAAGTTTTATGCCCAAAACAGCCCGTGAAAAACTGTGACAGCAGTGAGTTTTTCTGAAAATATAGTTTTCCTCGTTAACTCGTATTTGGCATAACTTTCACGTCGTAAGGGCTCTTTTAGTGATTCAAAAGGCTACGGTTTCGTTTTTGAAAGTATTTTCTGAATATTTAACCCAAAATTACTCAGGAACCCCTGAAGTTTCCAAGTTTGGAAAAAATGGACAGCAACTATATTTTACAAAAATACTTTTCGTTGTTAAACTTCGGAAAACCATATCTCCTTCGTTATTAACTCGTTTTTATCCCCGTTTTCGGCCATAGTTTCGTCTCGGAATGTATTTTCTAAATCTTTGGTCCAAAGTTACCCAAAACCCACTGAGTTTCCCACGTTTTGCAAAAATGGACAGTAGGTATATATATTGTTCAAAACTTGGTTTCCTAGCTTCTAACTTGTTCAAAAACCTTCCAATCAACAACCAAACATCTCTTAATCTACCATACACCTTCTTAGGGTGTCATGGGGTCCTAGACTTCACAAAATATTGTAGGATTCAAGGGGATGATCATAGGATTAATATATATTCATAAAAACCATGAAAACTTGTAAAGTGGTATAAATAACATATGTAACTTGCATGTTTAACCAATATAACTTGAAAATACATGATGATAATGATCAAATGAAGGTATGAGATGATGAAAAAGATGTTCTTGAACTTACTTGAAGATTGATGAGTTTGGATGAAAAAGATCACAACCTTGGAGTTTTTATCACAAAACTCTAACAAGGAAGGTATAAGGAACTTGAAAATGACTTGATCTTGGAAAAATTATGGTTCTTCTTGGTCCTTATGGTTGTGCCGTGGGTTTGAGGAGAGAAAGAGAGGAGAGAGTTGTGATTTTTGTGTAAAAATGTGCTAGTTTAGGCATTTTATAGTCCAATGGCATTTTGGTAATTTTGATGGAAGGGTAAAATGGTAATTTCACTAGGTTTTTGAAATATCTAGATATTTTTCAGAAAATATCTATATATTTTAGGCTGGATACTTATCTTGACTTACGGAGTGAGTTTTGGTCCCGTTAATTGCTAACTGAAAGTCGTAAGGTCACCAAACTTAAAACCGGGTATCCTAAAATTTCTAAATTCATGAAAATGTCACGGAAGGTGGAAAACATATATTTCTCTTGTTGGTGATGTTGTTTGGACCTATCGGGATACCTAATTGACGTTTAAACCTTAAAGTTAGTCTCGGACACGGTTTCGTGATTTTTGCAGAAATTATCCGACGAGTGCCAAAATCTTGGGTTATCACTAAAATAGTTTAACTTACGAGAATATGAAATAAATTTTTTGGAAATGAATAGTGAAAATGAATAGTAACTCGTGAATAGTAAAATTGTCGAGGTTCGGAAAATGGCCTGAAATTACGAATTGTCACAGTCTCCACCCGTTACGGGAATTCAGTCCCTGAATTCAGTTAGTGTTGGTCTCCGGGGTGGATTCGGTGAAAGGTATAGATATTTGAGCTGCATCTGGTCTTCCCGCTCCCATATAAACTTAGGACCTCTGCGAGAATTCTAGCGAACCTTAACGATAAGAATTTGACTCTGCTTCAACTGTTTGACCTCATGGTCTATGATTTCTGTTGTTTCCTTCACATATTTGTGCTTATTGTCGAGCTAAATTTCTTCCAATGGAATTTCGGGCGTTCGTTTGAAAAACATTTCTTGAGGTTTGAGACATGAAACGTGTTATGTATGCTGTTGAGCTCTGACGGAAGCTCAAGTCTGTATGTCAGTCGGCCGATTACAGTTACAGTCTTTAATGGTCCAAGGTACCTAGGGTTCACTTTCCCGTGTTCTCACAATTGTATCATGCTTTT
Source organism: Artemisia tridentata subsp. tridentata (assembly GCA_021014915.2). Lineage (NCBI taxonomy): Eukaryota > Viridiplantae > Streptophyta > Magnoliopsida > Asterales > Asteraceae > Artemisia > Artemisia tridentata. The sequence goes on along the minus strand of CP139503.1, from coordinate 87,234,247 downwards.
CCAATGTTTCTGAAATTGTGTCATGCCTTTCCAAGGCAAGGCTTTCAACGTAACTCGTTCCACAGTTAGAATTCTAATGATTTGCTGCTTAGGTACACCTAATCCCAATGATTTTGCATCCTGAGTTGACCTAACTTTTCTATTGTTTTCGTGTTGCTTGTAACTGATTCTTGACTTGTACACTTTCCTTTGTTGTTTCACGATTGGGTTCTAGCCTAGTGAATTGGACTTCCTGATTTTTGGTTGTCAATAGGTAATTGGTACTCCCACCATAGGGTGTCTTAAAGGGTATAGTCTTTGTATTGGTGTGATGGCTATTGTTGAAGGTGAAATCTGTCAATGTCAAAGGTTTACTCCAAACAACTTAAGGTTAGTTCTATGGTGCTGAGCATGTCCTATAGGGATTGGATAATTCTCTTCAATATTTGTTGGTCTGAGGATGGTAGATTGTGCATACATCTGATTGGGTAAGGATATCTTAAAGGGATTGTCAGAACTTTGCCTCCAACCTGAAATTCTAATGGTTTGCGTCGAACATCGACGTAACTTTTCGGTTGGCTTCTGGCTGTTTTAAGTCTTTCTCAAATCTGAATTATCTTTTCTGTGGTTTCGCGAACCATGTCTGAACTAGTGAGTTGTACTTGACCAACTTCGGTCCAGCAAACAGGGGACCAACACCTTCGACCATAGAGTGCCTTGAATGGTGCTGCTTTTATGCCCATGTGATAATTGTTGTTATAAGAGGACTCGATCAATGGCAAATGGTTAATCCCAACCATTTCCAAAATCAATCACATATGCCCTGAGCATATCTTCCGATGTTTGAATCATTCTCTTGCTCTGACCATCGGTCCGAGGATGATAGGCATTGCTCAAGTCTAATTTGCTTCCAGATGAATCTTGTAATGATTGCCAGTGAGTTGAAGTAAAGTGACTATCTAGGTCAGGGATGATGGAAATTGGTTCACCGTGTCTTGAAACTATTTCCTTGACATAAAGTCTGGTAAGCTGTTCCATAGTATAAGTCTCTCTGATGGGAATGAAATAGACTGATTTGGTAGGACGATCGATGATCACCCAAATAGCTCCTAAACTGCCTAATGTCTTGGGAAGTTTAATGAAAATATCTATTGTAATGCGTTCTCATTTCCACTGAGGAATTTCTGGTTGCTGAAGTAATCCTAATGGTTTTTGGTACTCGGCTTTTACTTTAGCGCAAGTAAGGCATTTGCTAACATACAAGGCTATGTCTGCTTCCACATTCGGCCACCAATAAAATTTCTTTGAGATCCTGATACATCTTATCAGAACTTGAACAAATGAAGTACTTCGACTTGTGCGACTCATGCCTAATCAACTCTCGTATTCCACCATAGAGAGATATCCAGTTTCTATCCTTGAAGCACAATACTCTGTCTGACCTCTTTACTAACCCATTTGCATTCTTTGGCATACCATAGGGTTTTATCATTCTGTCGGTTTCCTTCCTTGAGTGCCTCAACTTGAGTCTCGAGAATTCGTGATGGTAAAGGTGAAATGATGGTCATTCCCAATGATCTGACTCTTAATGGCTTGAAGTTGGGTTATGGTTAGCTGACGTGCTTCTAGGCTGCGGTTCATAAGGTGATGCAGGTGTGGATGTTCTTGCAACGATTGTGTATACACACAAGAAGTTTTGAAACCTTTAGAAATCGAGTAGGAATGCAAACCGGACATAATTTTATTATAATTGCTCTCAGTATTGCAAAATTCATCTCTGAGCGGGGCATAGGTAGTCAGCCTATGTCCAACTGTCCCGGGTTGAATATAGATGACGAGTCTATATTCCACCGAGGTTCAATGAAGTTTAAAATACTCAGCTCAGTTATAGTAATACTAGGTCCTTCACATTTGAAGAGATGTTCTGATAGGCTAAGGAAAAGGACCAAACTCGTGGTCGAATGATGAAACTATGTAAGAAAATGCGTAACGCTGAAACGTATACGATATGTATGCATGCTTATATGAAGACAACTATAGTAATCAACTATAATAAGTGAGTATAAATGATTTGATAATAAGACACAAATCTTATTAAATATGTCAGCAACAAACCATGATTGAGGCATCAGCTTGGCAGGCAGGCACGTGGCGGTCATAGGGTTATGTTTTTGTAAATGTAGCTATAGTTTAGGTTTCAAAAATTACCCAATTCTCTATAGCCAAGGCTCTGATACCAATCTGTCACACCCCCAAAATCGGGTTCAGCGGAAGCTTTCGCATCGCTGGGGTGCAACTCAATTGGTATCACAACACAAATGCAAAGAACGGTTTTCATTTCATTTATTTAGAACAACATTGTTTAACAAAAATGTTGAATTTACATTGTTAAAAGTAGTGCGGAAATAGGCCCTTTAAAATAGGTAAAACGGTCCCAAATGTTTGTCAGAGTCTTCTATGACCATGCCATGCCCTGCCAAAAGCCTCCAGTAGCGTGCTATTGCTTTATACCTGAAAATACATGCTAACAAGTGTCAACACAAGGTTGGTGAGTTCATAGAGTTTATTGTAAAATGTAATGCCTTTGAATGAAGGTTTTCCCAGCAAAGGCATTGTAAATCCACCCAGTTCCAAGTCCTGTCCATAGCAAGACTTGCAACCTGTGTGTTTACAACCCATTGCCAAACATGATTTGGTTTATGTTACTGAAATGTTACACGGAACCCACAAGTATAAGTTTATGACAAATTGCCACATAAAAATGATACATTAGCTCTTAAGCTCATGACCCCGAAGCTAGACTGAATGATTTGCCCCAACTGAGTGCTTTGCCAAACACCCTGGAATGGATCAAATGTAATGCGTTCGTATGACAATTGGTGCTACCAACCCGAACGGAGGTGTCACCCTCAATAGATCTATTCACACACCCTCGCTTGTTCACAATTAACGGTTCATGATAATAGGGGACTATAACTTGGCAATGAGGTAACTTAAGCAATGTAATGAATTTATATACTTTGGTCCGCATGAAAAATGGTACAATGTATTCTCCCCCGAGAGATTTGAAATGATGTAATAACTTGAAAACCGGGGCTATGAAAACTCACGTTAATCCTTAGAAGATTAAAGTGCTTGTGAAAAATATTTGAACATGTATTCTCCCCCAAAACGTAATCCAAAACGTATAAAGGTAGGGGCTATGGAACTCACCTGATGCGATAGCAACAAAGACAGATATGAATATGCTGAAATTAGGCTCGGTCTCTAACCGCGACCTAACATGAATGATATGATCTATTGTAAGCAATGAAATGATGCTACACATGCAAATACGTATGTTATCGATACCACTCGATGATTTTGGAAAATAATGTTTATCGTCGAAAAATACATTTTTGACGTCTCGGCAAGTCATAAACTATTTTTCGTGTAAATATGTTGAAATGATACTCTATGATCCTCGTTTGGTGTTCTATAGTCAAATATAATAGTTTCGTCGCAAAATAACTCTTTTATAACTTGTGAAAATGTGACCAAACGGCCTCGTAAAACTAGCCGTAAAATATTGTACGTTAAGAGTTAGAAATAGAACTTGACGTTTTTGAAAACCTGGTAACATGATCTCACAGCCGTCTCATTTGAGTTTTGGTCATACGCGTCCCGATCATAAAGAAAATCGGCTTTGAATATGGTTACTTGAAAATATAATGTTCAACACTTAGAAATTCTATTATAGTAAAAGCTGTCAAAATAATAACTTTGAAAGGATTTTTGGGTAAAAAGGATGAGGTCGTAGTTTATTCGTTGTAAGTCTATTCGACGAACGGCCAATTGATTTAAAAAGCTTGCTGGGAGATCTTGATTTCACTTAACTATGGCTCGGGCTCAAACTGATCCGATCATAGAGAAAAACAGTCGAGAAAATGGTGTCTCGCAAAGACAGTTTTGCGGCAAGTTTATATTAGTAAAAGCTGATGGAATTATATACTTTTCGCCGGATTTTAAACACTTGTATCTTTTTCGTTATAAGCTCGTTTTCTATGTTCTTTATATCCCCGGAATCGTGGGACAACATACTAATATATTTTTGATAAGTCGGGACGGCTAGATCAAGTTTTATGCCCCAAAACAGCCCGTGAAAAACTGTGACAGCAGTGAGTTTTTCTGAAAATATAGTTTTCCTCGTTAACTCGTATTTGGCATAACTTTCACGTCGTAAGGGCTCTTTTAGTGATTCAAAAGGCTACGGTTTCGTTTTTGAAAGTATTTTCTGAATATTTAACCCAAAATTACTCAGGAACCCCTGAAGTTTCCAAGTTTGGCAAAAATGGACAGCAACTATATTTTACAAAAATACTTTTCGTTGTTAAACTTCGGAAAACCATATCTCCTTCGTTATTAACTCGTTTTTATCCCCGTTTTCGGCCATAGTTTCGTCTCGGAATGTATTTTCTAAATCTTTGGTCCAAAGTTACCCAAAACCCACTGAGTTTCCCACGTTTTGCAAAAATGGACAGTAGGTATATATATTGTTCAAAACTTGGTTTCCTAGCTTCTAACTTGTTCAAAAACCTTCCAATCAACAACCAAACATCTCTTAATCTACCATACACCTTCTTAGGGTGTCATGGGGTCCTAGACTTCACAAAATATTGTAGGATTCAAGGGGATGATCATAGGATTAATATATATTCATAAAAACCATGAAAACTTGTAAAGTGGTATAAATAACATATGTAACTTGCATGTTTAACCAATATAACTTGAAAATACATGATGATAATGATCAAATGAAGGTATGAGATGATGAAAAAGATGTTCTTGAACTTACTTGAAGATTGATGAGTTTGGATGAAAAAGATCACAACCTTGGAGTTTTTATCACAAAACTCTAACAAGGAAGGTATAAGGAACTTGAAAATGACTTGATCTTGGAAAAATTATGGTTCTTCTTGGTCCTTATGGTTGTGCCGTGGGTTTGAGGAGAGAAAGAGAGGAGAGAGTTGTGATTTTTGTGTAAAAATGTGCTAGTTTAGGCATTTTATAGTCCAATGGCATTTTGGTAATTTTGATGGAAGGGTAAAATGGTAATTTCACTAGGTTTTTGAAATATCTAGATATTTTTCAGAAAATATCTATATATTTTAGGCTGGATACTTATCTTGACTTACGGAGTGAGTTTTGGTCCCGTTAATTGCTAACTGAAAGTCGTAAGGTCACCAAACTTAAAACCGGGTATCCTAAAATTTCTAAATTCATGAAAATGTCACGGAAGGTGGAAAACATATATTTCTCTTGTTGGTGATGTTGTTTGGACCTATCGGGATACCTAATTGACGTTTAAACCTTAAAGTTAGTCTCGGACACGGTTTCGTGATTTTTGCAGAAATTATCCGACGAGTGCCAAAATCTCGGGTTATCACTAAAATAGTTTAACTTACGAGAATATGAAATAAAATTTTTGGAAATGAATAGTGAAAATGAATAGTAACTCGTGAATAGTAAAATTGTCGAGGTTCGGAAAATGGCCTGAAATTACGAATTGTCACATATGCTATATGACTACTTGTTTTGGTTGTTTGTATACATCTTGTTTGCTTATTGAAAGTAATGATTGCACTTATTTATTTGTGATACATAAATGTCAATCTTGCCATGAAATTCATTTGCTTGTTTGTCAATTTTTTGTTTATGCACAATAGGACATTTGCTAGATTTTGTGCACTAAGTTGGAAAATTGTTTTAGATAACTTTCTTTGCATATGTTATGCATAATTCACTTAGAAATGAGAACCAAGTAAAACTAGTTAAGTATCTTGAAAAATGTTGTTTTGCACAAACTCTCACTTAATGGTTCAAGTGTAAAAATGTGTCACTACCTTTAATGATTATCTAAACATATAGTATCTTTGAAAAAGGTGTTTGGTACATTTGCTTCTAACAATGATGTTTAATGTAATTGTCTTGTCATAGGATAATAACTTACCTTTGAATGATCATGTGAACTTACCGTGTCATGAAGGGAGATAGCATTATAATGTTATCATTTTTCTAACCTTAAGCTCCTGTTTGGTACATCTCACATTGTTAGTGAAATCATTAGTCCCTATTTGATCTATAATCTTACATGTGATAATACCTGTTTTATTGTTATTGTCCAATCACAACTAATTAATTACACATGTTTTAGGAGAAACTATGGGATTTGAACAGGTTTCGAGGATTGAAAAAAGCCCTCTGTTAAGAATTTTGCTTGGCGGATCAGACAGAACCAAAAATAGGGATCCGTCTTTTCAAAATTTTGGTTCCGCTAAAAATAGCTTGACGGATCAGACGGAACCAAATTCATGGTTCCGCCTGTGTTTTCTATTGGTTCCGCCATCCAACAGTAACTATTTTTTAAAAAATTTCAAATTTCCATTTAATCCCGCACTCTAGATCATTCACTTTTATCACTAGGATACTTTTCACTGATATTCACTCATATTAGGATCATGTCATCTCACTTGCACCAATAGGAAAACCATTTCCCACAAAAACTTGAGATTTCAAAAATCCACTCAAGTTACCTTTCTCCATAAAGCAAGGATCCCTAAAATTGGTTCCTTGCAATCCGTATACTACTGAAATTTTGTGATCATTACACACATTCACTGCATTCTTCCGTCCTTTACTCATCCTTTATCCATTAGCTTGATTTGTTTTATAAGTTAACAACTTCCTAGCAAATCCGGACTTATTGTTTGCAAAAGATACAATATCAAAATCACAAGTCCAATGACTGTTGATATTGTCTTGTATCCACATATGTTGCCTCACTTGGTTAACATGAAAATAATGTGTCATCCTCCAAAAAGATTTACATCGAGTCATAACTCACACTTAGGTTATAGATGTATTATCAAGTCTTGCTATCCTTGAATGCTATCCAATCTCAACAAAGTAGGATTGACAACTTAAGTATTTCGTTTGAAATATTTAAGTAAATTTGACTTACGATTGTAGTCATTAAAAGTCATATCCGAAAAATCAACACCCAAGTATTTTAACAACATATGTTAAAACACTTATCCTATCATGACTAGAACACTTACAAGTCACTTGTTCTTTCACCATCATTCACCTCTGAGATACACCTCAGCCCCTAAGCTTCACAAACATGACCAAAACTTCAAGCACTTCACCCACTAGTAGTACCAACCAATGAACCAAAAGAATCAGTATCCATCCTTGTTGTTTTCAACATTTATGAAACCTAGGTACTCCCATAGCACAACAAACCTTATTTAGACACACTAGAAGACCTACCTTCTAAATCAACCAATCCACAATCCTTACCATCATTTGAATCCATTGAGTGCATTGCTCAAAAAGCCCTTTGTCTAAACACTCGTACCGAATCAAATGCACGTTGAACAAACTCAACCATACTTTGCCACCTATAGGATTAGAACTTCAACCATCAAATGAGCATGATGCTCGCATTCATTGTTTATCAATTTCCACTAGGTTTAAATAGTACCACTTTCACAAGTTATCAAAGTATAAGTAATACTTTGTCGTTAAACTTCTGCATAAGTTTCATTAAACCTTAAATCAACATTTTAACAACATATGTTAAAATGCAATCTCAAAGCCAACCTCATGCACCCCAAGTGACAATGACTCTTGAGAAGTATACATAAGAAACTTGAGTGAATTCCTCTTGTCATCATCTAGTGAATATAATCTTGAGACCAAGTTTATTTAGGATAGGACTATCAAATTCAAACACTTTGGCTTCATATCTTCATTTAGGAAAACATGATGTTTCAGAAAACATTATGCCTAAGAAATCATGCGTTTAGTTTTCATCTTGTTAAAAGGATAATATATGTCCTATGCATCATTCTCTCCTTGCAACATGAACGGTTGTGTTACAAGAGATTTCATTACATCTCATTGGCTAAATAATCTTAAACAAACATCTGCAAGTTCTATGAACTAGCATATCTCCCTCATTTTGTCATACTTAAGCATGATAACATTATCCCATGAGATAATCTTACTTGTTGAAAGATACTATATGTATCTGTTTCCTTTCAAGCGTACATCATAACCAAACCTTGCTCATAATCTAGTTCAAACCTTGTGCATATCCAATGTTAAAACTACACATCTCTAAAACATACACAAGATCTATTAAAGTTGGTAACTTTACTTAGATTCTTGTTCCAAAGAGCTTTCTTGAGAACGTTCTTAACTTAGATTCTTTTTCCAAAGAGCTATCTTGAGAACGTTCTTAATTCAACATAGTCTATTATCACACACAAACACATTTCTTGGTCTTAGATGATCAAATCACTTTCATAACTCATACTTAAACTCAACATAAAATATGTTATCCATTAGATCATGCAATAACCTTAGATTCCAAACACAAGATTAAAATATGTTGACACATATTTGTCAAATTCTCTTGTAAAACATGACATCTTCATCACCTTAGTTTTAATAGATATAGTTGAGTCTCATTAAGTCAAGTATTGGTGAATTATCATCTTTTATATACTTCAATAGGCAAAAATAGGAATTCCTATCTTTCTAACATAAGAATGACTACTGGAGAACCTATTGCACTAGAAACTCAATTTAACCTAACGGTTAAATTGCTTCCAGGAGAGAAGTTGGGTATGTGGAATCACCTGTAAAAATGGTCGTGTTTAGCCTGAATTGAGCACCGCTAGTAATAGTCTCATACTCATTCTCCAACTTGAAAAATCTGTATTCCTATACTTGCCTAAAGTAAGTATTAAAATAAGATATTTTATCTTGTCTTAGGAATATTAATCAAACAAGTAGTAGATGTGACTTTTCTTTCTTTAGTTTAGTAAATTCACTTTCATATATTTTTTTTGCCTAATAGGATTAAGTTTTAGAGGCTTGAAATTTGTGTTTGCGTATCTTTCAATCAATCTCTTTCCAAATCTCATTATTGCTTCCGCTTTCCTAAAAACATCTCCATCACCTTTTAGTTATAACAATACACCTCCCATGAGGAAACCACATGCCTCGTCATGCAATTATCTCGCATTGATAGAGAAGAGCTACATGACTTCAAGGATGAAGTTCTTTGTATGCTAACCAAAATTTGCAAAAACATTACTAAGCTCATCGCTTTCATTAACCTGCAACCTCCTAAACACTTTATTGTCATTCTTCATTCAATGCATTACACATTATGTTGGATGTCCACCGATTAAGGCGGAGAGAAATTCATTCACATAACTATCTTTTTGTATTAAAGAACACTTACACCCTCAAATACCAAGAAATAGGTTCACACCATTCAGTTAAAATTAGCTCACAAAATCACAAGTGTTCCAAACCTTCTTAACCCAACATCACATGTTTGCATCAATACCTTGTCAAGTGAAAAACACATCATGTGTTTGACAAACCTCTTAAACAAGAACCATTGAGTCTTCTTAGACTTTGACTGGGATTAATGGAACTAAATCTGTAGTTATAAGTAAATAGACCTTAGCTCAAACATTCGTTTGATCAAAAACGACATAACGTGACCAGGTCAAATTTTGGTCCCAAGGTACCCTTCGATAAGACGGACGGAACCAAAAATTTGATTCCGCCTAATCCGTGGGTCCCTGGTTCAGTCTTTAAACTACTTAAAACAAACAACACTCTCACAACCAACGAGTCTAGGATTTTCTTTTTAATCTTAATCTCACAACTTCATTGTCTAGAACACCATCATAAGATCTCATCCTTTTTATTCTTGATACATATCAAGCATGTCATTGTCAGTGCAAATGATATATCAAAACCATCATTCTCAACACGTTGGTCTAACCAACACTCTCCCATTATATGATGTCATTCTCATCCTCATATAGGTATCTAGTATTTCTATATTTTTTTTTTGCATATGGAATTTCTATTCCTAAGTGATCATTGTCTCCACTTCCTCTTAATTCCATTCGAGCATATATTATGGCATGATAAATCATCTTTGGTAGATGATAATGTCATAACCTTAACCGTCTTCAATACTCTTATAGCATTTGCTATACATACGAGTTTCTAAATTAATTGCATTCATTATAACCACCACCTTCCATCACCTCTTTCACTAATCATCAACCCCATGCATTAGCAAAAAAAACCTACTAGTAAACTAACACCAACACTAGCACCACTCACTTTAACTCTTAAGATTTCAACTTCACTTCATATTTTCCTTCTAGGCATTATTTTGTAGGATTTTATCATATTATAATCTTGGAATTGTAATTCTTATTAGAAGATTACATTTTATAACATGGTTTACTAGATAATCATAGTTCTTTGTCTTAAGTTGCTTATGATTATATCATTGATATGTTGCATCATATATATGCATCTTATTTTTCTTTGAGATGAAATATATTACACTAATCCTTTCATTGTAGGTTCATCATCATATACGCTCGATCGTATATAGCATACTCATCTAAGGATGAAGTTTGCATCAATTATTTTCCTTCTTTTATTGTAGGTGCTTCTTGACGTCCTCAAACCAGGAGGATTATCTGTCTAGCACTCATATTGCATCGTCTATACACTTGGTCGTATATGACATATTTGTCTTAAGACATAGCTTCTATTGTACTAATTTTTTATTTTGTAGGTTCATCTTGACGCCCTAGAGCAAGGGGGAGCTTTCGTCAAGCATTTATAGAATGCATCTTATACACACATTGTTGTATATCACATACTCGTCCAAGGACGAATATTGTTTAACACTAATATTTGTTTTGTAGCTTTTTAATCATACCTTGACGCCTCGATCAAGGGGGAGCATGCACGCATTCATAATAATTCTCATTATTCGACACACCTTTGTGTTTCGACAAAAAGGAGGAGACAGTACAACATAGCTTACCCACGTGTATCGTTTGCTATGTGCATTTTATTCATCATGCATTTCTCATATATTTTTTGTTTTGTTGCACAACACTAACCTTGATGTAGGTTAAGAGTCTAAATTTGATCCATGGATTCGCTACCAAATAAGGGGAATACCAACCATAGGAGATTGGAGTAGACAATTTAACTTCACTAGGGATAGCGAAATGAAGTTAACTCCAAGGACACACCCTTTTTGTTTTGACAAAAGGGGGAGAAGAGTGTAAACGGAGAAGGTAATGTAAAGGTAAAGGGGGAGAAGAGTACACAAGTAACTTTTTACATTTTACTATCTATCACGTTTACATATTTTGTCAACATCAAAAAGGGGGGAGATTGTTAGTGCAAATATTATGATATTTAATCTATACAGTCTCGTTTTTTTTTATTGATGAGAAACATGTAACTTGATACATAACGTAAAATGTACAAGTTACTCGTAATCTTATTTTGTCTCAACATACATTCAACACCTCAAGTCCTCGTATGCTACAACACAGGTTCGTACATGTTTGTTATGTGGCATTATGATCAAACCCCTTAACAAACCATTTAGAATGTTTAAAATACGTTTAGAGTCATTAAGTATTTTAAAAGGTTAACCATTCTATTTCGAACCTCATTTTACATTTTGCATATACAAGTATTCTTACTTGTACATCATACTTCCTGTTGGGATTCAAGATTTGATGAGACAAAATAAATAGAAGAATGAAATAAAAAGGGCTTAAAGTGACAAAAGATGAAAGTTCAAGATTACTACGAAGATCTTTTATTTTTAGAGTTTATCTTTTGTAAACCCTAATATCTCTCTATATAAAGAGACATAGGGTACAGGTTTTATGATGTGTCTTCCATAATGTAGTCAAAAGGTGTGTGTGTAACCTAGGCGTGTAGGTTTGTAAACGCCTAGGGTTTGTAAAGTTGGTTCGTATCCTCCAAGGTCTGAGGTGTCTTAGATCCCTGTTACAGTTAGGTAACATGTTATATTCTGATCAAATATAATTGGAGGTGATGATGGTGAAAAACTTTGTGTCAATAACAATTGATTGTTCTTATTCCGCTGCATATTATATTCATTGTTATTGTTGAACCCTAAGGCTCAAAACGATCCAAGAAACTATCTTTAGCACGTAGTTAGTTTCCACAATTGGTATCAGAGCTTGGGGAGCTCGTTACCTAGGGATTCACAAAGTAAATTTGACGACAGAAGCAGTTGTGATGGTACGATTGATTTTTTTTAGGTATCGATATTTTGTTTTTAAACGGCGTTAAAACAGTGATAATTCAAGAATGTCGATGCAATTAATTGAAGGTACCTCGTACTGATGTCAATTATTATTATATTAAATATGCTTGTCGTTTCTTTTGAAGATGGATTAAATCTCGTACTACTTTATTGTTATTATCGATTTATTTTTATCGTTGGACGAGATGTGGTGCGATATGTTGACTCATTGTAAATATTTGACTGATAAAGTGGGGCTGATTTACAAAGAAGTTTGTCGCATGTGGTAACTGGTCAATTGATTATCTTGTACTAATGGAGCAGAATTGAAAGGTTTGTCGTTTATGGCATATAATTTAATTGGGTCGGTCATGTGGATCTGATTGGTGAATTGAAAGTGGGGTCGATGCAATTAAATTCAAGACTGCTGATTGGTTTGAATGAGAAGCGTGAATTAATATGGTCAATATATGGTACTGTAATTCAACGTGAGTGGTAATTTTTGTTCTGCTGCTACGCTTATTACTCTGCTGCTGCATATAGTATACTCTGCTGATTGTTATATAACTCTGCTGTTTGTTATATGACTCTGCTGTTCGACATATATCACTCTGCTGTTACGCATATTGACTCTGCTGTTGGACTTACTCTCTGCTGTTACGTTATTGCTGGGTTTACATGATTGATAGTTGCATTATTTACGAGCAGTGAGGGGAAGTAAGTATGGTTATTGGTTTACACACACACAGGGGAAGTTCACACACACAAGAGAGTTAATGTACATGCATCACTCGAGGGGAAGTTTCTATTGATTACATTCTCTATTTGTTGATAACAAAAAGGGGAAGAAATATTGTGATGGCATGGCATGGTTTAAGGGGAAGACAGATTTGTTTCATTCAGGGAGATGATTACATCTCAACTTCTGCTACTTCGTCTAGGGAAGTTCGTACACGACTTTGTTTGTTTTGTCATCATCAAATAGGGGAAGATTGTTGGGATTCTAGATTTGATGAGACAAAATAAATAGAAGAATGAAATAAAAGGGCTTAAAGTGACAAAAGATGAAAGTTCAAGATTACTACGAAGATCTTTTATTTTTAGAGTTTATCTTTTGTAAACCCTAATATCTCTCTATATAAAGAGACATAGGGTACAGGTTTTATGATGTGTCTTCCATAATGTAGTCAAAGGTGTGTGTGTGTAACCTAGGCGTGTAGGTTTGTAAACGCCTAGGGTTTGTAAAGTTGGTTCGTATCCTCCAAGGTCTGAGGTGTCTTAGATCCCTGTTACAGTTAGGTAACATGTTATATTCTGATCAAATATAATTGGAGGTGATGATGGTGAAAAACTTTGTGTCAATAACAATTGATTGTTCTTATTCCGCTGCATATTATATTCATTGTTATTGTTGAACCCTAAGGCTCAAAACGATCCAAGAAACTATCTTTAGCACGTAGTTAGTTTCCACACTTCCTAAGTTGTATTCATGTCAAAATATGATAAGTGCACTTTAGGTGTCAAACTAAGACAAATGTGTTTACTTATAAAAATGATGTCAATGACATAATATCTTAAGTCTTATAATAGCATAAGTAGTTTAACATTTTTAGTAACACATAAACTAACATGGTACAACTTGATAAACATATATTAGTTAGCTAGTATATACATTTTACAAGTTTACTTTCATAAACATTTTAATCTAAATTGGAAATGTACTATGACATCATGCCATGCATAACTTTGAAATCTTTTGAAGATTTTAAAGATCATATGAATATATTGCTTAGATCTTCACTCAATAAATCTTTGGAAAGATCTTGGTTAGATTTCATGTAAGATTTGATTTTGGAAAGATTGGGTAAAGATTTTTAGATTTTGTGTCAGGAGACCACGGAACCAAAAGTTATAAAGGGCGGAATCCTTTTTTTGGTTCCGTGTGATCCGTGAGCTGCTGAGTCTGTTGGCTATAAATAGCAGCCCATTGTTTACTCATAGATTACCACTTGAACATACATTCTCTCTACCCTTTTACATACACTTAGATCAGTAGATAATCATGTAGTAACATACATTAATCACCCTTATCATCATGATCATAATGTTACTAACTTTCATTATGTTGTAAGCATACTCCCGTAATGATCCTGTGAAGCAAGCTCAGAGATCTTGAGTCATCATCCACCACAAGCATAGCATACCTCCTGATCCACTAAAAGGCTTGGAGATCTTGCCTTCATCATCCACCAAAGCATACCAACATATGAAGATTCAAGGGCACTTGTCATCCTCATTGTTTGAAGACTTCTTATTCAAGAAGTTCATATAGATTGCACATGCATGCATATATGAAGATCTATCACAACAAGCTTAGGGAACTTGTGATATTCATTCATTGAAGGCTTCCTATCAATGGAAGTTCATTTAGATTAGACATTCATATCCAGTAGACATTTGTGTCTTGGATCATCATTTTAAACATTATTGCATCATCACAATCTAAACACCAAACCAGATTAGATGGTTTATGTGTTTGTGCCATAAAACACAAGGTTTTCATGTTGGGCCATAAAACATAACGGGAGTGGTTGTACCCTTGTAAAAGACCTCGACATCTAGCTTAGTGTCGGAAATATTGTATAAGCGATGTCAGGTTGGTTCTACCTCGAACTAGAACTCGGTATTTAGCTTTGTACCGGAAAAAGTGTAAGCGACGTTTGTAAGGTTTTCTCCGCCGAGAAGGGAGCTTGTTGATCTAGTAAAGTAAATCTCGAGTTGGGTACTCGGGGAGTGGAGTAGGGCGGAGAGGAGCTCCATGACCAAACCACTATAAATCATCGTGTTCGGTTTGCGCTTTCTTTTACTTGCTGCTTTACATTTATGTTTGCATTATATGATTGCTTGTGTTGTGACTTGATTTTTATACTTGTGTGACAACTTGTTTTAGTATATGCTAGTCATAAACTATAATTGACATCTTTCATATTACAACAAGCTTAATCAGATATTTGATACAACAAGTTTTAAGATTTTAAAATGGTAACGTATTCACCCCCCCCCCTCTACGTTTTCACAAGTAGTATAATTCTTCTCATGAATTTTGAGTTGTCGAGAAGCATATGCTATAACCTTGTCATTTTGCATCAACAAAGCTCCAAGTCCTTTAACCGAAGCGTCACAATAGACCACAAAATTGTCTGTTCCTTCGAGCAATGCCAAAATTGGCGCACTACAAAGTTTTTGCTTCAACAGCTAAAATGTTGTTTCTTGTTTTTCTCCCCATTCGTATTTCTGGTTCTTTTGAGTCAACTTGGTCAAAGGCTTCACTATCTTAGAGAAACCCTCGATGAATATTCTGTAGTACCCAGCAAGACCTAAAAATTGGCGAATCTCGATGGGAGTTCTAGGTGTTGCCCAATCCTTGACAGCCTCGATCTTGGCAGGATCGACTTGTAATCCTTGGATATCAATCACATGCCGAGAAATTGTACCTTTCGAATCCAAAAAGTACACTTGGAAAACTTGGCGTACAACTTCTCATTCTTGAGCAATTCTAGGATTGTCTTGAGGTGTTCCTCGTGCTCTTCTTTGCTCTTGGAGTAGATCAAGATATCGTCGATGAACACAATTACGAATTTTTCTAAGTATAGCTTGCACACCCGATTCATGAGATCCATGAATACTGCTGGTGCGTTGGTTAAGCCAAACGACATTACCTGGAACTCGTAATGACCATAACGACTCCTGAACGCCGTCTTTGGGATATCTTCTTCTCGTACTTTGAGTTGATGATAGCCTGATCTAAGATCGATTTTCGAGTAGAAACTAGAGCCTTGTAGTTGGTCGAACAAGTCATCGATTCTAGGAAGTGGGTAACGGTTCTTCACTGTTAACTTGTTTAGCTTACAGTAATCTATACACATTCTGAACGATCCATCCTTCTTCTTTACAAATAAGACCGGAGCTCCCCAAGGTGAGGAACTCGGTCGAATGAACCCTTTATGTAGCAGTTCTTGCAACTGATTAGACAACTCTTGTAGTTCAGATGGGGCTGATCTGTATTGTGCTCGTGCTACTGGCGCCGCTCCCGGCACCAAGTCAATCTGAAACTCAACTTGCCGGGTAGGTGGAAGTCCTGGCAAGTCTTCGGGAAAGACTTCCGGAAAATCTCGAACAATTGGTACATCTTCAAGTCGTTTCTCGTTCGACTTTTTCTCTGTGATGTGTGCCAGAAAGGCATAACATCCTTTCTTAATGTACTTCTCGGTCTTGATACATGAGATGATGCTCAGTCGAGTACCACTTCATTCTCCACGGATGACTAAGGTTTCGCCATTGTAAGGAAGGTGGACAACCTTCTCGTCACAGATAATCCGTGCACGGTATTTGTGTTGGGTTTAAAAGATACTGCTGCTACTTTGAAGATTCTGCTGCTAAGTGTTTTATTCTGCCGCTCATGGTTCTAATGGAAATGTAGGGTATTCACAATGCAAGAAACACTAGTTTGAGGCTATAGATTGGATCGAATGGACAAAGAACTAGAGAGAGAAAGTGATGGGAACTTCTAGAGAGAGAAACAATGTGTATATTAGATTAAAATGAGGTAATGTGAAGTTCCACCCTTCCCTTGTGTGGGAAGGGTTATATTTATACTTACTAATATTGTGCCCCTAGTGGGCTGTGGAGTGAGCTGACAGTGGGGAAAGCCCCGACCCACTCCACAAATATATATTTAACTAAACTAATACTAATATTACTAATAATACTAATATAATATAAATAAGCCTACGAGCTATGTGAATGCTAAATAGATGCTCGGGGTGACCGAACCTTCATCTGAATATTTATATTTCTAACAATTCTCCCCCTAAGGGAGGTCACCCCGGAAATAATAATTCGAATTCTAGCATTTTGTCTTCAGAACTTGTCTTAATAGCTCGTAGTCTTTGATTCTTCAATGTCTTGAAACTTTGTGCATTCAGCAGAGTTCATTTGATGACCGTTTGATTGTCTTGGATGATCTTTGAGTATTCTTTGACTTTGTCATCCAACATTTGTTTCCAAGTCATCTTTCTGTAGTAATACTCCATGTGATGAAATATACTTAGAGCCGACATGCTCACACGATATGGAGTCATGATCTTCAGCATCAGAGTTAGCAGAAGCTGTGTTGAAGGTCTTTTAGGGTGATCATGACTTCTTTGATGATGATGTGGTGTGAACATGTGGTGATGGATTGGCATCTTTTCTGCAACCAGCTACAACAGCAACCAGCTACAGCGTTCCACAGCAACAACCGCCAGATATTCCTGCATACGACAGTTAGCAATAATTCGACCGGTACTTATAAGTTTGGACTTCGAGATAGTCAACAGCATATTGTGAAAACTCTCTCTAATCCTTACCAAGACCGTTCCTAATCGAAAACCCACAGAGGGCTTTTTAAGATTTTACCGTAGTAAATCAACGATTAGGTGAGTCGCTGGAGATCACTCCACGACTGTAGACCGGTTGAAACCGCCATGACCACTAAGCGTAATCCACGAGGAATTACCGAAGTGACCTGCTTTCAGGGCTGCTTGATGTTGACCCTGGCAGGAATTTCCATTCAATCATTGAGAATTACATTAGTAAATTCTCTCATAAATGTTCTGGCAGATTGCTAAGATCTGCGTAGGACTCATGAGTTTACAACTGGTGTCCTTAATGTTGAACACCCAGTGTAGAAATAATTCGTGTTCCTATGAGATCTTTTTAAGAATCTCGTGGCTCTAGACTCTATAGTGCGTTTTGATTTAGAGAGCGGAGGCTGGAGAGAACTGCCACCTATTCAATATCATCTAACTCGGAGTGAGAGAGACGATAGGAATGTATTGAACTCCGTGACAATTGAAACAAGAATCCTTTGAGGGACCTTGAGTGGCTAGAGAGGGTTGTGCAGCGTATCACTAGGTCCATGATACTTTGTCTTCAATGCCAGCAATCAACTAAGTGATTCTGACAGCATATGTATTGACCCGGTTTCTGCCTAAGTTGTAAGGAGGGCTATTTCTTTTCACCCTTTCTCTTTACAATTCTTTTTCATTCTTCAACCCCTTCAGTGCTTGCCGAGACTTCATAACTAACACCTTGTTGGGTTTTGTTCCAGTGTCAGCTCCATCTCAGTCGGCACTTTTCCCTTATCCACTATTCTCCTTTTTAATCATACCTAAGGACTTCTACACTAACTAGTGGATTGTCCCTGGGTAGATCCCTCCGGCTCTGGCGGGATCTTGGGAACTTGAGCCTAACCTAACCATCCTTATAACTCCATACTTTAATTAAAATGGTCGGTCTTTGGTGTACTTCCACGATTGCCATAAACCAAATCTTTGAAAAATCTCTCAAAGTGTTCATGATTTTGAAACACATTTTTGCAAACACTTGAGAGTTTTATATTTTTTCAAATGCTCCCCCTCAACATGTGCTCGGTTGATTGTTTTATAAATTTGCACATGTTAGGTAGAGCTCGCACTTTTTGAATTGATC
Organism: Artemisia tridentata subsp. tridentata; assembly: GCA_021014915.2. Lineage (NCBI taxonomy): Eukaryota > Viridiplantae > Streptophyta > Magnoliopsida > Asterales > Asteraceae > Artemisia > Artemisia tridentata. The sequence continues at coordinate 87,215,562 of CP139503.1, read as the reverse complement.
CACTTTCAGTGAACATGACCGATTCGAGACACGCTTACATCACTAGTTAGACTAGCTTGAAATTATTACCCGGCCTGGTCAAGTCCACAGAAAGTTTCTCGAAACGGTACACTCTACTCAGACACATCCTTTTCGAGACACGCTTACATCACTGGTTAGACCAGCTTGAAATTATTACCCGGCCAGGATATGTCCTTTCGATCAATGACAGTATAGGTTTTGTCAATTCATTGGTTAAGTCTGAGTCACGATCTCAACTGAGATGCCAAATCCTTTTTGTTCATTCGCTCCCCCTCAATATGTGCATTGATATACGAAAGAGTTTAGCACATATGGGAGAGCTTACACTTAAATCCAAAACATCACATTTTCATCAGGTTTCATATTTAAATCACATTCTCTCCCCCGATCAAAAATTTCAAACCTTTTGAGATTTGTGATCCCAATTGATTTAAATAATTTAGAAAACATGGGAGAAAATGTGGTCAGGTTTAACATGTTCTGATGATGAAACATACTTTGCTCCCCCTTAATCTAAGAGGGAGATTCACTGCTCATTTTGCACAAGATAACTTTTATGACACAAGTGATATTGACCTTTTTGCGAAGATGATGTAATCACTCGCTTTTCTGAGTGAGTCAGTGGTCAACATCAATCATCCATCCATCAACAAATCTTCTCAAGTATTGTCGATCCCCTCTTGGCGAGATCCGAGTAAGTACTTCTTTGTTGAAATGATGGTGGTGGAGGTGAAGGTGTTGTTGTTGTTGTTGTTGTTGCCGATGTTGTTGTCGTGGTGAATTTCGAGCCAATCAATAGAATTTGAACGTCTGATTAAATGGTTAGAATGGGAACTGGCACATTCATTTTGGCAATGGAATCTGCATAAGAATATCAGCACAGATATACATGCATACAGATACACTATTCCTTAATAACTACCCTTCAGCAGCTTGCCACATTATAATACCAAGTTCATCTTATAATCAAACCCCAATCAGGAACTATGTCAAACCACTATCTAGCATGAAGAGCAATTAGCAATCATGAACATGGCAATTCACACAGATTTCAATATTTAATTCAGGATCTTAGGAACATGATTCTAACATAATAGCAATCTACCTAAGCGAATCCTGAGAACATATGCACAATATCAACAACAATTAAGCAGCAGAGAGGCAAACAACATTTGAAACTGATTCACTTAATTCATACAAATGTCAGTGGAGCATTCAAGAACATCAAACACAACTGGTTTTCTAACTTCTTTTAGGTTTTGAGTCTTAAAGCATTTTGGGGATTATACGAGGATTCCAAAGTAACACAAATGAACCTTCTAGATACATAAAGCTAGGAAACTATAAGCAAATTGCACATAATGTCCTAAACTTTCTAGCAACTAACACACTTGGTCATTTGATATATTTAAGCAAGATCCTCTTCAACTAATTCCCCATTAACTACAAAACCATTTCTAACAAGTATGATTTAACCAATAAATCCGTTTGATGATATAAAATTTGAATTCAAAGGGTGAATAAACTACATGGTGATTGAGAGTTGAGAATTGGTCGTACAAATATTCTTGTTTCTGACTACTCTTATCTAAAGACTTCATACTTGCTCCATGCGCATTCAGACATCAAGTGGATGTACTTCTATCAGATGCGATTTCGAATGAAATTTTTGAGGGGGAGAAGTGTGAACAGAGGATCAACCTCATATGCACTTGTTCAATCAAAAATGGCATCCTCATATGCAATTTTTGAGGGGGAGAAGTGTGAACAAGTGAGCGAACTAACAATCACTTGTTGGGCATCTAAGTGTGACTACAGAATTGATCAGGTATCACTTGTTTGGGGTTGAAGTTGACTTTCTCAAAGGCGTGATCTCACTCTATCTTGAAGTCGGGGTTGGTTGGATGCATGACCTTCAATGATAACTTGCTCGTGCCTAAGATTTAAGTTGAAGTCTTAGATTATCTAGTTACCAGTAGTCGGGGTAACTATCACTTAAAGGAGTTACGTTGTAGTGCTCAGTGTCACACGCCGATGACGTTGTGGATAATCGTAAGAGGTGTTAATGTCTCATACCTTGGTTGGGTATTGAGTACTTAGAGATTTTCTTGGAGCGAACTAACAATCACTTGTTGCATATGGGGAGAAGTGTGAACAAGTGAGCGAACTAACAATCACTTGTTGGGCATCTAAGTGTGACTACGGAATTGATCAGGTATCACTTGTTTGGGGTTGAAGTTGACTTTCTCAAAGGCGTGATCTCACTCTATCTTGAAGTCGGGGTTGGTTGGATGCATGACCTTCAATGATAACTTGCTCGTGCCTAAGATTTAAGTTGAAGTCTTAGATTATCTAGTTACCAGTAGTCGGGGTAACTATCACTTAAAGGAGTTACGTTGTAGTGCTCAGTGTCACACGCCGATGACGTTGTGGATAATCGTAAGAGGTGTTAATGTCTCATACCTTGGTTGGGTATTGAGTACTTAGAGACATACTCTGAATGCACAATGAGTACACATGATGAGCTTTATACTTCTTCTAAATTGAAACTCATTCACTTAGTTCATACAAATGTCAGTGGAGCATTCAAGAACATCAAACACAACTGGTTTTCTAACTTCTTTTAGGTTTTGAGTCTTAAAGCATTTTGGGGATTATACGAGGATTCCAAAGTAACACAAATGAACCTTCTAGATACATAAAGCTAGGAAACTATAAGCAAATTGCACATAATGTCCTAAACTTTCTAGCAACTAACACACTTGGTCATTTGATATATTTAAGCAAGATCCTCTTCAACTAATTCCCCATTAACTACAAAACCATTTCTAACAAGTATGATTTAACCAATAAATCCGTTTGATGATATAAAATTTGAATTCACTCTCCCCCTCAATCAATGACCCGTATTCTAGTTGAACCTCAACTAAAATCACGCTTAACCCCACAACTCATCAAACAAGAACTGTCGTGAGGTTTTGTAGTCGTTGATTGAGTGACAAATTTTATGCATAATCCAAGTTTAAACAAATTTCATACAACACATATTCACCAAGTGTCTCACAAATAATTTTTAGAAGAATCATAGAATGAAAACTATTTGTATGCAAAGAAGACTTCTCTTCTTTTTCAAGAAATGATGCACTGAAACGTACATCAGATCGAAGAAACATGGATATAAAGTAATCCATGCCCAGGTGAACATCACCCAGTTGGAGGAACAGCCGTCTTTTTGGCGACGTGCTTTCCCCAGTTTGAAGCGCGGGTTGCTATCTAAAGTAATAGCAAGCCATTTAGACATGTTTTAACCATCCATTTTAACTTCTGCTCGAGCTTCATTTAAAGACCCGTGCCATTATTGAATGACATTTCTAAGTCCGTAAATGTTATCGATAAACAGAAGACATGCCTAGGTGAAACTATTTTTGGTATTTTCTATTTTTTTAATTTTTATGGATTTTCTGGTTTTACGTTTCTATATTTACACTAAGCAGGTTTTCTAAGTATCTATTTACAATTTTTTGGATCTATAATTTTCTATTTACAGTATGGTATAAGATATGTACAATAAAATGTTACTCAGCTTAAGACGATGATGATATGAATACCAAAATGAGGATACGTCAGCATGTGGTAGAAATCTGTAGTCAACATCTCCTAAACTTTCACCACCAAAGCTTTCAGGGCTCCAAAATAATCATCTGAGCTTGAGCCTTCTCAATGTGAAGCTTTGATAGCTTCCCCCCAAACCGACAATTCTTCCTTTTGAGCAGTTTCAAAGCTCTCTTTCAAGCTTACGAAAGGTATGTGTACAGCGAAAACCGTATCAAACCCCATTAAGTATTGCTGCTCCTTTTAAGAATAACCATCGATATTCTCCGATCGGGGGACCATCACATAAATAAGCAACGAATCATCTCACACTTAAATTAACCTTCTCACATTTCTTCCCGCTGAAGTCTGAAGTAATGCATGCCAAGAGTATCCAGAGACCACTTCCCCCAAGTAGTTGAAGTGATGCAATCAGTCTCGATATATGAAGCCCAAAAACCCGAAGTACACACTCAATCCCATTAATGAAGTCGACAAAGCATCATCAAGATCAATTAAGACCCGAAAATCCCCTCATCTCCTTTCAGGACATTGCAGATGAGAACTGTTACACCAAATTCAGCTAAGTCCCGAGTGTAAGCAATTTATCCCGTATGTAGTCGACATGATAACACCAAGACAGTACCATAACAGCTACTGAGTACTGAATGTACACATTTCCTTCAGTAGGATACCGACTAACCATAGGAACCATCATTCAATTGTGTACCTCTTTTATCATCAGAAACTGACATTCTCTTCCCCCACGTAGTTGGAATGATACACCTGAAGGAACGAGTTAGAACACTGATTTTCTCTGCGGTTATGACATTTGTCTTCCCGGAATAGTCTTCAATTGAGAAGAAGTATAAAGCTCATCATGTGTACTCATTGTGCATTCAGAGTATGTCTCCTTCCCCCTTGCTGGTTTTGATACCTCAGAATCAGCAACACATTTTACGAACATATTCTTGAAATCTTGTGAGAAGAACAAATTAGGCTCAAGTGAGAGTCAACCGCTACCAAAACTGTCTCTGACTGTCTTTACCAACCCTCAAGTAGGCCTTATGATGAGATAACTGATGGAGCAAACCCGATATACCAAACTTGAATCTGAAGATAGAATTCCCCATTCTTGTGACTTACGCTTGCACTAATGTTGGAAGAACGGTGTAGAGAATTAGTGCTCCAAGCAAATCTCTAAGTACTCAATACCCAACCAAGGTATGAGACATTAACACCTCTTACGATTATCCACAACGTCATCGGCGTGTGACACTGAGTACTACAACGTAACTCCTTTAAGTGATAGTTACCCCGACTACTGGTAACTAGATAATCTAAGACTTCAACTTAAATCTTAAGCACGAGCAAGTTATCATTGAAGGTCATGCATCCAACCAACCCCGACTTCAAGATAGAGTGAGATCACGCCTTTGAGAAAGTCAACTTCAACCCCAAACAAGTGATACCTGATCAATTCCGTAGTCACCCTTAGATGCCCAACAAGTGATTGTTAGTTCGCTCACTTGTTCACACTTCTCCCCCTCAAAAATTGCATATGAGGATGCCATTTTTGATTGAACAAGTGCATATGAGGTTGATCCTCTGTTCACACTTCTCCCCCTCAAAAATTGCATTCGAAATCGCATCTGATAGAAGTACATCCACTTGATGTCTGAATGCGCATGGAGCAAGTATGAAGTCTTTAGATAAGAGTAGTCAGAAACAAGAATATTCGTACGACCAATTCTCAACTCTCAATCACCATGTAGTTTATTCACCCTTCTCCCCCTCAAAAATTGCATATGACGACCAACTGCCATTTTTGATAGACCAGGTGAATAAGAATATACTCCAATGTACGTTTATTCCCTTTGGTGACTGAATGAGCATTTGAAGAACATGAAGCTTGATGAGAATGGTCATAAATAAGAAGATTCCTCTTCTTCCGAAGATAAAGCACACTCAAGCGTACGCCTTTCTTTTCTTTGATGAACGGGGCCTGAAGAGATGTCAGCAGACGCCATAATGTTGACGAACGAGGCCTGAACTGAGGTGTACAGACGTCATTATGATGAAGAGCGAGGCCTGCACTGACATGTACAGACGTCATAATGTTGAAGAGCGAGGCCTGCACTGACTTGTACAGACGTCATTATGATGAAGAACGAGGCCTGCACTGATGTGTACAGACGTCATTGTCGTTGATGTTCATCAAGCTTGAATTGTTTGAACCCCTACATCATGAGATATCACTCTTTTCGGCACCCAAACCCTGAGTCTTTCCTTAATAGGAGGGAACGATGTACCTGCACTTAAGTAAAGACTTCCTGCATTGACATTAAGAGTTTGTTTGCATTTATATGGGTTAGTGATATCAGCGGTTGAGCCATTTGGGGTTGCACTGTCAACCTTGGTTTCGCACTTAGTGAACATCTTTCGAATAGGTATCCATCTAAGACCAACAATCTTAAAAGTTCTACCCGTCGGTATCCACCTAAGGCATGATCTAGGAGTGTGTGGTTTCTCACGTACAGTGGAGGACTTGTTTAGAGAAGACCTTTGTCCTACAGCGATCTGCCTACCAGGTTTCTGAGTATGACTCTTTGGTTCTACGGGCTTGTTGTTGTTTCTAGTCTTAGAGGATTGAACCTTAGCACGAGCATTCACTTCCTTCAGGAATTTTGTTATACAAACATCATGGGTTGCATTAAAAACACATTTCTGACAAGTCGAGCAAACAAAGTGTTTGGAATCAGAAAAAGATCTAGGGTTCTTAGAGTGATCGGCTACGGGAATTGCCTTAATTGGCACGCAACTATTCTTAGAAACAGGCAAATTCCTAGTCTTTTCATGTGTGTTTTTCTTAGCGTCCACTAGGTTTTGATTTTGAACAATGTCTTTATGTCTAACATGTTCCTTTGGTGTCACAAGTGACACACGCGTTGAACTAATCCTAGAAGAACTAGATGCACTCATGTGATGTGGTTTTGCAACAGCATGTTCCTTTTCACTAGGTCTAGACTGTGAAGTGACTGGTTTTGACAAAACTTTTTCCGCATCAACTTGGGAGGCAAACCGTGTTTTTGAAACATTTGACCGTTTAGATCTAAACGCTGTCAGTTGTCTAACAACTGATTGGTTCCTAAGTGGTGGTTTCCCCAAGATTGATGGTTTTGCAAACTTAGTGTTCACACCATTTCCATTCAATTTTCTCAATTCGTTTTTCAATGATGCAATCGCAAAACCCTTTTCCTGAAGTTGAGCCTTGAATTCATCATTTTTGGCAATCAAAGAGGTAATTTGCTCTACATTCTTAGTTTTTGATTCTTTGATTGTATCACTCAGTTCTTTGCAATGAATTTTCAAAGACTCATTTTCCTTAAACAATTCAGTCACTTTATGATCTAATTCTGCATTATTTGTTGCAATAACATCATTGTTATGTTTAGTCTTAACTTCATTACATATGTCACGCATCTCAGCCAATCTGTTTTTCAGGTTTTTGATCGTTAAGTTTTTGGCTTCTAGCTGAGCTTTCAAATCATTTATCATAAAAAATTCACGGAATTCAGGAAATTCCGGGTTTCTACATGGTAGTTTATTTTGAAGACTTTCTTTCTTTTGTTGCATTGAGATTTCAAGATCAATACAATGTTTTTCAAGCTGTAAAAATCTTTTTGAAAGTTCATTATAAACTTCTTTTTCAACCATATCATTTGATTTGAAAAACTCAGCCGTAGGCAAAGAACTCGACGAATTATCATGCATAAGTACATTAGAAACAGTATTATCTAGATAAGACAGATGTACCACAGCAGATTGTGCTTGGTGATTTTCAGGTACGTAGGCTGCATTCTCACATATTGTGAAATCACCTCCTGTGCTGTCACCATCATCAAACTTGTCTGATCTTGTTCCATTCCCCATTTGTTTAGCCCTTTCATCAATAAACCCATTAACATTACTCATCAATTGTAGTAATGTAACTCTGAACACGTCAACCTCGAATCCAGTGTAATTAGCAAAACACCCTTTTGTCATCTGACTGTCATAGTCATAGTCCTCAGTGTATTGCGAGTCAATGAACACCTGGAGTTGGTTATTGATCACACTAAAAGCTGCTCCGGATCTTGCTTCAGAGAATTCTTCTTTGTCAAGTTGATGTTCAAGTTGATCTAAATATAGAGTCATTTCGACTGTGAAATCATGAACATCTTGACCAAAGAGTGCTGTGAAAGCCCGTGTGTAACCCATCACGTATTCAGATTTATCAAACAGAACCTTGAGATGTGAATGAAGTAGACGAAAACATTCGATGCGACTTTCCTTTGCATTAAACAGCATAAGTGACTGATGAAGCTCTTTCTCTTGTGATTTCGGGCACGAAGATTCCACATTGGTATTATCAGAATCACACACGTACATTTGTTGTCCAGAATTGGAAATCATTTGGTTATCATATGTGTCGTACAACTTGAGTACCTCAGATATGAAGAAATCTGAAGTAGTAGACATGATGTAACCGAGCACGGGATTTTACAATTCTATGATTTAAACCGAGAAATAGATTCTTTCGCGGGATTTTACAAAAATCAAGAATGAACCGTGAAGTGATGCTTTATATGTGTTATGATGAAGGTCTGGTAGACTTGTTGATCTGATTGGTATGGTTGTTGCAAGTTATTATGGCAAAATTTTGGTCTGAAAAACTTAGAAACTCAATAACTTCATTCTGGAGCGATTTCAGGCTTCGAAAGTTGGGTTGAATGAATAAATTAATTCAACGTGTCCTTCTCCTCGGTCTCACGGTCGTTTTGACAGGTGTTTCGCTGAAAACGGAGTTACGGTTCAAAAGTTATGGCCGTTTGAAGTTTTGACGTAAAAAGTCAACTTTGGATACAAACCGCCTAGACACAAACCGAGTACACGCTGTAGAGACAAACCGCGTAGACACAAACCGAGTTCACGCTGGAGAGACAAACCGCGTAGACACAAACCGAGTTCACGCTGCAGAGACAAACCGCGTAGACACAAACCGAGTTCACGCTGGAGAGACAAACCGCGTTGATACAAACCGAGTACGCGCTGGAGGGACAAATCGAGTAGGCACAAACCGAGTAAACTTCTCAGAGACAAACCGAGTCTACACAAACCGAGTAGACTTTTCAGAGACAAACCGAGTCTACACAAACTGAGTAAATTTCTCAGAGACAAACCGAGTCTACACAAACCGAGTAGACTTTTCAGAGACAAACCGAGTCTACACAAACCGAGTAAATTTCTCAGAGACAAACCGAGTCTACACAAACCGAGTACACGCTGGAGGGACAAACCGAGTAGGCACAAACCGAGTACGCGCAGCAGGGACAAACCGAGTAGACACAAACTCCCAAGCACGTCGCTTTCACTGCCTTTTGTCTTTTTGCCTAAACAAGTAATAAGACAAACCGAATCTGTGAATTGACACAAACCGAGTCCAAGAACATGTCCCAAGGACACAAACCGCTGCGAAGAACACAACACTAAACACCCACGAATTGCTCCAAAATCACCACACCGTTCTTAGATCTGTGAATCCAAACACCAAATACCACTCTAATACTATTCTTAAGCTAGAAAGTACAAGGTATAACAACTTCTAATCACTAAACAAAGCACAAAATGAAATATTAGTAACTTTACAAATCGAACCAAAAAACCTCAAGAACTACACAAATCCGTGAATACCAACTCTCATGGACCTAACCATGGCTCTTGATACCAATTGTAGGGTATTCACAATGCAAGAAACACTAGTTTGAGGCTATAGATTGGATCGAATGGACAAAGAACTAGAGAGAGAAAGTGATGGGAACTTCTAGAGAGAGAAACAATGTGTATATTAGATTAAAATGAGGTAATGTGAAGTTCCACCCTTCCCTTGTGTGGGAAGGGTTATATTTATACTTACTACTATTGTGCCCCTAGTGGGCTGTGGAGTGAGCTGACAGTGGGGAAAGCCCCGACCCACTCCACAAATATAAATATGACTAAGCTAATACTAATATTACTAATAATACTAATATAATATAAATAAGCCTACGAGCTATGTGAATGCTAAATAGATGCTCGGGGTGACCGAACCTTCATCTGAATATTTATATTTCTAACAGGAAATATACTAAGTATGATTCTGCTTCTAGGCATAATCATTCTGCTGCTGATGCTATTTGAAGAATGATGAAATACGCTAAGTGTCAAACTGCTGCTAGCCTAAGATGATTCTGCTGCTAGAGTTTGATTATGCTGCTTATTAGATATGTATAGTTTGTTTATGGTAAAGATACGATTAGATATTATTCTTGTATAGAAAGTTTTTGTAACCGACTAGGACTCCTTATGTGTATAAAAGGAGGATCTAGGGTTAGGGTTAGAAGTCGATTGTTTTAGCATACGTATTGTCTTGTATTCATTTCAAGGTTCGTTGTAACCCTGTTACTTTTGAGTAACCGTATATTAATATATTGAGGTGAAGGTTGAGAGAATTATTGTGTGTTATTCTTCTTAAGATTAATTACTAGTTTCAGCATAGTAATTAATAGATCATTCATAAGCAGTTTCTATACCTATTGCTTTAGGTTTATATCTAAAGTAATTAACAAGATCGTTAAGCTCAACTGGGATCAACAAGTGGTATCAGAGCTTGTGATCTAGAAACTGATACCGAGAAGAATTTCGAAAAGCTCAGATCTGTTCATCATCAAAAGCAATGGAGTCTGAATCTCATCATATGGTTACTGCATCCAAGGTTCCAATGCTCAAGGTTGGAGAATATGAACTTTGGAAGATGAGGATAGAACAGTACATGAAGATGTGTGATTACACAATGTGGGAAATCATACAAACTGGTGATACTCTGCCTAAGACTGGTGCTGATGGGCAAGTCTTGCCCATCAAAACCAATGAAGAAAGGGCTCAAAGGAAACTGGAGATTAGAACTCACACTATTCTCTTAATGGGGATACCTAATGAGTACCAATTGACCTTCAAAAACACCAAGTCTGCCAAGGAGTTGTTGGCAGCAATTGAACTCAGGTTTGGTGGGAATGCAGCCACCAAAAAGTCAAGGAAGAATTTGCTAAAGCACGAATTTGAAACTTTCACTGCATCAAGCAATGAAAGTATTAATGGCACTTATGACAGGCTGCAAAAGTTAGTGAGTCAGTTGGCGCTTCTAAATGTCCCTATTGCAAAGGAAGATATTAATCTGGAGTTTCTAAGGAGTCTTGCACCAGAATGGAATACTCACACAGTTGTCTGGAGGAACAAGACTGATTTTGATACTATGAATTTGGATGATTTGTATAACAACTTGAAGGTCTATGAAACTGAGGTAAAGGGTTCAACCAGTTCTTCAAGTTCAAACAACCTTGCTTTTATGTCTTCTAATAATAAGACTTCTGGGAATATTCAAGAAACTCATTCTGCTGTTGGTCATACTGGTTCTGCTGCTAGTTCACAAGGTTCTGCTGCTAGTTCTACAAATAGTGACACCATTAGTGATGCTGCTATTTGTGCCTATTTAGCTGAACTCACTACAAGTACTCCAGTAATGAGTCAGGGTCTAGATCAAGTTGATCCTGATGATTTAGAAGAGATGGATTTGCATTGGCAATTTGCAATGTTGACTATGAGGGCAAGAAGATTCTTGAAAAGAACTGGAAGAGAGCTCAAGTTTAGAAGGCAGAATAATGTGGGGTTTGACAAATCAAAGTTTGAATGTTATAACTTATAACTGCCACAGAAAAGGACACTTTGCAAGGGAGCGCAGAGCACCAAAGCAGATCAAGGAAAATCCAAGGCAGATTCCCATTGAAGATGCTAAACCTACTACTGCTATGATCTCATGTGATGGCCTGGGAGATTTTGACTGGAGTGACCAAGCTGAGGATGGTCCCAACTATGCACTGGTAGCTGATGAGAAACCCAAAGAACAACACTTTGCTCTTATGGGTTACTCCTCCTCTGGATCAGACTCTGAGGTATCAAATGAATCTACATGTTCATTTAAATCTTGTTCAGATACAATAGAGGCACTGAAATCTAGTTATGATGCTTTAAGAGTTGAATTTGATAAACTCAAACTTGATAACTTAGGATATCAACATGGTTTAAAATCTTTAGAAAACAAGGTTGAGTTTCTTAATCAAATTGAGGGAGAATATGCTGATAAAATTCATACTCTTGAAACTGAGCTAATTAAGAAAGAATGTGAAATTAATGTGCTTAATAAAAGAGTGGAAGAAGCTGAATTAGCAAGAGACTCAGCTTTAAGTGAAAAAGAAAAACATGTTGTTAGGATAGATAAACAACAATATGCATCTGTTCTAGCAAATAAAGCAGTTGAATATCAGATTTTTAAAAGAGGATGTGGCCTAGGATACAATGAAGTGGCTCCCCCACTTAAAAGTGCTTATGCACCAGCTAGGAAAGAATTGTCCTTTATATCTGAGTTAGCTGCACAATCTGTAGGTGAAACAAGTCAAGTAAACAATGAAACATCTGAAAAGACTAGTGCACCTAAGATTGATGAAAAATTGTCTGATGCACCAATCATTGAAGATTGGGAATCAGATAGTGATGATGAGCAGGTAGATACAACATCAAAAGCTAAAAGGTTTGAGAATGTTAAACAAATTGAACCTAAAGTCAAGAATACTGAGTTTCTTAAACCTGTGCTAGGAAGTAGAATCTCTAGGAAAGTGGCTGAGTATGATGATAAACCTAGAGATTATCCTAGAAAGACTTGTGACTTGCCCAGAGGAAATCAGAGAAACTTGCACCAGGTGATTTCACACAAGTTAGGTAGTAACTTTGAACTGGTTAAGAAGGCATGTCACAGCTGTGGTAGTTTTGAGCACTTACAAGAAGATTGTTATTATTCAATACCTAAGAAAACTAGTGCTCCAAAACCTGTGTGGAACCATAATACTAGGGTGAACCATAGGAACTTTGCAAGAAAGACACACCCACATCTCAAAAGAAATATGGTTCCTAAGGAGATTTTGTTGAGAAATGGTATTTCTAGGACTATTTCTCCTGTTGCACCTGCAAGTCCCATTCCAAAGAAAACAGAGTTTTCTACTGCTAAAGCTAGCAGCAGTATTTCTCATTCTGCTGCTAAGCCAAAAGTGGTTACTGATACTGTTATGGGCACTCATTTCTATGCTGTTAAGGCCTCAGCTTGCTGGGTCTGGAAACCCAAAACCAGACACAGCAGTGCATCAATGGACTTCAAGAAATATGATTACTTTGATGCACAAGGCAGATCCAAGTCAGTAATGGCTTGGGTCCCAAAGAGAAACTAACTCTCTTACTTTTTGTGCAGGGCAATCTACAAATGGAGCTAAAGGATAAATGCATTTTTGATAGTGGATGCTCTGGACATATGACTGGAGACAAAAGCAACTTGGAAGATATTAAGGCTTTTGATGGTGGTTATGTTGCTTTTGGCAATGATCCAAAAGGTGGCAAGATTGTTGGTAAAGGTACTATTAGAACAGGAAAATTGGATTTTGAAAAGGTGTATTTTGTAGAGGGACTTAAGTTCAATCTTTTTAATGTCTCAAAAATGTGTGACAAAAAGAATTTTGTTCTTTTTACAGACACTGACTGTCTTGTTTTGTCTCCCGACTTTAAGTTACCTCATGATTCAGAAGTACTACTTAAAGTCCCTAGAACAAACAATATATACAGTGTGGACATTAAGAATATCATTCCTAAAAGAGATTTAACTTGTCTTTTTGCAAAGGCCACCATTGATGAATCCAAGCTTTGGCATAGAATATTGGGTCACTTAAATTTTAAAACAATAAACAAATTGGTAAAAGGCAACCTTGTCAGAGGGTTACCTTCAAAGATTTTTGAAAATTCTAAAACCTGTGTTGCTTGTCAGATGGGAAAGCAACACAGAGCTTCTTGTAAGTCCAAAGTGGTGAACTCTATTTATGAACCCTTGTATATGTTGCATATGGATCTGTTTGGACCAACTTTTGTGAAGAGCTTGAATAAGAAGATGTATTGCTTAGTGTTCACTGATGATTTCAGTAGGTTTACTTGGGTGTTTTTCTTAGCAACTAAGGATGAGACCTCTGGAATTCTTAAGGCCTTCATTACAAGAATAGAAAACCTAGTAAATCATAAGGTTAAAGTAATCAGATGTGACAATGGAACTGAATTTAAGAATCAAGTAATGAATCAGTTCTGTGAGGAAAAAGGTATTTTAAGGCAGTTTACTGTGGCTAGAACTCCTCAGCAAAATGGCGTTGCTGAAAGGAGGAATGGGACATTAATTGAGGCTGCTAGGACTATGTTGTCTGAGTCAAAGTTACCCACTACTTTTTGGGCTGAAGCAGTTAACACTGCTTGCTATGTGCAAAATAGGAGTAAGGTAGTGAAGCCTCATAACAAGACCCCTTATGAATTGTTGCATGGTAGGAAACCTATGATAGATTTCTTAAAACCATTTGGGTGTCCTGTTACTATCTTAAATACCATTGATTCACTAGGCAAGTTTAATGAGAAAGCAGACAAAGGTTTCTTTGTTGGATACTCAACTAATAGCAAAGCTTTTAGGGTATTTAACCAAAGAACAATGCATGTGGAAGAAAATCTACACGTTAGGTTTAGTGAAACCACACCTAGTGTTGCTGGAAAAGGACCTGAATGGCTGTTTGATATTGATTCCTTAACCAAGAGTATGAATTATCAACCAGTGATTGCAGGTACAACTAACATGTCTGCAGGTACACAAACTAACCCCAATGCAGGTACACAAGCAAAGAAGGATGCATCTGCAGAGGAGTTTGTTTTGATTGAGAAGTGGAAGTTTAATCAATTCTTCACTCCAACAGATAAAGAGGGAAAGAGTTCTGATGATGATGCTGTTCATAAGGAAGTACCAAAGGATGATGCAGAAGGTGATGATGAACCTTCTAATGATGGTAAGACTGTTGAAAAGTCAGCAAAGCATGGAAGTTCAAGAAATAAAGCTAGCAGCAGTATCTCCCATTCTGCGGCTAAGCCAAATAATTCTGCTGCTACGCCTAGCAGCAGTATCTCTAATTCTGCTGCTAAGCCTAGTAGTTCTACTGCTGTCCCAAAGAATTCTGCTGCTGACTTTAATGAAGATGTTAATGATGATGTTGACTTTCCTCATATGCCTGAATTGGAGGAAATCTACTATGACACAGATGATGAAGTTGTGGATGTTTTTGGAGCAGAAGCTGATTTGACAAATATGGAGCCTTCTATTCAAGTCAGTCCTACTCCAACTACAAGGATTCATAAGAACCATCCTAAGGAGTAGATAATTGGTGATGTACAATCTACTGTACAAACCAGAAGTAAAACAAAAGGGCTGAGTAATCTACTCCATCAAGGTTTATTTGCTCAATCATTGCATCAAAGAAATAGCTACAAGGACCTACAAAATTGCAAATTTTCCTGTTTCTTATCACAAGAGGAACCCAAAAATATTCACAAAGCTATGCAAGATTCAAGTTGGGTTGAAGCCATGCAAGAGGAGCTGTTGCAGTTCAAGCTTCAAGAGGTCTGGACACTAGTTGATTTGCCTAATGGGAAGAGGGCAATTGGTACAAAATGGGTGTTCAGGTGCAAAAGAGATGAAAGAGGAATTGTGGTGAGAAACAAAGCAAGACTAGTGGCTCAAGGGTACTGATGCGCGTGATGTGTCGTTGCGGTTTAGCAGTTTTAATGCCTACTCAAGTTTTAAATTTATATTTAGCCGACTTATCAATAACACACACACTTAACGAGCAGTGTACCCAGTCAGTATGAATATAATGGTAAGTAGAGTGTCGATCACTAAGAGTGGAACGTATTATCTAGTTATTATAATCAGTATTTTAATATATTAAGTTAGCTATACAATCTAATCTAACGCAAGGGGGTTCAGCCTGAGAGACTGGCACGATTTTGTTGCAATTAAATAATAAACTAAACCAATAGGCACGAATCAGCAAGTAGCACACACGTACACAGATAAATACTCGAGACAATAAGAGGGCTGTCCTTATGATAAGTAGTTTGTCACTTGTTTTATTGCTAGTGTTATATGAAGTGTATAGTTCGATGCAACGCACCGAGATTAAGTCCTTTCTCGTTGGTTCTAATCTTATCGGCGAGTAAACCCTTAATGATTACTTATGACTATCCCGTTTATCTTTCTCCTACTTTTCTACAGACCATAGAATACATAGGCATCTAATAAACAGGCGAGGGCAGAGGCATGGCGACCCGATCAACGCTCAGCTAGCCACAGAGGTTATCAATGCACTAATAAAAGTCACCAATGACACAAACATATAAACTTTAATTGATGAGAAAGCAGTTTTAAGGGAGTGCAACCTTTCCGTTGTCACGTTACACAAGCCACCAATCTTGATGAATTAAAGTTTACTAACACAATAAAACAAAACTACTTAATGAATTAAACATATGCAGCACCTTCTTACAGCTCTTGTATCTTTGATTTGGGTGTGTCTTGTGCTTGCTATCCGACTGAATTCGTCCTTGGTTTCTGTCCTTCGGTCTTCGGTTCGGAACTTCTCAAGACTTTTAATTCGTCTGGTCATTGGGGTATTTATAGTTACCGTCTTAAGGTAGGATGCGGCGCATCTAGTAAGTAGATGCGGCGCATGTACTTAACTTCGCGTGGGGTCCAAGATTATAATATTCAGGAATATTCGTACACCGCCAGAAGATGCGGCGTATCTCTATCTTTGGATGCGGCGCATGTCCTCTTGTATCTTGGATCGTATCTGGTGAGAACTTGATAGTGATGCGGCGCATGTAATGAGTGAGATGCGGCGCATCTGGAGCAGATTAGTCTTGATCTTGTCCATTTCAGTAGACTCTTCACTTTATGCATGTTTTGCTCCATAATTAGTCCAAAATCGCCAAGTTTCACCAAATGCTTATTTTCAACTGAGAATTACAAAAGTAAACGATTAAGTATCAATCCTCATAAATAATATAGTAAAACAAGTCAAATTAATAGGATAAATGATAGTAATAAAATGTACTTATTTGAGTTCATCAAATATCCCCCCACTTGAACTTTACTTGTCCCCAAGTAAACCTTAGATTAAAACTTATGAAAATGTATCCTAAAAGACATTAGGATGTATTTTTATATTTAAGCATGTATTCGTTTTATCATAATCACACAACTAAACACTTAACGAATTAGAAGTAAAATAAAATAATCTGATAAAAGCAAATCTAATCGTTTAACTGTCCAGTCGCGACGAATATTCTATCATAAGCTTGGCAAGTATACACATCTCCACCACTAAAGCTAAGGAATAACAAGTCTAAAGCGGTAAAAAGGGTTCTTAGGCTTAAGGGTTAATTATTCTTATTCACCATCGATCTCAAATTCCAGAAAAGGCGACAAAATCACAAATACATGATCGAATCCACGAACACGATACTTGCAATTGCTCAAATCCTTAACTCGAATAGGCTAAAGATGGGTCCAAACTTCACCAATAATAATATATCAAAAAGGGCGACAAAATCATAAATACATAGCCGAATCCACGACTACGATACTTAAGATTGCTCAAATCCCTAATCTCAATAAATCAAAGGTTTGGTTGGATAAAGAATAATACAGGGCATGGATAATATTTGGGATATAAATTGGTGTAAAACAAAAAATAAACAAAACAAATAAATTAAAATCCTAAGTGTGGTTAATCACTATCCCAACCATCCCATGAATAAGACTCATATCATTGAATAACTCACGCTTTAACACTTGAAACACACGCTTTAGGTAGACACGAATTATACTCAACAAGATCTTAATCAAAGAATAAACCTTAGTTGACGTTCCCATAACTGCCAACTCCCATTTCAATCCATAAATATATAACAACAAGTGGTGATATCGACCACTTACATAACTTTACATCGTTGGTTAAATCAAACATCCAACTTTTTCTTTTTCTTTTTCTTTTCTCATTTTTTCGATTTTTTTTTTTTTTTTTTTTTTTTTTTATTTATTGAAACATAACATAGATGTGTAAAATTTTACCACATCACTATAATGATAATTCTGGATAATTTTTCCATACTTTTCATACTTCAGAAATAACGGTAATAGTGAAAGTAGTAAACACACGAAAAATAAACTCAAAAATATACAATATTTACTTTCACTCCAATTGCATTGTGCAATTTCCCGACCTAACCATAGATAATGAATTACGCACGCGAACACAGGTAATGTAAGGAAACTCACTTTGCCTATAGCAATTAACCAACCACGGATTTTAATCTACAGGGTAGGCTAAGGTTTAAGGTGTAACGAAACATTTTAAACATAGGTGTATGAAACGAAAGGAATGGCTCTGAGTGTTTTTCTAGGGGTATCTTACTCTAAAAATGAGAGTAACAAAAGGGTTATACGGGGGTTAACTAACCAGTGTAGTTAGCTAATAACACATAACATATAAAGGCTATTTGGGTGTAATCCTAGAAATTTACCAATTTAGACATGTCATTCCAATTATATAAATAATACTCATTATGGTGGTCTCGAATAGTATACAAGCCAAGTTCTAAAGTTTATAAGTCACCGGCACACTCATAGATTTGTGAATTTTGAAAAATCACAATTTTTGAAAATAATGTCATGTGTGCAGCTATGCAACTTAGATCTTAAACAAAAACATGCTAAAAAAAATTTTAAATTTTGATATATTAAGCACTTTTTAAGCATATTTTGAAAAGTTTTAGGACAAGTAAGTGTTAAGTGTTCTAATTCTCCAATCCCCCCCACTTAAGTTAAACAACGTCCTCGTTGTTTGTATGAAAGGTTAAAAACTGGAAAATAAAAGAATTAGAACAGAAAAACTCCCCTGAGATTTGCTCGGTATGATCCTCCATTAGTATTAGAGCAAAAATCATCTTCCTTGTGGATTAGAACGTTTAAGCTTCATAATTATGTTTCCACAGGAAATGCAGGAATCTATAATACCACCAAGGCTTCAAAACACACCTAAGGTAAGAAAGGTTCAACTTGCATAACACATTAGTAGTTAGGTAAAAATAAAACATAAAAATTAAAAATGAAAATCATCAGGTCAGTCGATGCGCCGTATCTTATGGAAGAAGATACGCCGTATCGAGCCTGGAATAATTACGGATCAGAATAAAAGATGCGCCGCATCCTTAACCAGGGATGCGCCGCATTGAAAATAAACTGATAAAAAGTTTTAAATTCGAAAAGTATAAATGCAGAAAAATAAAATAAAATAAGATATGACCATTTGCAGGAGATGCGTCGCATCTCAGGATTGAGATGCGCCGTATCCTCGGCGGTCTGACTGACTCGACACATAAACAGAATAATAAAAAGATAAATCCGGGTTGTCTCCCGGTGAGCACTTGTCTTTATTCCAGAGTCTTCAAGTTAGACTCACGTTCAGCTCTTCATTTAGTTCTTGTCACGGTCCATCCTTCTTCCTTCATCCGAAAGATGTTCCCGTATAGCATTGCGACGTTTTCTTCCGTTCGGCTTAATCTTCTATAACTCTTGGTCTTCGTCGCAACATACTCTTCATCAGGTCCAAAAGAATATTTGATGATTTTAAATTTTTCAGAAACAATCATGGGTGGCTCATTATAAGGAATCCCAAGTAGTTGACACTTTCTTTTGGTGAACTCTTCCTCGTCTTTATCAACAAACTTAAAATAAGGATCCTTAATCAAATAATCATCTAGTTCTTCAATTAATGACTTATTGTCTTGAATCGCCTCCCATTCTCTTTCCAAATCATATTGTAACCGTCGACTAAGCTTCGTGAAATCATCAAATTGTTTATGCACCCATTCCCAGAAAGTAGTATCCGATGTTCCCTTAAGTCCTTTCAAGCGTTCAATTCTGCCCTTTTCTTGCAAAGCCTCCGCTTTTTGTGGGCAGTCTTCAACATTATCGTACCACTCATAATCTTCAAAGGTTACATCGTTTCCAACCCGTCTCATCCCAATTATACTTCCCCCATTACAGGTTCCGTCACTTTTATAATCACAGGTCGGCCAAACACTACTCCCGTCCTTGAAAACGAAGGGTGTACAGGTGTGATTAATGTGCTCAACATCCCATGGTTTATCCCAAACCCATGGTACTTGGTCATTCCATTCGTAGCACCAGGTGTTTTTGAAATCATCATAAGTCTTAAATCCTGGTAGATCTCCAGTTAGCACATCATCGTCGACTTGAAGAAGGTAGTTAAATTCCTTGAACTGCTTGCACAAGGGTGTCTCATAATCGAACACATCAATGTCTATTCTGAATAACTCTTCAATGCCTTCATTGATTGTTGAATCATGAAGTGACGACCCATAATCGCTTTCTACTTCTTCATCTTCTCCTCTCATCCAATATACCCATAATGCATCCTTAGTAGCTCGATCCATACTCTTATGGTTATTAAACTTACTAGCCAACCACTCTGAAAAATCAACATCGTTAGGATCGTGGTTAACGTCAAAGCAAGCCTTCCCAATCATATTCCTTCTTATCTCCATGAACTCGTTAAATTGCTTCTTAAAACTCCGCGTCAACCATGAAGTCATAATCTGCTTGACTTCATTTGCAGGCGCTAATTCCGGACTACCATATTTAAGTTATACCCAATCAATGAGGGAGAGATCAATTAATCGTACCAACCTACCATGAAATAGTAACTCCGCCAAAGCATAAATTCCATCATTGTCCAGATAGTTCTCATTTAATCCCCAGTACTGTTCGGAATAAGGCATGTAAGAGATTTGGGTATTGCCTCCACCACAGCTGTCGCTGCTGGAGTCCGTGTATGCAAGATAGAATTTCCCATCATCTTCTTCGATAGTAGTCCAGTTCAATCCTTTGGATTCAATGATAGGCCATAAGAGCGACAGTTCATCTCTAGTGTACCTCACAAATACATCATAAGAGAATACCCCTTTGTCAATGTTGCATAAACGCATGAATTCCTTAAAAGCAGCTTCAAGAGGAGTCTCCCAAGAGAATAAATCTGTATCGATCATGAGCACATTGAATGAATCTGAAAGCAAGCATTCCTTAGCAAGATATCCGTTAACTGATATGTCTTCCATAGCAAAATCTGTCATCAAAGGTAAAATCATCAGTAGGATTTGTTCGCTAGAAGAGAAATTAATGAATTTAGAAACGGATATAAGAATAAAAATACTGATATATGCAGACGATGCGCCGTATCCAAAAAGTTGGATACGCCGTATCTTATAATCGTTAAAATTAAATCAGACTTTATTCAGAAAATTAGATACGCCGCTTAGAAATTCGAATGCGCCGTATCAATTTTAATTATCAAAAATCGATATTTATTAAAAATTAAATGCGCCGTATTAACAAAAGTTAATGCGCCGTATTTTCGTTACGTTTCAAATTATAAGATTTTTGATTCAGAGGATGCGCCGTATCGATAAAAATCGATACGCCGTATCTGTTTAATAATTCGCAAACTGTTTTTAATTAAAATAATAGATACGCCGTATCTGCTAAAGCAGATGCGTCGTATCGCGTTAACGTTTAGAAAAAAAAAATTTATTAAAAACAGATACGCCGTATCTTGGGGAAAAGATGCGTCGTATCACTTTATCGCTTAGAAAAATTTTCTTATTAAAAACAGATACGCCGTATCTTGGGGAAAAGATGCGTCGTATCGAATTAATTAAACGCGTTGTATTTTATAAAAATTGAACGCAATACGCCGTATCTGAGAAATCAGATGCGCCGTATCGTTCGATTTAGCTCAGTACAACGATAGCAGAACACACAAAATACGAAAAATTAAAAACAAATAAAAACACACGAAAATAAACACAAACAAAAGCAAACAAATAACACACAAAAACAGAAAATATGCAAAATAGTACAATGAATGCAAATTAATCTAATACACAACAAAATTAGCGGTTAGATAAAAAAAATTAAAAACCTAATTAAAATACTAATCAAATTAACAGATAATAACAATTCACTCCCCGGCAGCGGCGCCAAAAACTTGATGCGCGTGATGTGTCGTTGCGGTTTAGCAGTTTTAATGCCTACTCAAGTTTTAAATTTATATTTAGCCGACTTATCAATAACACACACACTTAACGAGCAGTGTACCCGGTCAGTATGAATATAATGGTAAGTAGAGTGTCGATCACTAAGAGTGGAACGTATTATCTAGTTATTCTAATCAGTATTTTAATATATTAAGTTAGCTATACAATCTAATCTAACGCAAGGGGGTTCAGCCTGAGAGACTGGCACGATTTTGTTGCAATTAAATAATAAACTAAACCAATAGGCACGAATCAGCAAGTAGCACACACGTACACAGATAAATACTCGAGACAATAAGAGGGCTGTCCTTATGATAAGTAGTTTGTCACTTGTTTTATTGCTAGTGTTATATGAAGTGTATAGTTCGATGCAACGCACCGAGATTAAGTCCTTTCTCGTTGGTTCTAATCTTATCGGCGAGTAAACCCTTAATGATTACTTATGACTATCCCGTTTATCTTTCTCCTACTTTTCTACAGACCATAGAATACATAGGCATCTAATAAACAGGCGAGGGCAGAGGCATGGCGACCCGATCAACGCTCAGCTAGCCACAGAGGTTATCAATGCACTAATAAAAGTCACCAATGACACAAACATATAAACTTTAATTGATGAGAAAGCAGTTTTAAGGGAGTGCAACCTTTCCGTTGTCACGTTACACAAGCCACCAATCTTGATGAATTAAAGTTTACTAACACAATAAAACAAAACTACTTAATGAATTAAACATATGCAGCACCTTCTTACAGCTCTTGTATCTTTGATTTGGGTGTGTCTTGTGCTTGCTATCCGACTGAATTCGTCCTTGGTTTCTGTCCTTCGGTCTTCGGTTCGGAACTTCTCAAGACTTTTAATTCGTCTGGTCTTTGGGGTATTTATAGTTACCGTCTTAGGGTAGGATGCGGCGCATCTAGTAAGTAGATGCGGCGCATGTACTTAACTTCGCGTGGGGTCCAAGATTATAATATTCAGGAATATTCGTACACCGCCAGAAGATGCGGCGTATCTCCATCTTTGGATGCGGCGCATGTCCTCTTGTATCTTGGATCGTATCTGGTGAGAACTTGATAGTGATGCGGCGCATGTAATGAGTGAGATGCGGCGCATCTGGAGCAGATTAGTCTTGATCTTGTCCATTTCAGTAGACTCTTCACTTTATGCATGTTTTGCTCCATAATTAGTCCAAAATCGCCAAGTTTCACCAAATGCTTATTTTCAACTGAGAATTACAAAAGTAAACGATTAAGTATCAATCCTCATAAATAATATAGTAAAACAAGTCAAATTAATAGGATAAATGATAGTAATAAAATGTACTTATTTGAGTTCATCAGGTACACTCAGGAAGAAGGTATAGATTATGATGAAGTCTTTGCTCCGGTAGCAAGGATAGAGGCTATTAGATTGTTTTTGGCTTATGCCTTATTCAAGAACTTTCCAGTGTACCAAATGGATGTGAAAAGTGCTTTCTTGTATGGAAAGATTGATGAAGAGGTTTATGTGATGCAACCTCCTGGTTTTGAAGATCCTGACTTTCCAGATAGAGTATATAAGGTGGAGAAAGCACTGTATGATTTACATCAAGCTCCTCGAGCTTGGTATGACACCTTGTCTAAGTATTTGTTATCTAATGGATTCACAAGGAGAACCATTGATAAAACTTTGTTCATCAAGAAAAACAAGAATGATATTCTACTAGTTCAGGTTTATGTAGATGATATCATTTTTGGGTCTATAAATATGGTGTTCTGTGAAGAATTTGAGAAGCTCATGCATAACAGATTTCAAATAAGTTCTATGGGAGAACTCACATTCTTTCTGGGGCTTCAGGTTAAGCAGACAGCTAAGGGGATCTTCATCAGTCAAGACAAGTATGTGGCTGATATGTTAAAGAAATTTGGTTTCAATGATGTGAAGGCAGCTAAGACACCAATGGATAACAACAAACCTTTGCTTAAGGATGAAGATGGGGAAGAGGTTGATGTACATCTTTATAGATCAATGATTGGTTCATTAATGTATCTGACTGCTTCAAGGCCAGATATCATGTTTTCTGTGTGTGCTTGTGCCAGATTTCAAGTGTCCCCAAAAGTCTCACACTTGAATGTTGTCAAAAGAATTTTTAGGTATCTAAAGGGTCAACCAAAATTGGGCCTTTGGTATCCTAATAGTTCATCAATTGACTTGGTAGCATACTCAGATAGTGACTATGCTGGAGCTAGTTTGGATAGAAAGTTAACCACTGGAGGATGTCAATACCTTGGACATAGGTTAATCTCATGGCAATGCAAGAAACAGACTGTGGTGGCTAATTCAACAACTGAGGCAGAGTATGTGGCTGCTTCTAGTTGCTGTGAACAAGTACTCTGGATTCATAATCAACTCTTGGATTATGGGTGCAATTTTATGAACACCAAAATTTATATTGATAATAACAACACAATGTGTATAATAAAGAATCCTGTTTTTCACTCTAAAACAAAGCATATAGAGATAAGACATCATTTTATTAGAGATTGTTATGAGAATGTTAGCATTGATTTTATTTGTTGAAGTGATGGTCATTTCAAATACTAGAACTTGTATGTGTCATGTAATATCTATGTCTTGAAAGTGGGCTTGTGGCTAAATCTATCATGTATTGAATTAATGTAAATGTGATCCATGAGCCAAAGCCCACTCAAAGCCCAAGCAAAAGCCCTCCTAAGCCTTTTAGGGCGTGGCTGTATTTGCTATATCTTTACACCTCCCACCACATTAGATAGCATGCGGTAAAGTGTAAAGTGTGGGAGTGTGTGTTTATCTTGTATCTTTTCCTTCTTTCTTTCTTTCCAAATCTAATCTAATACACTTTCCATTGTTGCTACTCTACTGTCATCACTCATCTTATCTTATTCTATTTCTCATTTCCATCATATTCTCTATATCTTGCTGCCATTCGAACTACAAGTGAAATGGGTATGATAAAGTAGGATTTCTAGCTATAACAGAGAAAAAGTTAATTCAAGTGGTTAAAATACATACTGACAATAATGTTGCTGATCTACTTACAAAAAGTTTTGATGTGAGTAGGTTTCAATTTTTAGTTGCTAGTATTGGTATGATAAATCTTTAAAATCTTATCTCTGTATGATTTGTAAAAAGTTTTTTTTGAGGATTTGTGCTGTTATTAATCAAATAAGTTGTTTCTAGTCTTTGCTATGTATGTTGTCTACTGCTAAGTTGGTTATTTTGTTATGAGATACTCTTGTGTGTGTTTTTGTGGTTTTGGACTAACCTTTTGTAGGTTAAGTCATATGGGAATGGTTGATTTCTTAGACAAAGTTGATTATGAAGTTCAGGGGAGGATAAGAGTAAATAAACACAAAGATCATAAACGTTTATTTATTATGAGGAGCATTCATTACATAAGCTGAAATTACTTCATCCTGGACTTACTGAGAACCTAATCAACACAAAACAACACCAAAACACAAACCCAACACAACACAACTACTTCAGTTTCCCTTTTCCTTTTCCTTGGACATTTGGCATAGTTTTAAGGCCTCTTCTGCCACCCATGGCGTCAGACACCTTCTTGCAAGGGAGTGCCAACACTACTGTTCTTGGTTTTGGCTCTTGCTTCTTATCAGGGACAGGGATTCTCTTCATTGATGATGCGGCTTTTTCAAACTCTTTTGTTAAAAAGCCTGATAGCTCTTGACGATAGTCATCATCAGATGAATCCGAAGAGGAGTATGAATTATCCACATAAGGTGGAAGTTCATCTGTTGAAGGTTCTTCAGACGAGGATATCTCAACCTTTTTCTTTGAAGAGTTGCTTCTTGGGGTTGAAGAATAGTTGGGTGGAAAATAATTTTTCCAACCTGAACTTCCAGAATCTGAAGAAGAGTCGGATGAGATTTCTATAATATTTGAGGAGGAAGGATTCATTGTGATTGGAAAGTTGAAGATTGGTGTTGAAGATTTTGTGGAGTTGGTATTGATGATTTGAGGCTTTTTATAGAGATAATGAAGGTTTGATTAAATGCGGGGTTGATATGAGGAATTAACTCTTGGGTTGGTGTAAGGAATTAATTCCTTGATGGAATTAAATTTATTATGGTAATTTTGGTGGGGTTGACCAAAAGGATAAGTGTTTATCTTGGGAAATCAGAATCTATTCTGCTGCTGTAGAATATGCTGCTAAAGGTTAAACTATTGGATTCTGCTGCTAAATTTGAAAGTGTAGGGACTGTTTTGCAACTTGGCGCGAATAAGCCCTAATTGGATCTAAACGGGATAAAAACCCAATTCGATCTCATTAATATCTTTGTGCGCCCAAAATTGAATCTAATTCAAACCCTAACACTTATTTTCACCATTCGATCAAAAACCCCAAAATCAAAATCCTTATTCACCATGTCGAGACGCACTTACTCTGATGAGCACAATCAGATAGCTTTTCTACAGAAGGTCCCTGAGGCAGATGGATTCGCTGAAGTCATTGATTTTCTTAATGCTACTTCAATTAGGTATGCATTAACAGTTAATCCAACTATATATAGGTCCCACATGAGACAGTTTTGGTCGACTGTTACGGCTGAAACTCATAATGGGGAAGAAATGTTAATTGCCTCAGTAGATGAGGAAAGAATTGTTGTTACTGAAACATCTGTAAGACGAATTCTTCGTCTTGCAGATGATGAAGCAACAACTTGTCTTCCCACTTCTACTATTTTTGAGGAACTTGAAAAACTTGGGTATGAGAGACCAAATACTAGATTAAAATTTTACAAACGTCTCCTCTGCCCACAATGGAAATTTCTTGTTCACACCATTCTACACTGTCTTAGTCCTAAAACAAGTGGGTGGAATGAGTTTAGTTCAAGTCAAGCTTCTGCTTTGATTTGTCAAGCCACAGGCCAACCATACAATTTTTCGGCTATGATTTTCGAAGGGTTGAAAAAGAATATTTCTGGAACTTCTTATCTTTATCCAAGGTTTTTGCAATTACTCATTGATAATCAGTTACAAGAACCTTTTGCACATGAAAAACCTTACAAAACTCCTGTGCTTGTAACTAAAATGTTTAAACACTTAAGAAAAAATGGGACTGGTTTTTCTGGGAAAATAACTCCTTTGTCCCAACACATTTTAAACATTGCTGCTGATGTTGCTCAGGGTGAAGAAGCTGAAAACCCCACAGCTTCCCATCACACACCCACTCTTGAAAATTTAGTTGAATCATCTTATAATGAACCTCAAAAGACCCAAACACCTAGGCATTCACAAGAAAAGAGCACTGAGTTACCTCAGACTAGTGCTAGTATGGAAGCAGATGAGGCTGCCATAGGTGATGGAGATGGCATGAAGGAAGGGGCCGATACTACTGTTTATAACTTAGAAGTTGAACAGGCCAGTGTTAACATAAATAAGACCCCAACCTTGGCAACATCTACTGATGCGGGTTCTTATGAACCTGATGCACATGATGGTAACCCCAGCCAAATAGCTAAAAAGGGGGGCTCAGCTGCTCAATCTAGGATTGAGACTGAGTTTCAGTCCAAAGATTCACCTCTCAGGGAAGGTCACACATCCCGAAGTGATGAGGAAAGATATGAAACAAATGAGGAATTGATGGATGAAACTGTACAAAATGACAATGCCCATGATGTACCTCTCGGACCACGTAACACAGGTCGAAGTACTAAGGCTAGAATTGAACTTGAAACAGAGGAATTGATGGGTAACACTAATGTACAAAATGTCATATCCAAGGATCCACCTCTCGGGTCAGGTAACACAGACCGAAGTGGTGAGGATAGTGTGAAACAAATAAATGCATTGACGGAAAGATGTACCAAGTTGGAAGCTCAAGTTCTTGATCTTATCAAAACAGTCAAAAGTTTGAAGTTCAGGGTCAACTTTTTGGAAAGAAAGCAGAGGTCAAGAGCTACACTTGCTAGAAGGGTCAAGAAAGTGAATTCCAAACCAAGTTTGGGAGAGGATGCTCCCAAACAGGGGAGGAATGAAGAGGAGGTAAACAAGGGTCAAGGGGAGGCTGATATGGATGTGGATGTGAATGTTGGTGGTTTTGCTGAGAATGTAGTTGAACAAGTTGTTATAAGTGAGGTTGTTGCTAATGTTGATGAGAAGAAGACAGAGGATGATTCTGCTGCTGGTGCAGGACATTCTGCTGCTGGGTTAAAGGATTCTGCTGCTGATGATAATACTCCTATAGCCCAAGTAATGCTAAATCTTAAACAACAACCTTCACAAAAACCTAAATCTGCTGCTTCAAAACCTAAAGCTAAAGGAGTTGTCATTCAAGAACCTGTATCCATTCCAAAACCTGTACAACCAACCATTTCATCAACAGATAAAGGCAAGAGCATCTTGGTTGAAGAACCAAAGAAGAAGTTCAAGTTTATGGATGCTGCTGCTCAAGCACTACAAAATGAAACTGATGAAGAGACTGCAAGGATAATGGAAGCACAATGGCATGCAGAAGTTGAATTGGAAAGACAGAGACAATTAAAGGAAGATTGGGAAGTAGCATTGCAAACTCAAAGAGATGAAAGAGAGAAGTATACCTCTGAGGAACGACAAGATGCAATAGATGATATGCTTGGAGCATTTAGAAAGAAGCAAAATGAAAAGAGGGGTGAGTACAAGAAGAAGAAACATTCCAAAACTGATGAGTATAATTACATGAAAATGTATCTAAGGAATCAAGCCTATTGGAAGCCTAGTGCATTCAGGGGAATGAGCAGAGCTGCTGTTGCAAAGGCTTATTATGAAACTCATGCAAGAATTAACAGACCAATTAAGCCTATGACTGATGCTGAGGTTAAAAAGGTTACAAGAATGAAAGTGGCACCAAATGCTTATCTTAATCCTGAGTCAAGTGTTCAAAGGCCTAAAGAAGTAAGTGAGATTGTGAAAGAGAAAGAAGTAGTAGGTGATGCTGAGAAGGAACAAGAAGTTGTTGAAGAGACAAAACCTGAATCAACTGTTGGTATGAAAAGAACAGGAAAAAGGCTAAAGTCTTTTAGAAGGAAAAAGAAAAGAGTTAAATCTGTTGTAATGAGTGATTCAGAAGGTAACTCTGAGGGTGAGAAGGAGTCAAAGGATGATGAGTATGGACCTGAAGAAGTAACTGCAGATGATATGAAAAGGATTATGGATTTTACAGTTCATAAACCTCAAGAAGAACCAGAGATAATGAATGCAGTTCCATTGGACATTAAACATCCAATCATCTCTTATACACATGATATTCTAGATGGTAGTGAAGCATGGTGGGAGATCAAAAGGTCAAATGGTGCATGTCAGAAATTTGTTAGATTCTCACAAATGCTGCATTACATGGATAGGGATGATATTGTACAGCTCTGGAGGTTATATAAGGAGAATTATGGGGATAGAAGACCAGATGTAATTTCTGAAAGACTACACTACTACTACTTGAAGACCATGTTTGAGCCTGATCCAAGAGATATGGAATGGATAGATTTGTTGAGGTCAACCAAGGTTCATAAATGGTATCTATTTCAATCATGTGGAGTACATGAGTTGATTGGTAAAGGTGTAGGTGTGTATATGCTGGTGGAGAAAGATTATCCCTTGAACAACAATACTGCTGTTATCACCCAGATGTTACAATATGGAAAATTGAGGTTACAAAGACCATTTTTGTCAGATCATCAAGCGTATGAGTTGGTAGAAAAGTATAGAAAGATTCTGAAATCACAGACTTCATAGTAGTAAGTGTTTGGAAGCATCCTCTTTGTGTATGTTTGTGCTTTGGAAGAAACTTGTATATTTTGGGAGAAAATATCAAGTTTAGGGGAGGATTGTTGGGTTTAAAAGATACTGCTGCTACTTTGAAGATTCTGCTGCTAAGTGTTTTATTCTGCTGCTCATGGTTCTAATGGAAATATACTAAGTATGATTCTGCTGCTAGGCATAATCATTCTGCTGCTAGTATATTCATTCTGCTGCTGATGATATTTGAAGAATGATGAAATAAGCTAAGTGTCAAACTGCTGCTAGCCTAAGATGATTCTGCTGCTTATTAGATATGTATAGTTTGTTTATGGTAAAGATACGATTAGATATTATTCTTGTATAGAAAGTTTTTGTAACCGACTAGGACTCCTTATGTGTATAAAAGGAGGATCTAGGGTTAGGGTTAGAAGTCGATTGTTTTAGCATACGTATTGTCTTGTATTCACTTCAAGGTTCGTTGTAACCCTGTTACTTTTGAGTAACCGTATATTAATATATTGAGGTGAAGGTTGAGAGAATTATTGTGTGTTATTCTTCTTAAGATTAATTACTAGTTTCCGCATAGTAATTAATAGATCATTCATAAGCAGTTTCTATACCGATTGCTTTAGGTTTATATCTAAAGTAATTAACAAGATCGTTAAGCTCAACTGGGATCAACAATTTGGATAACCAATCCATGCCGATAATGACGTCGAAACTTTCGAGTTCTATGGGCATAAGGTCGATATTGAATGGATGGTTTAAGAGATTTAAGGTGCAACCTCGGATTATGGTGTCGGCGCCTAATAAGTTACCATTGGCTAACTCGAAGTTATATGCGGTGTCTAGAGTGGTCGGTGTAATGTTAAGTAATGGGGCAAATTTAGTAGATACAAAACTTTTATCGGCACCCGAATCAAATAAAATCAAAGCATAGCGCTTATCAAGGAGAAACGTACCCGTGACAACATTCGGGTCCTCATTGGCTTCCTTTCCTCCGAGAGCATATACCCTGCCCCAAGCTACTCCCGCCTGAACTCCAATCCCTTGGTTCTTTGCCTTTGGGCAATCCTTCTTGAAATGACCCCTTTCACCACAACCAAAGCAAGTTCCTAGTGCTCTCTGATTCTCAGTAGAGAGTCTGCAGTCTTTGGTCTAATGACCCATCTTCTTGTAACTACCACATTGTGTAGGAAAAGGTCCAGGGTTGTGGTGGCGTTGACAACGGTCACACTTTGGAAGAGTACCCGCATAACCCTTTTTCTCAGCTGGGCCTGCAACATATGTGCCTTAACAACCTCTTGCCTTTTGTTTGGCTGTTGTGTAGCATTCCTACCTTGGTTATTATCCCACTTTCTCTTGGTGTTGTTGTTATTGTTACTGTTGTTGTTTTGGTTGTTGTTGTTGCGGTTATTGTTGTTAGCATCCCGAGCTGCCCTAGCTCTGACCACTTGATCCATTAGATTGTGAGACATTCGGATCGTCTCATCGAGTGAGCTAGGCTTAGAAGAGGTCACATTCCCTTGGATGGTGGATGGAAGTCCCCAGATGTACCTTTCAATCTTCTTCCGAGTAGTAGAAACCATTTCGGGACACAGAGTTGACAACTCATGGTAGCGCTTGGTGTAGGCAACAATGTCCACTCCTTTCACTGCCAAGTTCCAGAACTCGACTTCCATTTTCTGAACTTCATTCCTTTGACAGTACTCCGCCATCAACATGTCCTTGAAGTCAACCCAAGGTGTCTCTAGGGCGGCATCAAGCTCTACAGCTTGAGCATAAGCATTCCACCAGGACAAGGCACCATCCAATAGTGTGCCTGTCGTGAACTTCACCTTACAGTCTTCTGTGCAGTTACACATACGAAAAGTTGACTCCAACTTCTCGAACCATCGAACCAAGCCAACAGCTCCTTTTTCACCGCTGAAGTGTTGAGGCTTGCATCCCATGAATTCCTTGTAAGTGCACCCACGAGCCGCGGGCTCCATTCTGATAGCAGTACCACTGGCTTCTCCGCCGTTACCACTGTTGCAGTTATTCTCATAGTCGGCCATAGCAGCAGCAACCCGTTCAGCAACAAGTCGGTCAAGGGTACTGGCATCCATGCTCTGTTTCTTTGGTGGCATGATTCTTCTAAATCACAAAAGACAGCAGTATAAGAATCCACAGGTAATAAGAGTCATCACAAGGGTATGTATACAATCACAACATATATATAAGTCATGAATAAAAATAAGTCAAGATAAGAATATGCATGACAAGAATATGGCGCGACAAGAATATGGCACGACAAGAATATGGCACGACAAGAATATAGCATAATAAGAATATAGCACGATAAGAACCAATCACAATCAAGAATAGATCACACCATCCATAAATATAATCACGACATGCATAGATACAATCACAACACACATGAATAATAAATGGAAAATTTCGGCTCTCATAGACTGATATCATATATAGCATAACCAACCACATGTCCGAATAATAACTTGTCTCAATTTCTTACATAACAAAAGATGCTACAAGCGTCATTACTACGGCCACACATCCCGTGGCTAAATAGGATAAAAATACAAATGATAACATCATGATCTAAGAACTACCAGAAGAATCTCTCAAACGCTGCTGTAAATCTCGAACCTACTCGGTCAACCTCTCAATCAACACAGTGGTCTCTCTCTGTCGAGCTCGATAATCTGCCATGACACTCTCAATCAACTCCCTGTCCTCCCTACGTCGGGACTACTCATACTCAACCATACGCTCTAAACCAATGATCCTAGAGCGAGCCATGAGAAGCTGGTCAGCGTGCCTCTCCTGCTCACGCTGAGTAGCTTGAGCTCTATTACATAGCTCTGGTATCTCACGTCGCAAACCATCATAACTCTCTCCAAGCTCTGTAACTCTACCCCTAGTCTTCACGAAGACCTGAACTCAAATCATCAAACTCTCGCTGAATAATCTCTCTCCCCAGCACGAGACCCTCAATCTCCTCTTCCATTGACTCGATGCGCTCCAGCGGAACCTCATCAATATACCCCAACGCTGAGTCAATGCGGTCCTCATGTCGGACCAGTCTAGCAATCAGTAAAGGAATGGTATGATGAATGGGCTCTCGAGTGACAGGAAAAACTCGAGCAGCAGCCATGGAAGAA
This sequence comes from Artemisia tridentata subsp. tridentata, assembly GCA_021014915.2. Lineage (NCBI taxonomy): Eukaryota > Viridiplantae > Streptophyta > Magnoliopsida > Asterales > Asteraceae > Artemisia > Artemisia tridentata. The sequence goes on along the minus strand of CP139503.1, from coordinate 87,182,871 downwards.
CTCTCACCAAGCTCAAATGTGCTCAGAGTACCCTCCTCGTCTCTCCAGTTACTAAGTACGGACGGGATAAACGACCAACGACGGGCATCAATCCTTCGGCGTGTCTTGTGTCGAGCAGAAGCCTCGGCAGCAGCCTCGGCATAGGGATCAGAAGGTGAAGGTGATAAAGTAAAACCAATCTTCTTACGAGGTGGTAGTAGGTCTCCAAGGGTAGGTCTAGGTGATGATGGTGGTGGTGTAGTAGTCTGGTGGTAGGTAAAAGGTGGCGGTGGTAGTGGGGATGATGGTGGTGATGGAGGTGGTGAAGGGTAATGAAAAGGAGTAGAAGGTGATGATGAAATGCCAGTCAAAGGACGTACCGATTTCCGCGCAGTCTGCATGCAGAGCACCCCATTAGGGTGTAGTCGGTAAGGACTTCCAAAAGGTATCGCCTGTCCAGGAAGAATGACGGGAAATCGCCCTGGGCGGCGTCTGAGTAGGGATGGAGAAACTGGTGGAGTGTGTGCGACCTCACCCTCCTCAAAGGGCTCAGTCTCAGCAGAGGGATCACCAGAAGGTGTAAGAGCTGGAACAGTAGGTGGTACAGGAACAGTAGTGGACGATGAGGTGTCCTCAACATCTGAGTCGGCAGTGACTAGGATGGGATGAGATGAGGTAGACATAGCTCTGTAACAACCCGATAGAAAATAAAAGTAAATAACTCGTATAAGGCATGTAAGTAAATACTTATATAGTAAGTGTGCACACATAAGGTTATGATAAAGTGTTAGGTCATAGTGGTTATAGTCTAGGGTCTATGATGCAACCTAGTTCGCTATAACCTGGCTCTGATGCCAATCTGTCACACCCCCAAATCAGGTCGCAGCGGAATAGTAATCCGAGGGCGTGACGCTCATGGAATACAAAGTTACAGTTATATTGAACGACCTACATGAGTCGTTTTAGAAAAATACATCATTTGATTTAATAAGTCAACATAAGATTCAAATACATGAATAGTCAAGTTACGCAGCGGAAAAGTAAAGATAGTTTTGAAATAACAACAAAGTCAAATGATGTAATATTTAATGCATAGAAATCCTCGTGAATGTCGTCTCCAATGACGACTAGGGTAAAATTTGGACTCCATGCAGTGCACACCATATAAGCTAAACACCTGAGAAAATACATGCTAAAACGGTCAACATAATGTTGGTGAGTCCATAGGTTTAGTTAAACAGTAATCAGGTACGGAACACAAGATTTCAGTACTTATGACAATTACGACAAACATAACGTCATGATAGAAAATAACACATACAATGCCCTAAGCTCATGACCCCGAAGCTTAATGTAATAACATGCAATCAAGCATAGGTAATAATTGTGCCCCTAAGAGTTTTTGCCGGACATTCAGTAATAATCCATATGATATGCGTCCGTTTGACCGGTACTATGGTCATGTTGGCGCGACCAACCTGGACGGGGTATCAACCCAATAGATCTATTCACAACATCCGCGCTTACAAGTAATTAACGGTTCATGATTCGTAGGGGACTTAATTGGCGTACTAGGTAACTTAGACATTGTAACAGTTTTTGTACTCATGTACGCATAAAAGTAATTAAGCAATGTATTCTCACCCCGAGAGTTTTGAAATATTGTAAATGAGTAAAAACGGGGCTATGGAAACTCACCTCACGTAGTACAGTAATCTGGTAATGAGTAAGTCAAGCAATGAAAGACAACGACTCCGAAGGGCGACCTAGTTAATTGTGGGTTTGACTTAGTACGACATTATGAAATGAGAGAATGAAAGTGAATGTTTTTAAGATATTTTATCACCATGACATGTTGTGCTTGTGTCTCCTAAGCTAAAAGAAAACATTTTGTCTTTTTGTCGGTTTTTGTCTTTTAGTCGAGTTTTCGTCTTTTAGTCGGGTTTTACAAATAATTATCATTTATGAGCTTCTAAGAGTCTACCTTCACTAATTTGACACATTTATGGAAAAATACACATTTATTCCTAGGTATGACTATTTTTACAAAAATAGGTTAAGTGTTACCGTTTTGACGAAATTTCGGCATGACCCGTTCGTAAATTCTTATTTTACCATTTTTACCTATTCCGAATCTAATGATTTTGAAGGCTTCTCATAGTCTAAGAAAATATAGTTTCACTATTAGTGGAGTTTTCTATGAAAAACATAGTTTGCGCCGCAACATTGAAAATAACATAACTTTCTCATTTTAAATCCGTTTTTAGTGATTCAAGCAGCCACGTTTTCATTATAAAGTCTATTTTCTATTTTTCTATCCTATTGTTGAAAAACATAAGCTCATTAGTCCAGATTTTCTTTTTTGGGACAGCCATGTCCAAAAGTGCGTTTTATGACTTTTAAGCTACTTGTTTAGCTGCAAATACAACACCAAACTAATCCTAAATCTCTTCCACCAATATTTATCAATTCCTCAACAACAAACAACTTCAAACTAGCCTAGTTTATCTCATCCGCCAACTTATAGCAAAATATAGCAATAAACCCTAATTAAGTCGCAAATCTAGCACAAGCTAACTAAGTACATAATTTTAAGCACAACAAGACAATCATAGCATGGTGATACTCATTTTGAAAAGAAATAGTGTGTGGGTCGTGTATCTGTACACACATACACTTAGGGTATCAAAAGTTTTACTTGTGGTTTAACATAATCGATTTGTACTTTTCAAAACTATATGTTTTAATTAACAAGAAAGTACAAGTTAATTAGAAAAATAAAGACTTACAAACTTTTGTGAGAAAAAGTAGATCTAGTGCAAGAACAACTCAAGTCTTGTGTGGAAACTCTTGTGTGATGACTCAGAACACAAAATGCAAGCTTCTAGTATCCAAGTCTTCTCAAGATTCAACAAAAGAGTGAAGTGTGTGTGTGTGTTTTGGGTGGCATGCGAACAACAACAAGAGGAAGAGAGCACAAGAGTTGTGTGTTTTGTGTTTAGTGAGTAAAATGACAAGTATTGACTTCCTTTTATACTTGAACTCAAGTATATGACACCAAAACTAGGACTAAGAGTACAAAATGGTATGTAATCAAATGAGGTAACAATTTTGAAATCTTGGGGACCATGGTGGGGGACGTACGGTGAGGTCATGGGGGGGGGGGGTTGGGGATCACCAAGTTTTGGCTCATTAGTTGAGATTCTTAAGCTTATGTCATCATTTGGAGTCTAACTAGCACATGGTTTGCAAATCAAAGAGGGTATCCGGTTTTGACATGCCACAAGGGACGATTTTATGTAGTTTACTCTTATAAATGAGGAGTTATGTGAGTCATGGTCATTTACTTGGTCGTTTGGTGCTAAAACCGTGCACGCGTGACCTAAAATGCACTTTATGCGCGTTTATCGCGAGACTTGTAAAATAAAATGTCATGACACATAAAATAGCTCTAATAGAGTCGTAATGTACTAATTTAATGTAGACCATGCCCGGTCTAGTGCCGTTACGCGTTAAAAGTCGTTTTTCACGTTACGTGAGCTCACCTTGCGGTTTTAGGTTTAAGTAAACACAAAAGGGTCAAAAGTAAATGTTTCGAGTTTTTGGTCAAATATTGACTTAGAAAATTGACAGTTTACGAAAAATGTCGCTTTCAGGCTTACGCAGTGTAAGTTCACAGTTACGCGTAAAGGTAAATCGGTAACTTTCAAGTTAATAGTTTTAAGTAAAAAGGTAATAATGACCTGAAAAGTGCGAGTTGCTACAGACGTATACACATGAACTAGTATACGCCCTATACTCTTCTATACGTAGCCAAATTCACATATACAAATATGTATACACCGTATACATAGAATTATGTATACGACGTGTTCTCAGACTGTAGGTCCAATTTCGTCCTGTTTGGCTTCTTTTATATCATTTTCCGGTCTTTTCCGCGGGAATTGCTTCAAAGCTCCAATTTAACACTGAGATGTACATTTATAGCAAATCAGTATCAGATATTATCATATAAATCGTGAAAATTTGATAGTAAAAACACGTATATATTTGATGCTATCATATACACTAAGGGGTACACTGCCCGAGAGTGTTGGTTAATCTTGTAAGATACGTTTTTATAAATTTTAAAACAATATTTCTCACAGCAGCTCAACATGCTCAAATATGATATGTTATGATGATAAATACATGAAAGAAAAGCATGTAAATAAACAACTTTATATCTCAAAAAGAAAAAAAACTTAAAGGAATACGAGTGTTTCTTCCTCATCTTAGTCCTCTATATATCAATCCCAGTATCATCGTTGCCGAAAATTTAAACCGAGAACAAAAAGATCAAATATATAATTTTGTTAAACGAAAATCATAAATCTATTATCTTTAGATATGTAAATTTACAATGTGTTCTCGAATATCAGTTAAGAAAGGAAAGTAAAGAAATTGAAGTGAAACAAAAAATGTTATGTTTTTGAGTATCATTTAAGGAGAAATAGTAAAACATGTGATTCGGTTTATTTTGTAGTAAAATATTTCTTCTTAAATTAAGCAGAAAATGTTTAATTATTATTTCTTTATTTTCTCTTACCTTAAAAAAATTAATTTAAGAACCGAGCATTAACTACGTTGTAAATGCATGTGTAAATACACATCTTATTATATTATATGAAAAATACATACATTAGGATATTTATCAAAATTATAAATGTACATGTGTCTTTTTAGGTGTTTCTTACACTAACACAAAGCTTCTTCCTTATAATTATTGATAGATATTAATGTAAAAATTCGATAGTTTTAATAACTTTGTATTCGAACAACATTTACACCGGTTTTAAAAGTGATAAATAAATAAAGGGGAAGCTAAAAGCGATTAAAAAACACCCAATTTGCCAAAAAAGAATTTAGAAACCACATAAGTTTTTTTTATATACTGCATGTTTGGTGAAACAAGTTTGAGTTAGAGCTATGGCTGGGACTAAGTTTATATTATAAGCCAGATGTTTGAGTTTATTTTTTTATAAAACGGTTTGAAGAATTAGTTAGAACTAAAGCTTATTTTATAAAATCACTTAAAAATACATTAAATTAAATTCAAAAATATATTTCAAATGTGTTAATTAATTATATTTTTAAAGGTGTTTAAGTAATTTGAGTAAAGAGTAAATTACACGGATCGTCCCTGTGGTTTGTCCAAAATTTCACGTATAGTCCCTCAAAGTTTAAAGTTGCATGTATCGTCCCTCTGACTGCAAAAGAATAACATCTATGGTCCCTGTAATGGATGTCCGTCTATTTCTCCGTTAAACAGCCCTCACGTGATAAACACGTGAGGGTAATAACGTCTTTTTCATTATGGTTTGACTAATAGTAATTAAATAAGGGTTTTCTTTTCCCTTCTTCCACATATACCAATATGTACTTCTGGTTCACAAACTGAAATGCCGATTAACACACATAAATCTTAAGCATACATAATTTACAAAAAACGCATAAATCCCCATTTGGATATACACATGACCACAACATAAAATTTACCAAAAACCAATAAATCTTCGGGTTTTTTCTTTCTTTTGAATGGCAAACCAAAATCACATTCCAATAACAGTAAACCACTACAAACAGCATAACAAACCAAATAAATTACAAAAAACAAAGAACCCTAATAAAACCCATGATCAAGAATCATTAAAAACACCAAAAACTGAAAAAGAAATGTACCGTTGGAAGGTTATAAGGATCAGGAAGCATAGAAACAACATGAGAAGGAGGGAAAAAGATATGCAAATGAGCAGAAAACAAAGCCACCAATGAAATCAAAGTTATGGCGCATGTTAGCACTCTCCTCATCATCCCGACTCTAATCTTATTCCTTCATCAGTGACTGATTCATGAACTTTGTTATCAAAAAACACATTTGGGGACAGATATACACCCCCAAAACCCGACCCACCACCACCACAGCCCAAAGCCCCCACCTAACAACAAACCACCGGCCTCTGCTAACAACAAAACCCCCATAAGCAGCCAGAATAAGCTAATCTAAACACCCTAACAAGACAAGATCAATCAAAAAAATATTAAACCTATATGAACATTAAAACGCAATCATAAAACACCCATATCAACAACTCTTTCTTTAGCCTTTAAAACCCCTTGAAATTTCCCAAACTTAACATACCAAGGAGACGATTTAAAGCTACTGTCTTGTTGTTGCACAACAACAATATCAACCGCCCCACCAAACGGATGAAACGGACCAGAAACCGTATAAACCCCTTGAGTTATATAACTACCTAACCTCCACATCTTCCCCTAAATTTCACCCAAAATCACCTAACCATATGCAAAATCCCCAAAATCAATTGGGGACTTATACTTAACAAGATCAAATTTTTCCAAATACCCAATTCAAGATTTTCGATAAAGATTAAAACCCAATTCACCAAAATCAAATATCTTAACAAAATGTATAGAAATAAAATATCCTATTCAAGATTTTCGATAAAGATTAAAACCCTTTCGCCTTCCCACTCTGCTTATCAAACCCCAAAGGCCCCTAGAGAGAAAGAGAGAGATGAGATGTGAGTGAAAACTGAAAAGAGAGTTTGTTTGCTTCAGTTAAAAGAGAGAGAGATGAGATGGGTGTGTTGAAGGGATAAGTATAATAAGTTAAAACCATTATTTAAGTACTTGAGGGAAAAAGACTTAATTACCCTCACGTGTTTATCACGTGAGGGCTGTTTAACGGAGAAATAGACGGACATCCATCACAGGGACCATAGATGTTATTCTTTTGCAGTCAGAGGGATGATACATGCAACTTTAAACTTTGAGGGACTATACGTGAAATTTTGGACAAACCACAGGGACGATCCGTGTAATTTACTCTTGAGTAAATATAAGCCCTCGTAAGCACTATTTAACTGATATGGACTTATGGATAAGCTTCAGCCGAACTTGTACTACAAACTAAACTTATTTAAAAAACTTAATTATTTTAAAAGATCAAGGCGTTGTTAGCAAAATTTTGTAAGGGAAGTAAAAGTGATAACAAAACAAACATTTTATCGCAGCCATAAGAAAATAAAACGGTCCTTTGTTTTTCCTTCTCCGACAACCCCCAGCAGGTAATTGCTTTGTTCTTGTTACTACAATTGAATTGACATTTGCCCTTTTTTTAAATTATTGAGCTTATTTTCATGTGTATAGTTCACTATATTAGCTTTAATAATATTGGCATGTATTCTATATTAATCAAACCAGGGATGGTATAGTGGCAACTTTGCTTGTCACTATCACTCTAAAATGTGTGAGGCTACGTGCAAACAACCTTAAGTGGCCACGCCAACCTTCTGAAAAGGGAGGGCTTTACCGGGTTCTGTGTGGCGGTGGGTTCAAACCCATAGAGCCAATAAGGTCGGAAACCATGGTTACCCAAAAAAAAAAAAAAAGAGAAAAAAATATTAGAAAACGCGTTCCAAATGATTTTGTATTTTTAATTCCAAAGAATGAAAGTGGGTTTTTTGGGTTACAAAGGAAACAAGAAATCGTGGAGTTGGGAAATATAAATATTCAGTTTTGTGGGAATTTTATGGAAAAAAACCAGTTTGAACGCGGTTTCTGTTTTCCTTGTTTTGCACATAAAATGGTCGGTACATTGGTGATAAAGTCCATGGATGTGCACCAAGTATCTTGTGTTTTTAAAAACTGGAGGCTGAGAACATTTTTTTCGTTTTATAAAGTCATCTGAAGCTGAACATCAATTCATACTTATAACTCAAACAAACTCGTCATCACCATGAGCTATGTTAATTTAGCAACATTTAAAAAGGAACATGACTAGTTTCTAAGATGCTTTTGTGTATGATACAGATGGAAACCACATTTTTGCCATCAGTTTCTATGATAAGAGGCAGCGAAAGATTTATTTGCTCTGTTACAACACCTCTTACTATCAATAATGGTACCTGTTGTCGGTTATCTACGGTCAAATTTCCCGCCACCATACAAAAGTCTCAAATGCCCCTTCTTTCTAAGCACAGTGGATGCTTCCAGTGTAACGTTCTTCAAGACACACATTACATTGATACGAGTGGTTAGCCCTTTTTATCTTTTAGTTATTATCACTAACACCCTCATTTCTAGCCGTTAAAATCGTACTGTTTCTTTTTGTTTGATTTATTTTTTGTATATATTGCAGGAGCTTCACTGTTTTCGCTCTTCCTTGAAATGGGTATAACCAAGAAAGGAACAGAAGCTCTTTTGGATAATCACCAGGCCTTACTTCAGGCACCTTTTGAATCCATACGCGAACAAATACATGGTCTTGAGAATCTTGGAATTAATGGTTCCGTGCTATCTAGACTGGTCAAAAAAAGACCGGATGTTCTGATATCCAAAGATATTCATTCGTTGATATGCTTTCTCTCCCATGATGATCTAAAAGGTATGATTGAGGCTCCTCAGCTTGCACGCCTTCTTATTCTTACAGACCCAAAGTTTTTGTCGGGTTTTGAAGCAAAGGTTCGATTGCTGGTGGATCTTGGCATTCCAATGGAGAGGCTTGCTCATGTACTAAACAATGTGAATTTAACAAAGGCATTGTGCTTGAAGTCATCTGAAGATATTGAAAGAATGATGGCATACTTGAACAGGTTTGGTGGTGTTGAATTGATACTCCGTCGTCCCACCATATTAAATTTTGATCTTGAATCACAGTTGGTCCCAAGGATTGAGTTTCTTTTAAATATGAGTGGCGGAGATGATGCTGCTACAACTACTGTTTTGCTTAAGCTGCCTTTCATATTAGCTTACACAGTGGAGCATTATACTAATCATGTTGAGTTTTTTAGATCAGTTGCGGGGTTGACCGATGAAGAGATATTTAAGATTATACTTATTTATCCGAGTTTGTTTAGTGCTAGTCGAGAGAGGAAATTACAACCTAGAATTGAGTTTCTTAAAGAATGTGGGTTTAGTTCCAATGATATCTATAAACTCTTAATAAAAGCCCCTCTTTTTCTGAGCTTGTCATTTGAAGATAACCTTGCATATAAATTGGTTTTGTTGGTGAAGATTGGGTATGAATATAGAACGAAAGAGTTGGGTTTTGCAATGGGATGGGTGTGCAGAACTAGTTGTAAGAATATGCAGGAAGTGATTAGCTTGTTCTTGAATTACGGGTTGACTTATGAAGAAATTCTTGCAATGGGGAAGAAGCATCCGCAGGTGTTGCAATACAATCATAAATCAATGAGACAGAAGCTGGATTATTTAACTGAGGAGATGGGTTATGAAGTCAAAGAAACGTTGGCTTTTCCTGCTTTTCTTGGTTATGGATTTGATGCAAGGATCAAACATAGGTTTGAAGCTAGTGGTAAACTCTCAGGTGAACAAGGTATGTCGATTAACAAGCTATTTAGCATGTCTAGCGCAAGATTCTCTAAGAAGCACGAAAACAAGTTGCCTCCTGTAACAACTGTTACTGTAAAGCAGGACCTAATTTTGTTATTTTTGGGTTAATTATCTGTATGTAAGGTGCTTGTTCCTCATGATTGATTCATTGATGGCAATGTTCATCATGTACTGGCTGGTGTTAGAACATGAAATGATAGCATGTTTTTGTCATAAATATTGTCCATTACTTCTGTTTATTCCTCGTCACAATGCAGAAGTTGGGAAAGAGTGTACATTAATATCTTCGTGAATGAATCTTGTGTATAGTTGCTTTTGATAGGTTAGTAAGTGACAGGGTTGATCCTATAGGAAATAGTAGTTTTCTTTCCTATATGGGAAAGTTGGGTTCTTAGAATGTCTTGTATAGATGCAACCAAAATCAAGAAACAAATGAAGAGGATTAACCCATCAAGGAGCAAAACGTATGGACAAAATTCTTTTCTCCATACGTCTATGCATTGCTAGTAATTTCCTGGGCAAATGTTTTACAGATAGCTGCATAAATTTGTTAGTGGGATCTCTGATAAGGTGTGATTGTGTATATCTTATTATAATATTTATATTGGAATTAGTATCTGAGGTACCCAAATGTGTAGTGCTTTAGTAAAAAGTTCATCGTGCGCACAACAAAGACACTTTTTGGATTTCAATTAAAGGTCATAATTGCAGCAGATTCACCTGTGAATGAGTCGATTCGGGTATGTTATGCGTCAAATTGGTAGAATTTAAAATTTTAATTTATTAGGGAATTGGTCAAATGGGTTGATGAGGTCATTGTGGTTGAAAGTCGCCCAAAGGTGTACTTTGAAATGGGTTGAAGTGGTAGCCTATGTGATGTCAAAGTTTGTTGAAAGGTAGCCTACATGATGTCATCTCGCAAAAAACACTGAGGCATCATTGGATTACTGTTAGAGGTGGTAATCTCAACACATTTACCTACCAATGAGTCGATTTGGGTATGTTTCTTACCCATAAATTGTGTTGGGTCAACTCAACCTTACCTGTATGAATAAGTAGCCCATTTTGACCTGATACCCAACCCTACCCTGTAATCTATCACGAGAATTTTTCTATACGGCCCTCTTGTTTAAGCAGTATTTGTGTGAAATCTTATTATAGTTTGTGTGTGTGTGTGTGTGTGTGTGTGTGTGTGTGTGTGTGTGTGTGTGTGGATTCATGTTTTTCTTGCTTCTATCGTTTTTAATTGTCCTTTTGTTAGCCAGGCTATATATCTTTAATGCTTGTCCAGAGCAAGTTTAAGAATGGAATCAGAATCTCCTCACTAGGTAGGTTGGTGATACACCTATATTCTTATTCCTAAGGAGCTACCTCTGTGTATTAAGCTGTTACTGATTATCAAAGCACCGGGCATGCTGTTTTAAATGGCACTGTATTTTGTTTAGAGAACATAAACTTATATTCAGTTTACAAAGTTCAAATGGTGGACTGAAAATGGTAAACTACACTAATACAGATCTTTCTAGGTGACAGTCCTTTAAGTAACCACATTTCCACCAACTTTGGTGTCATTTCACTTGGATGGATAGATATTTGGTCTTGGACCTCTTGAGATATTATTGGGGTTCTTCATCTTCATCTTTGTCTTCTTTTTTGTAATGTTTGTTGAATGACATTTGTGTGCGATTTGCAATTTCTAAGTCTGGTTAAGTAACACCCCTTATGAGACTTGCTGTGCATCAGAAGTGTGTGGCCTAGTAGTATCTAAGGTGCATTAAAAATGCGTATTAACCAAGTGGTAGTCGGTTCAGACAAGATACACCGTAAATAGGTGTGAGAGTTTGCCATTCAAAGAAAAGGGTCACAATGGTCAGTGGTGATAAGGTTATTGTTTGCCATTACTCTATAATAATAGTGAATGGGTCTTGAACTGGTAATGTTTCTCTTAAGAATCTTCTAGTGCCGGCGTTGCAAGCAAATAGACTAATAGAGAGCCTCCACCAGTTTGATCAGTTGCGAGCCGGAAAGTGTACTGGCAGTTTGAGTCGCAAAAGGTCCGCTTGCTTAACTGCTTTTGGTCTTGTGTAAGTATATTATCCAAGAGTTATTTATGTTATGATTTTCTTACGTAACATGATCACAACTGCATTTACATCACAAAGAACTTTTGTACCGGATACAAAAAAAGTAGAAGTAAACTGAGGTAAGCCAGAAGATTTTGTATCTAGGAATAATAACCATGTACGAGATTAGAACAAAGCACACTGGAACTGCGACCACTCACTCGCCGAACGCTCGGCTCCGCGTGTGCAAAACAAAAAAAAAAAAAAAAAAAAGTAGGAATAAAGAGCAAGTGATATGACTTAGATAATATACCTACACAAGACCAAAATTAATCAAAATTTGCAAATAGCATTATGTATCGGCACTTATAGTTGTTTCCATCCAAACGTAGAAAGAGACTCGATATCTGACCCAAAGTATAATTATTCCTACAAGGGGCTTGTTTGGATGTAACAATCTTTTTATGATAAAAACCTTTGTCATCCCCAAGAATCAAGTTCGTTATACTGGATAAAATGCAATAACCATCCTATACTACTTGTCTAACAGCAATGCTCATTCTTGTGAACTCTATTATAGTTTTCTACTCATTAAGGCTAGCTTTTGACATTGTGGAAACCAATATTATTAAATTTATATGAGCGGCAAAAGTTTTTTTTTATATATAATTTAATCTTAATATATATAATAATGTTTGATCAGTTGTTAATTAAGTGGACAGCTTAGATAAGAACAAAACTAAAACAAATGTCAAACGTATGTGTCCAATGTTCATAATAACTACACGTAATGCTGCATGGACCCCAACTATCAACTTAACAATACATACACGACTCCAAAACAAGTATCCAACTATTTTTTTTTTTAATGATTTAACCAATGAGAAACGTTACTTACTTGTCTGTTACTTGTTAACAATCGAATAACATTTTTGGACTTCTTCTTTGTCTTTTAATTAACAAACATGCATGTCGAAATATTAGACCACTAATACATACAGCCGGCTCACATCGTCAACCCGAATACTTTTATGTCGTTGTAGTTAGCATATGTAGATCATGTAGTATATATGTGTCCCGGGCGCGCAAAGAAAGAAAGAAATTAAGTGAGTACGTATTAGAAAAGAAAAAAAAATTATTAATGACTATGGAAGATCCTAAGAGATTGGAAGAAGGCATCGGTCACACTCCGAGTGTGGTTGGGAAACCGGAAGCTATGGTGATTGTGGAGCAACGAGAAGAAGATAGTGAAATGGCAAGAAAAGAAGATGAGGCGACGAAAGGCGGAGAAAAACCAATGTTGGTGAAGGGAAAGAGTAAGAGGATTGCAACGTTGGATGCGTTTAGAGGTCTAACCATTGTAGTAAGTTTGAATTAAAATGCATATTTGTGAATTTTTTAACCATTATTGTAATGAGAATTTTAAACAATAAAAAAAAGTTACATCGTTGGGGTTGTTCCAGCTAATGATATTAGTAGATGATGCGGGAGGAGTATACGAGCGTATTGATCATTCACCATGGAACGGGTGCACGTTGGCTGATTTTGTGATGCCGTTCTTTCTCTTCATTGTTGGTGTCGCAATTGCCTTAGCTCTCAAGGTACATCTCTTAGTTTACTACACCAACTTGTTTTTGTCAATGTATGTAAAATCTTAACAAATTATGGTCTTTGCATGCAGAGGGTTCCAAATATGAAGTATGCAATTAGAAAGATTATCATAAGAACATTGAAGATGTTGTTTTGGGGCATTATATTGCAAGGTAGATTAATTATGATTTGAAATGAAAGGTGCATTGTTCAAAAAATGATCTATATAGATTGTGAATTAACCCGATAAATTATTTGTGCAGGAGGGTACTCCCATGCACCTGATGCGTTGGTTTATGGAGTTGACATGAAGATGATTAGATGGTGTGGGATCCTTCAGGTATATATACTAACAACTATTACCTACCATTATTTATACACCATGATGCAAGGATGACAATTACATATTAGTGTAATGTGGCCGATTTTGCAGAGAATAGCATTAGTGTACTTTTTTGTAGCTCTAATTGAAACTTTAACCACGAAGCTCAGACCAACTGTTCTAGAGCCTGGTCATATCTCCATTTTCTCGGCTTATCGATGGCAATGGTAAGTTTTCACCAAAACTAAATAATTCTTCACGGGCATTTTAACATTTTCTTTTTGTTTGATATTAGGTTTGGGGGCCTCGCCGCTTTTCTTATTTACATGTTTACCACATTCTTTCTATATGTTCCCGATTGGAGTTTTACTACAGACATAGATGGGGTATCAGAGAGTTTCATCGTAAGTTCGAATCCTACATTTTACTAAATACTTGTTAAACACAATACATAGATCTAGAATCAAATTAATATGTTTCTGTGTAAATGTGATTTCAGGTTAAATGTGGTATGAGAGGGCATCTGGGTCCTGCATGTAACGCAGTTGGTTATGTAGATAGAGAAGTATGGGGCATCAATCATCTTTACGGCCAACCTGTTTGGATTCGATTAAAGGTTCGCAAACACAAAAATAGCTTAGCCACAAATTAATGTTAAGACTTGTTTTACCATCATCAGAAGTTCACTATTATTTTTGAGTTTCTTTAAATTACAGGCTTGCACTCTTGCCTCTCCAGAAGCTGGTGATCTCCGTCCAGACGCCCCCACTTGGTGTCGTGCTCCCTTTGAACCAGAAGGCCTGTTAAGGTAACTAAACACAAATTGTTTGACTCACTGATTTATAATATTTTAATGGAATATACCAGATGCTTTGATACTAATAATCTGAGTATTTTTGTGAATGATCAGTTCAATCTCAGCTATTCTATCTGGTGTTATTGGCATTCATTACGGACATGTCTTGATCCACTTCAAGGGTCATGGAGAGAGGCTGAAACAATGGGTTTCAATGGCCCTTGGCTTGTTCGTCATAGCAATTGTTCTTCACTTTTCTGATGGTATATGTTTTTTTGAATTTATATATACTTACCCATATTCCGTTCTAACTTGACCTTTCGATTTCTGTGTAGCGATTCCTATAAACAAGCAACTCTATAGTTTCAGCTACGTTTGTTTTACTGCGGGGGCAGCTGGAATAGTGTTTTCAGCTTTCTACATCCTGGTAAAGAAAATTATTTATCCTTATAAAATGGGTTGGTCAGGCACTCGGGCACGTTAAGAATGAGTGAAAAGCAATATTTACAGTTAACATAATAATCTTATAACCTAAATAAAATCATTTAGAACAGAAAAATGTACTTGATTAACTTTTGACCATTGTATTTTGTTCGAATCATTTGACAAGTGCCCGAGAGCTAGAGTTAATTATCATACCTTTTGACCAAATGGTCCAAAACAACCCACTTAGTTGTAAATGGGTCGAAACGGTCATTTCTGCCAAAAAGCGAGAAAACATGGGAAGTAAACTTGTGCTCTGTGATAGTGGTGGAGCAACGACCATCCATTATAAGCATTCAAGTAGAGCTATTTGTTTTTCTTTCGTTCTTTCTTAAATCTAAAATTTGAATTTTTTTTAATACTTATTGTGAACTGTTATGACAAATTATAAAGATCGATGTATGGGGACAACGAACTCCCTTTTTGCTCTTTGAATGGATTGGAATGAACGCGATGTTGGTTTTTGTACTGGGAGCACAAGGTATTCTAGCAGGGTTCATAAATGGGTGGTACTACAAGAATCAAGAAAACAATCTGGTAAAATTACCATTAAACTACATTCTTTCGATAAGATAAATAATTGTTAATAAGAACCATAATCATTATAACGCATGTTAATCATTGCTGCTGCGTTTTAGGTAAACTGGATACAAGATCATGTTTTCATTGACGTTTGGAACTCGGAAAAAGTTGGCACACTTTTATACGTGATATTCGCTGAGATTACGTTTTGGGGAGTGCTTTCAGGAATATTGCACAAACTTGGCATATACTGGAAGCTTTAAGGACCAGAATTTTCAACAAACAAACAGGGTAGTAGAATATACATGCTTCTTAAATTTGGAAATGTTGTAATCAAATATATATGTAAGGGTTAAATTTGTGCAGTTTTTACATTATTGAACTTCATGTCGTCTTACTTGTAGTGTCTCAATCAATAGGTTTTTTTATTGCATATTCCATTGAAAGGTTAATAGATGTGGTTGTTTACTAGACTCGGACTCCTAAATCGACTCGACTCATTGGGAGTCGGACGAGTCACCTAATGATTCAACAATGTTTCACAAAATACTCGACAAATTTAGATTTTCCAACTACGTTTCACAAAATACTCGACAAATTTAGATTTCATCAAAATACCCTTTTCTTGCACATTTGCGATTTTTAATTTAACATTGTACGATTTTGTGGAAAAATCACACTGAATAAATATAAACTCACAAGATATGACCAAAATTAAAAATATGTCGCTGAAGTGTAATACATGTTGCCAAACTGTCACTAAATTGTCTAAATTGTCAAAATATGCGACTAGATTGTCACCAGAAGTGTCACTACCTCTCCCTCCACCACCCCCTCCTTCCTCCCCCTCCCTCCCTCCCTCCCAGAAGGTCAACATGAACATGACATGTTTATTATAGTGGTAAGGTGTGTCCACCCATTTTATAACCTTCTATCACGTTTATTTTGTGTCGGGATTACTGCCCCCATAGTCTCCGAAGGACTGGAAACATGGTTCACATACTTAACCAATTACTCCATCTTACTCACTTTAGGACAAGTTATTCTATGTTGCAAAAGCAGAAAATTGGAAAAGTAACAAGACTTCATCAGCATATACATGACAAGTCACTTGTCAAACATAATCAAACAGAATTTGGCATGATCCACACTAAAGTTACATCACGCACTTTCAACGAACCTTAAAGTGCATGCTTTACGAAGTTTCAATCACGATTTGATAAACCATGAATGCACACAGAATTGAACTTCAATCAAGTTTTCCATTATCTGCTGGCAATGTTTTATTATTGAGATCAGCAGCAATAGGATTATGCTCCCCTGCAACCTGTTAACACATGGCAAGCATGATCCACTTAAACTCAAAGAGAAGCATGTGAGACAAAATGAAGACTATCCATATTGGTTTAATAAATCACCAAAAGATGCTTAGTTGATAATATTTTTGGGGGAGAAAGCAAGAGCATTACAACATATATTGTATATAATAGCTATGATACACGGAAACGCCGCCGGGATGCCGTATCACGTACCAGAAACGTCCCGGAAACGGGAAACTCCGGGGAAACGTCCCTGAGAAAAGTGGAAACGTTTCTTCAAAAGGGGTACGTCGATCCATATCTAGGAAACGTTTGGGGGAACGTTTCTGGCCCAAAAGTGACGTTTCCGATGGCCCACAGAGAGGGGTGTTCATCTCTTACTAGCCAGAAAACTCGGATTTAAACTGAATATATTCATTTAGATTTAGCAGCTAGGAACATACGGATTTTTAGCAAGTCATGTTGTTCAAGTTGGTGAGGTGATAATGGCAGGGGTGACCCAAATTAGGTGGGGAAGATGAATGTTGAAGATGATAAGAAAAGTACAGTACGAAATGTAATTTTTTTAATGTTTTAGTAATGAAGGCTTAAGGATTAGTTGAAAAGAGTCTTTGGTACGAATGAAACAAAGCAAAATCAAGTTATTTTCTCTTTATTAGTTTTCTCTTTCTTCTATTTTTTAAACTTAAATCTTAAGTTTATTTTTATTTGTCTAAAACTAAAAAATGCACATAGTTTAGATTCGTTAAACAGAGACATAGAGTATGATACAAATAGCTTTCTTTAAAAAAAAAATATGTTAGTTTGCAAGTGAAATGACAGTCGTGTCTTATAACGTTTTTTTAACTTGTATGTTATTTAGCTTGTCGTGTCTTATAACGTACTATTTGGCATATAATAAAATTTTATAAAACACATAGACGTTTCCTCGCCGTATCCGTTTCTTGAATTTTAAGATGTTGCCGTTTCCCGGTACCCGTACGCGTCCCCGTCTCCGTCCCTGTTTCCGTCCCCGTGCAACTTAGTATAACAGTGATTATGCCTTCAAAACCAATGCCATTCAAATAGAATTATAGATTCCCATGTCCATCCATGTAAAGGATCCACGAAAAGATTAGTAGTCACACAACTCCAACAAAAACATTGTTGCAGCAAAATGTGTGGGTTGGTTAACCAGACGATATTTTGGCCCATCTTTTCTTATATTTGAATAGACTATTAGTGCATTAAAAATTACTATTACTAACATAAATATCTAATTATTTTAAAATAGCAATTTAAAAGGTTGATCTATGCATTATAAATACACTTTATGGCTACTATCGACCCGTTTCCTTTACGACCAAAGTTTCTACTTTACTTAATTGACACATTAAGATAGAAATTTAACCCACATAAATAAAGTCAACACTAAGAGTCCCAATCAACGAGAGAAAGTAGTTCAATTACCCAACCCTGGGCTGCTAGTCATTGAGCATATCCAGTCATGAATTTGCTTTAAAACAATGGATAATCCAATATGTTCCTGAGTAAAAATCTAAGTTAAAAGAAGATTTTGTGGCCCTTGAATTGCTCCAAATGTTTCGGGTTTAGCAATGATCTTATGTTGGCCCATAGGGTTTTCATGAAAAATAACCCTCAGCCACTGGGCTCGCTCAAAAAGCCAGCGGGCAGAACTTAGAGAGAGAAAAGGGGAGGTGGTAGTTGTGGCAAAGCTAGATTAGGAGCAGAGGCAGAGCCGCAATTGATACAGGTTTTCGCGTAAGGGTGGTGATGGGGCTGTAGTGTTTCAAACAAAAGGTGTCATGTGGAAACTGTGGACTACTGCACCAGAGGTTCCTCTAGTTGTTATGCAACATAAGCTTGCCTTGTTACATTTGTGAACCATTTAAAAAAAGTAAGCATATGCAAAGCCATGCAGTATTGTGATTTCTTTTGCAATTTGTGCTAATAGATCATAAGAAATAGTAACCAAAGATAAGCATCAGTTTACTATGTACTCAGCACATAAGGCCCATTAAACTTTGCCATAATCACAAGGGGCATCATGGTTACAATTCTACAGATCGAGTTACTTGGCTAACAGAGTTCTTTCACTTCAATGTTTTTTTCAAATAGGAGCAAAATTTGAAATTTAGGCCATAATACCATGTTCATCCCTAGTCGTGTTTCACTTACTACCCATTAAAGGTGGCTATATATGGGTTTATACATCTCTAATGGGTCAAACAGGTATATGATAAAAAAAATGGAAAAAAGGTCAACCAACAAGTTACCCATTTAACCCGTTACCCAACCCATCAAATTCTTTCGCTGGAGTTCTTACTGTAAGTAATAGAAATAGATGACTGGATATTCTTATTTAGTGAAGTAATGTCATTTGGTAAAAAAATGAGCCCTGAAACAACCCGACCTAACCTAACCAGTTTCTAACCTCCTAAAGCTTTCTTCCTCATCTATATAATCGACCCTTCATCTTTGTTATGCAATAAAACTATTAAAGGTTTAGACTTTCAACAGAAAGATAAATAAGTTTATCCCGATTTGAAAAGAAGGTACTAGCATTTGAGCATATGAAAAATATAAGAAATGTAAATCTAAATAATGACTAAGAGAATGAACATTATTAGGGAAGATTGAATGAAGTTGTGTTTATCACTTTATCATAAGAAAAGTACAAGTTCTTCAAACTTACTTACTTTTTCTTTTTCTTTTTTTCTTTTTTTTTTTTCTGAGTAAGCATGGTGTGCGACCTTTTGGCCAAGTAATCCACAGGACTTAAGGCCACTGCCACACAGACTCAAACCGGGTAAAGCCCTCCCCTTTTGGGGGACGTCGGCGTGGCCACTTCAGGTTTGTTTGCACCAAGTGTGTTCGATTTGCATAAGCACAGCTTTAAACCTTATATCTAAGGGCATCGAGCATAGGTAGATATGAGAAAAATGTTAATTTTGGTGGGCAACGTGGGCTGCTATAAGACTTTAACAGATTGTGCAGACGATTAGGGTAACGTTTGGGTGGAAGATAATTGGCGCGAATGTACACCACAATAAAAACCATCAGTCGTGAACGGGTTGCATTTCAACTCATAAAGAAAAGACATTATCCGTCAAGTATATGTAATGTGTTGTGTCAAATGCTACATTTCTAAACCTCTTACTAAGATTTATCTTCATCACATGTATAAAAGACATTCAGTACCCACAACAAACTAGCTACTATAAGTTTTTCTTGGTAGCAGCCGAGCCACCTTTGTTGCGTGTCCAAAGACCACCCCGCAAGACCCACAAGTTAAACAAATAGCACAAATTCAGATAGCATAACAATAGCAATGATTAAAAACTTACATTTTGAGTAGTCTTAGAAGGAACATAAGGACACACGGGTGGTGTAGGCTCCGGTTTACGATATTCCCAACCTAAAATCCTATAAACTCTAGCCTGAATCACCAGTAAAATAAAATTAAATTAAATAAAATTGATTTGTGTGTGTATGAAAATAATAAGTAAAAAAGGTAATGAATAAATAATAATAATAATAATAAGAAGAAGAAGAATACCATGATAATATGAAACAAGAGTGGTAACAGATTAACAATCGGTACAAGGAACAGCGGCAACAAACAAGCTATACACACCTTTATTTATCAATCAATAACCAATTAATTCATTAGTTACTTCATATAATAAACTTATGAATTTTGATGATTTAGATTAAAAAAAGGGTTCAAAATTCTTTTACCATTTTTGATGATTCACCGATCAAATCTTGTCTTTCTTTCTTTCTTTCTTTCTCTGCTTCTGTAAAACCAACGTCAACAATATAAGTTATAAATTGAATCGGTGGGTCAACCCGATGACAATCTGGAAACTGTAAAGTAACGAAAGAGTATATTACACGGATCAACCCTTTGGTTTGTTCAAAATTGCATCTACCGTCCTTGATACTTTCGAATTGCATTCACTGGGTCCTTAACTTTCGAGTTAAATACACCGTTCGTCCCTGAACTTGTACCCAAAATACTAGCTGAGTACTTCACAAAAACTAAATACACCCAAGGTTAGGGCTGAGCATCGCAGACCCCAAAACCGACGCGACCGACACAAACCCGACAGACCCGAAGGACCAGCTGTCCAGTCTTGGTTCCAACTTTTTCCTTATTTCGGTCTTGGGTCGATTCGGTCCGGTCTGTTCTTACGTACAAACCGACCATTATGCCTTCTTGAACCGGACTGAACACACTCGGTCCAGTCCTCAGTCCGGTCCTCGGTCTAGGGTTTTAGGCTAAATCGGTCTCGGTCTGGTTTGGGCCTGTCCGGGCTTAGCCCGATGCCCACCCCTACCCAAGGTCTCTACTGTTCACTTTTTGCATCACCCAATGTCCTTTTGACTGTAATCCGTTAGTCAACATCCGTTAAGTCCCCCATGTGCCTTGCACATGAGGGCAAAATGGTCATTTCTCTTTTGTTAATTATTTTGGTACAGTTGGTACAACCTTAGGGACGAACTGTGTATTTATCTAAAAATTAACACTCACCTCACTCACCCACACTACTACCACCATCATCTCAATCACCTCCACCGCCATCATTATCTTGTCACCACCACTATCACTATCATCTCGTTACCACAATCCATCACCAAGCACAAAACTCATTCCCAAATCCAATCCATCAACTCCAAACACAAAACACCCATCATTGTCGTCATCGTCATTAAATCAAATGTGTTTATAAAACTATGATTTGTTTTTTGTTTCAGTCATCTTTGTACCCAACACCGGTCCAAGTACATATGCTTTCTTCCTTTGTTTCATTTCAACTTGTTTTTTTCTTAATAAACATGCGTTGATAGTGACGGGTAGGATGGATTTGTATTCTCACAACTTATTTTGTAAGTTTTTAATTCTGTACAATATGTACAACTGGTTTGTAACTTTTTAATAAGGGAAAATTACCAAAATAGACCAGTCGCCCTACGACTTATCATTTTCCAGGCCTAAAATTTTCAAAAGTTCAAAATAGACCAAGAGCGACTCTTTTTTTTTGGGCAACTCGTGCCTACGTTTGACACGTGTCCTTAAACAATCGAATAAAGATTAATCCACCTACAATACTTAGACACTTGTTGGCTTGTGGTTGCGTTGTACAAGTTGTCCAGTCGCCCGATCTATTTTGGACTTTTGAAAATTTTAGGCCTGGAAAGTGATAAGTCGTAGGGCGACTGCTGTATTTTGGTAATTTTCTATTTTAATAACTTGATTTGTATTCTCACAACTATACTATTACATGATGATATCAAGATCTTAAACGTGCTCAGGTGGTCGGGAAGCTCGAAATAAGAGATAAACATGGTATAGTTTAGAGAGAGAAATAGAAAAGATATGTATTAGCTTGGAGAAAGAGGAGAACCAACACACATACAAATGAGCTTCACCCTCCTAGTAAAGACTAGGAGGGATATATATACCCATACATACGCCTAACTATCTAATAATGACATAACTTGTGACAACTGTTAATTTTTGGGATATATTTTTAATACGGCATTACGTTTAAAAACTAATATTTAATATTTGGGAACCGTTTTGGAACGTTTTGGGAATTTATTTTGGAATATTGAAAATGTTCTTGAAATTATTGCTATGTGATATGTGAAGTTTTCCCCGTAGATCTTGAGTTGAGCACAACGCGATTCGGCACAAATGTTAACCTAATAATACGTTAATTAAACTATTTGGACATTTTAAATAAATATATACGTATGAATAGTCATTTTTATTAGAAAAATGATTTTAAAAATATTGGCGTGAGTTAAAAAGTACCGAGGAAATTTAACGACACGTAAACGAGCCCCGGAAGCAAATAACGAAAAAGATAGTTAACTTGTCACCACAAGCCCCTTGTCCAAAGTTACAAAACAGCCCCTCTAGTTTGATTGTTGGCAAAAACGGATTTGGGAGGAGTATAAAAACCCTATTATAACATCTAGGGTTTCATTTCTCCTGGTTAGCTAAACCTTGCCGCTCCACCACCACCTCCTCTCTTCCTGCCGCCGTCGGTACACCACCACCACCCACGTACACCACCACCATATTGACAACACCGCCACCACTCCCACCATTAATCCACCCTCCCCACCCTCGATCTGAGGTGTACTCGCTTTGTAACCACTATACGACGCCACTATCACCACAAAACACCACCACCCACGCACCCTAACATCATCTTGTGAAGAGTCTTGGAGTCCACGCGTCGTATAACCACCCACACACGCCACACCGCCGTATCTTCTCGCTTGTTTTTGTGTTTCGGTAAGAGGGTAGTCCGGATCTAAAAGGTAAGGTAAAAAATACCACCGATTCAAAACCCCTTATGAATCGGTGGGGGGGGGGGGGCTTAAAACGAAAGGAAATGGGTTGTAACTTGATTAAAACATAACAAAACTAATGGTATCATCAAATTTGAGCCTCGTTTTATGTTTGTGTCGTGTTTAGATTTCGTCGTCGAGAGGATAAACTCACCCTCGAGCTTATTTTGGTTTGTTGGGTCGAATAAGCTCTAACCGAGCTTATTAATAAACTCTCAAGATAATTGGTATTGATTCTTGTTTTTAGTTTTGGATTAGTTTTGGTTTCGTTCGAGGTGAGTCGCGGCTACAACCAAAACTACTCACGGGTTTTGGTTAAGGATTAGATTGTTATGTTTTGGTTAAGTTTGGATTGAGTGGGATTCGGTTCGAGTTATTTTAGTCCGTTTGGTTGTTTGGTTTGCGTCATGGTTCGAAGCCAAGACCTCGTGGTCTCGGCGAGGTGAGTAATATTGGTCCGAATGGTATATAGTATTCGTGGAAATTTTGTGGTTGATTATTTGACTTGGACTCGAACCGTAGGGTTAGACATGGCCGAGAGATCTAATTGTGATGATTAAGTTGTTATGGATTTGGACTTGGATTGATATTTGTGATGTTTTGGCCGTAACAAAGATTTGCCGAGACCTTGTGGTCTCGGGATGACTTGGTTAGCCTATATTGGACTTAATTGGTAAATTTGAACCATTGACTATTATGTTGACCTTGTTGACCCGAGAGTGTTAAAAACTCGGATTTGTGACTCGAAACGAATAATGACTAGAGACGTATATGGTTGGAAATATAAATGACAAATAAAGGTGAAATATTAATAACGACTTAAAAATGAGAAATATTAATTTACAAGTTAAATTGCAATTTAATATTTAGAATGGAATTTGAAAATTTAAAAAGGGGAAAGTATTAAAAATGGATAAACACGGCTATACGTAGTTATTAAGCGTTTCGAAGGCACGTGTATCGAGGGATACCACATTTGGGATTATGGAACTATTTATGGGAGTATTGTTCAAGTTACGGATCGATTAACGTTAATATATCCGACCAACGTGGTTATCGGACTTATTGGGTTAACGAATTTAATAAGGGACCGGTAAACGTGTTGGAGGAATTTATTAACGAGTGACCCATCCTTAAGACTTACCGGTTAATTGTAACGTATAGGATTGGCTTTGGATTAATAAGCGAAACGAAGGAATTGTTGGACTTGTTGGGATAGAAGAATTTGATAAGGATCCAATAATTCGTCCGGTTATCTTATTAAGCTTATAGCTTAACCAATTAGACCTTTGACCGTACCCTGTGTGAGATTGATTTGATGAATAAATTGGTACTCGGATTTATTGGGAATAATTTGCAACACCAGACTTAAAGTATATGATGAATTGGAAATTGTTATTGGATTGGGAACATATTGGACTATTGGAATACGAAGCGACTACAATACATTAGACTCATAACAAATTTAATGTATTTGAGCCGCAACGGACAAACAATATAAATTAATGTCTAATGAACAATAATGGTTGTAACGTTGATTACTTAAACATATTGGAAATTATAAAACATTCGACATGGAAATGTTCCTATCACGAATGAGCCGTGGTGAAATGATGTTTTATAATTTAAAACAAGTATACTTTAGAACTAAAAGAGGAACTTGGGAAAAATACCGACGACTACCAATCTATTCATCTAGTGAAGTGTGTTTGTCATGTGTGATTACTTGGAGTGATCTTGTCACCCCTTCGTGACTTTTGTCTTGATTTTCGCGGTGATTCCGCTGTTTAGTCCCCGTTTTAGCGTGTGTACACTTGAGTCGTGTCTTTCCACCGTTGCACAGATGATGATACTAAGCTTTGTTAAAAGGCTAAAATAAGAATATTTTTGGAAATGGAAATGGTTAACTTTTGGGAACTTTTGCGCATATAGTTTAATTATGTGAGATATGTTTTAAGACAAGACTTTATATTACTAGGTTGTGCCGAGTCCGTTGTGTCATGTTATCATAGTTGCTGTTGTGCTATACTACCCTTGAGTTGTTGTGTTGTGCTATTGTTTTGGTTTTGTGCTATTCTACTCCCTTGCTATTGTTGTGATACTGCATTGCTGTACTGAGGTGAGTTTCATAGCCCCACTTTTACACTTATACTGTTATTTGCAAACTTTGGGTGAGAAAACATGCAAAACCTTCTTAAATGAACCAAATGTTATTTTATGCTTTTGATATGTTTGCTGTAACACCCCCAATTCAATGATGCAGCGGAATTCAAACTGGGTGTTACTCGATGGCACAACAGTCATAATAATAGAAAACGATCTCTAACTAAGTCGCTTTAAAAGGAATTATCATTCAAATTAATATATTAGAGTTTACAAAATAGGTCCCAAAAAGGTTCCATGTTTACAAAATACATCAATATAAAGTCTTTTGATGTCTTTTTGAATGATAAAGTAAGTTATAGCCTTCTTGATTGAGTCCGTGCCCCTCCGTGCCATCCTTGATCATTATGCACCTGAAATACATGCTTGAAACAGTCAACACAAAGGTTGAGTGATATTCATAGAGTTTGTTATGGAGTTGAACACAATATGTTGGTAGTGTGAGCTATAGACTCACACTAATGGTTGGAAAACAAAATGGTTATTATTATCCACTAAGCTCATGCAACCAATACGTTAACGTGTACCAATATCAATCGGTGGAGTTACCCCGGTAGGTACTTTGCCGTCATACCTAAATCTCAAATATTAGTGCGTTTGTTTGCCTGACTGGTCAATACAAACGGGATTCATCAATCCCAATAGGCCTATTCACAATATTCGCGCTCACTATCCTAGTGATTAAATGGTTCATGATATGGGGTCTTTGAGTGGCAATGATGGTACTTAGTGATAATAAAACAATGATATAGCATACAATTTCAAAGCATTATGTTCGGTTAAAATATAGCATGTATTCCCCCCCAAGGGTTTGTAAAACAATTAAGTAATAGAAAGTGGGGCTATGAACTCACCGTGAGTTGGATGGTGTTTTAGTGCCTTAATGAGTTCGATGGATAAGTCGGGAAACCTCTAAGTGCAACCTACAATAGAACGTTGCGACTTAGGTTGGAATTGTTGGGAATTTCGGAAATAAGATATTTCTTGTTGCTGTCGATAGTGAAAGCTGGTTCCTGCCGATAGTGTTAGTTCCTGCTGAAGCTCATTGCTGCTGATAGTGATATTTTGTTTCTGCTGATAGTGTTTTTTACTACGGATATTATTGTTAGTTATCCGTATGTTTAGTATGTTTGTTAGAGTTATTTTTAGCAGAGATCATGTTTATCTCTTTACACGTTTTCTTGTAAGACGGGTTAGGGTTAGGGTTTCTTATCATTATAAAAGAAACACCCCGTCTATGAGTTTGAGACACCTTTACAACTTAACAATTCTCAATAAAATTATCTTTTAGTTCATTAGTCGATCCATAGAGGATCATTGTCTTAGTTCTTTTTCTTTTCTACTTCGTATTCAGAGATTCTCTTGTAGTGTGCTTGTGATTACATAGGCATCCTACCGATCCACATAGGCTCAAAGATCTAGCAGGCGTGTTAGATTCAACAAGTGGTATCAGAGCCTCGTGAGGATCTCTGATCAAGAAGCAAAAAGTTCTCAAAACAATCTCTCTAAACCCTTTCACGATGGGCGATGAAAACCCTGAATTCGCTGCCATTAACAATGAAGAACCTGAACCCACAAAAGTTCAACAACAAATTGTTACAACCACTGTGTCCAACAGTAATGCTAAGTTCCCATATCTTAAGAAGGAAGAGTATGAAGTCTGGGCTATGAAGATGGAGTACTGGATCTCCAACAGTGATCACCATCTTTGGAATGTTATCCTCACTGGGAATAGCAAGAAGAGAATTGGAAGAGATAAGAATGGGGGTATCATCATTCTCGCTCCTACATCAGCTGAGGAGCAGCTGGCTGTGCAAAGGGAAACTAAAGCAAGAACTCTCTTGCTTCAGGCTCTCCCAAAGGATCACATGGGTGATTTTCATCACCTGGATGATGCTAGAGAAATCTGGCTTGCTGTAAAAGCTAGATTCGGTGGGAATGAGGAGTCCAAAAAGATGAGGAAATCAATGCTTAAGCAGGAATTTCAGGAGTTTAAGATCTCTGAGGAAGAAGGTATTCACAAAGGGTATGATCGATTTCACAAGATCCTCAGCCAACTTAATCAGTTGCAGGCTCGACCAGACAATGAAGACTGCAACACAAAGTTTCTGAGGGCTTTACCTTCATCCTGGTCTCAAGTTTCCATAACTCTAAAAGCCAAAGGAGGATTGGACTACCTAAGCTTTGATGATCTGTACAACAAGCTCAAGACCCTAGAGATTGACATCAAAGGGGTTTCTACTTATTCATCTCATACACCTACTCATACTGCATTTGTTAGTGCTTCAAGTGCTAACAAGGTCTCTCATGGTGATAGCCCAAACCCCTCATCTTCATCTGTTTCCTATTCTCCTGCAACACCAAGATCTCAATCAAGGAATGACAATGTTGTTGAGGAAATTCTTCATTCATTTGTTGCTGAAAGTACTCCACAACAGCAATTTATGTATGATGACTTTGATCAAATTGATCAATTTGATTTGGAGGAGATGGACATCAAGTGGCAGCTGGCTATGCTGTCATTAAAGGTTAACAGGTTTGAGCAGCAGTCTGGGAGGAAGCTCAATCTCAATGGAAGGGAAGGTGCAAGGTTTGACAGAAGGAAGGTGAAGTGCTTCAAATGTGGTCAGATAGGTCACTTTGCCAGAGAATGCCAAGACAAGAAAGTTGATGATAGATCAAGGTATTCGGCATTCAGAATGAAAGAATTGGAGCCAGAGGAAGATAAAGCCCTAGTGTCTGTGGATTCAATGCTGGATTGGGAACAACATGAGGTGACTGGAGCTTCACGGATTTATGGGATGATTGCTGGAAATGGAGCTGAGACACATGTGGCTGGAGAATTTGGAATGATGGGCTATCCAACTCAGGTACTCAAGTGTCCTTTTGATTGTGAAATTAAATATACTAAATTGCAAAAGGATAGTGAAAATAAATACACTGAGTTAAAAAGGGAATTTGATGAAATGGAGCCTGAATATAATAAATTGTTTGTAGAAATTCAAGCTTATAAAAAGGCACTTAAAACTGTGGAAAAACAAAAGGCTTGGCATGAAGCTAATCAGCTTGCATATGAACAAAAGATAAATGTTTTGGAAAGAGACTTAGAGAACTCTAATAACTGTCTAAAACATTCTGAAAGAGAATATGCTAAGTTGAAATTAGAAAATCAGGATTTAAAGGCTAAACTGGATAGTGAAGTGGCTAGGATAAATTCATGGCAACAATCAGAAAAATATCTTGTTAACTATGGTAATCAGTCTGGTTGGTGTAAGAAAGGGTTGGGATATGATGTTGGGGAATATGACCCTAGAATATTTGACCCTACCCCTATGGAAGTTGATTATCAAGTGCCTGTTAAGTTTGTTAAGGAAGGAGGGATGAATGCAGTTCCTCCACCTATAAGAGGTGTTTTTAAGCCTGTCCCTATCCACTCAGCCCTTGACCTTGACTTTGATGATTCACAAATGACTTATGGCAAAAAGGCAAAGAACTTGCCTGATCTTGATTGTGACTCTAATGAATTTGTCTCTTGTTCTAACAGTGACAAATCTGAAGAAATCAAGACTGATGACTATGCCACATGTGGATCAAGTGAGAAGTCTGCATCAATAAAATCAGAAGATCTGTCTTCAAAAGTGGCTTCTGATGTTTCTTTTGATAATGTTAAAAACAATAATGTTTCTAGTTTTGGTTTGGTTTCAAACAGTTATGGTTGTGATTTTAATTTTGTTAAGGATAATTTTGATTCATGTGTTGGTTTGAATTCTTCTGATTGCAATAAGAAAGATAATGTTCAGAAAAACTTTGATTCATGTGTTGGTTTGAATTCTTTTGATTGCAATAAGAAAGATAATGTTAAGAAAAAGTCCCCTAGAAAGAAATCTTGCTTTGTGTGTCGTAGTTATAATCATCTTATTAAAGATTGTGACTATTATGAAAAACAGATGGGTAAATATGCTTGTCAAAATAGGTCTGTGTGGAACAATGTCAATGCAATTCCCCCATATATTCCACAAGCAGCAAGAATAAACTCTTGTAGAGCTTCTGTTGCTGCTGGCAAGCCAGTTCCTGCTGGTAAGCCAGTTGCTGCTGATAAGTCAATTCCTGCTGATTGGAGAAGCAATGTTTCTAGACCTTACTACAGACCTACCAGTACTTACTTTCAAAATGATACGTGGCCTGTTTATTTTGACACCTTACAGAGGGGAGGGGCAAGATGGGGAACTGCTGTTAAGTCCTCAGCAGGTTGTTCTTGGAGAAACAATAACAAATATATGAGAATGGGGTCCAAGAACAATGGTGGATCTCATCAATCTCCATGGTTTAATTTTTATTGATCCACAAGGCAGACCCAAGTCAGTAATGACTTGGGCCTCCCATGTATCTAACATTGTTGTATGTAATTTTTGTTCTGTAGGACATTCCTTTTAAGAGTAAAGAAGTAGGTATTGTTGACAGTGGTTGTTCAAGGAGTATGACAGGAAATTTGGAAAGGTTGCATAACTTTGTACCCTTTTATGGAGGAACTGTGACATTTGGAGGAGGTGATGGAAAGATTACAGGGAAAGGAACCATTAAGACTCCTAAACTGGACTTTGAGAATGTTCTCTATGTGAAGGAACTCAAGAACTTCAATTTGTTCTCTGTCTCACAAATATGTGATAAGAAGAATGGAGTTCTCTTCACTGAGACTGACTGTCTTGTGCTCTCCAAGGACTTCAAGATGCCTGATGATAGTGAGATAGTGCTCAAAGTTCCAAGGACTCACAACCTGTATTGTTTCAATCTGAATGATGTTAACCCTGAGGGTAATCTTGCTTGTATGGTGGAAAAGGCTTCTGTGGATGAAGCAAACAAATGGCACAGAAGAATGGCACATGTGAACTTCAAGACTATCAACAAGCTGGCAAAGAATGGCTTAGTGCATGGACTCCCTTTCAAGACCTTCACAAATGAACACAATTGTGTTGCCTGCAATAAAGGAAAGCAACACAGGGCATCATACAAGACCATTACTGCTGTGAGCACTATCTCTGAGCCTCTGCAACTGCTTCATATGGATCTTTTTGGTCCAACTTCTATCAGAAGTAGAGACCATAAGTATTATTGTCTGGTGATTACTGATGAGTTTAGCAGGTTTTCTTGGACTTTCTTTTTAGGTACTAAAAATGAAACCTATTCTGTGATTAGGGATTTTATTACCTTAATTGAAAACCAGCTAAATAGAAAGGTTAAGGCTATAAGGTGTGATAATGGAAGTGAGTTTAAAAACTCTAATTTAATTGAATTTTGTGGGAATAAGGGGATTAAAAGAGATTATAGTAGTGCCAGAACCCCACAACAAAATGAGGTTGCAGAAAGGAAAAATAGGACCCTTATAGAAGCAGCTAGATCTATGCTAGCTGACTCTAAGTTGTCTACCATGTTTTGGACTGAAGCAGTAAGCACTGCTTGCTATGTACTGAATAGGGTATCTATTACTAATCCCCACAACAAAACTCCTTATGAGCTCTTGTCTGGAAAGGTTCCCAACATAAGTTACCTTAAGCCTTTTGGATGTCATGTGACTATCTTGAATACTAGTGATCACCTAGGTAAATTTGAAGAGAAGGCAGATGAGGGGTTCATTGTTGGATACTCTGCTCATAGTAAGGCATATAGGGTTTATAACTTGTCTGCTAAGAGGGTAGAAGAAACACTCAATTTAAGGTTTCTAGAAGACAAACCTAATTTACAGGGTGCAGGTCATGACTGGTATTTTGACCTAGATTATCTGACTGATTCATTGGGTTATTCTAGATATAAAGCTAATCAATCTGTAGGTACACATGTTTATCCATCTAACAATGCAGGTACCTCAAATGATGAGTCTGATTCAGAGTGTGATGAACGACCAATAGTTGTTCCTTCTTTTCCCTCTAACCACTTTTCAGGTACAGAACTCAAAGATACTTCTGATGAGACTAAAGATAATTCAAGTTTTGCAGAAGACCTTGCTAGGCTTCAAAGACAAGAATATCAAGCCAAGAGAGCTGCTGAAAAGTTTGGTTCTGGGTTTTCACAAGAAACAGTGGAGCTATTGAGAAATGCTGAAGCTGAAGTCAGAAGAGAAATGGCTTCTCCTGGTGGTATTCCTGTTCCTGCTGATGTCAATTCTGCTGGTAGTACGCCTGTTACTGCTGATACATCTGCTGTTCCTGCCGATGTCACCAATCATGCTGCTTCTTTGTCTACTCCATCTGTTGATTTATTGGGATTCAGTGAGCCTCCAACTTGATTCCCAAGTCCATTTGATCTTGGAAATTCACTCTCTTCAGTAGCTAAGCTAAATGATCCTCATCATCAGTCAAGATCTGGAATTTTCACTCACTCTTCTTATGATGGTGAAGCAAATCCCTCTATTACTAATCAAGCCACAACCTATGAGGTAGATCCTGTTGTTACCAAGAGGATTAACACTGTACATCCTCAATCTTTGATTCTTGGTGATCTCAATTCTCCTGTTCAAACAAGAAGAAGGTTAAATCAATCCAAGTTTGGAGAATCTGCTTTTCTCAGTTACATTCAGGAACAGTTAAGGAGCAATCACACTGACTATCTTCATTGTCTCTATGCTTGCTTTCTATCTCAAACTGAACCAAGTAGTGTAGCTCAAGCCCTTGATAATTCTGATTGGGTTGAGGCTATGCAAGAGGAAATGCAGCAGTTCAAGAATCAGAAAGTATGGGTATTAGTACCATTGCCTGAAGGAAAACATGCAATTGGAACTAAATGGATTCTCAAGAATAAACGGGATGCTAGGGGAATTGTGGTTCGAAATAAAGCTAGATTAGTAGCTCAGGGACATAGACAAGAAGAGGGTATCGACTATGATGAGGTGTTTGCACCAGTAGCAAGAGTTGAAGCTATTCGACTGTTTTTGGCTTTTGCTTCATTTATGGGGTTTGTGGTTTATCAGATGGATGTGAAGAGTGCATTTCTGTATAGGAGTATTGAAGAGGAAGTGTATGTTACTCAACCACAGGGATTTGTGGATCCACAACATCCTGATTTGGTTTATAAAGTGGTGAAAGCACTCTATGGGCTTCATCAAGCACCAAGAGCGTGGTATGCCAGGTTGTCTGCCTTTCTACTTAAACATGGTTACAAAAGAGGAACAATAGATAAAACACTTTTCATTAGGAAGAATTTTAAAGATATCATCTTGGTACAAGTGTATGTAGATGATATTATTTTTGGTTCCACTAATGAAGCCTGGTGTAAGGATTTTGAGGAATTAATGAAAAGTGAATTTGAAATGAGTGCTATGGGGCAGATGATATTCTTCTTGGGCTTACAGGTTCAACAGAGACCAGATGGTATCTTCATTAACCAAGAAAAGTATGTTCATGACATACTTAAGAAGTTTGACTTGGACAGTGTGAGGACTGCTACAACACCTTTTGAAGCTCCAAAGCCTAAATCCAATCATGAACCTGATGATGCTGTAAATGTTCACTTATACAGATCTATGATAGGTTCTTTGATGTATTTGACAGCTTCAAGGCCTGATATCATGTTTGCAGTTTGTGCTTGTGCTAGACATCAGGTTACACCTTTGACTTCCCATTTAAATGCTGTTAAGAGAATCTTCAAGTATTTAAAAGGACAGCCTAAGCTGGGACTTTGGTACCCAAAGGATTCTTCTTTTGTGCTAGAAGCTTATAGTGATAGTGACTATGCTGGAGCAAATTTTGATAGAAAATCTACTACAGGAGGTTGCCAGTTTTTGGGAAGAAGGTTGGTTTCTTGGCAATGCAAGAAGCAGACTATTGTGGCTACATCTTCTACTGAGGCAGAGTATGTTGCTGCTGCTAGTTGCTGTGGACAGGTTCTTTGGTTGCAAAATCAATTGTTAGATTATGGGTTCAACTTCATGAACACTAAAATTTTCATTGACAATCAAAGTACCATCTGTATTGTTAAAAATCCAGTGTTTCATCAAAGAACAAAGCACATAGAGATTAGGCATCATTTCATAAGGGATGCTTATGAGAAGCATCTCATTCAGGTGCTTAAGATCGACTCTGATGAGAATGTGGCTGACCTGTTGACTAAAGCATTTGATGGTCCAAGGTTCAACTATCTGGTGGTTCATATTGGAATGCTCAATCCTTAGGTGTTGAGTTTAAGGGGAGGTTTAAGCTTAAGGGGAGGCTTCTTGTTGTTGTTGTATATCTTTCTTTCTTTTCTTATTTTCTTTCTGTTTCTTTTGGTTTGTTTCTGATTTCTTTTAGTTCAAAAAAAAATTGTATATTTTGTGTGCTAATAAGTTGGTTTT
The DNA here is from genome assembly GCA_021014915.2 of Artemisia tridentata subsp. tridentata. NCBI lineage: Eukaryota > Viridiplantae > Streptophyta > Magnoliopsida > Asterales > Asteraceae > Artemisia > Artemisia tridentata. The sequence goes on along the minus strand of CP139503.1, from coordinate 87,149,525 downwards.
GAGCAACACCTTGCAGGTACAGTGTTGGTGTTTACACCTACACAACAAATGGTATTCAACTCACCATGTCTCACAGACAAGAAAGAGTTGACTCACCATGAGGGTACGGCTCTAGTGTGATAATCAAATCCGTTGATAGCTGTAATAGCTTGCTCAAAGCTATAGGGTACTTCAACTCACCTATGGTTCATTCCTGAGAGTTGAAATGGTTCTCAATTCACCATGGATGTAACCCTTTATGGGATCCAAAGAATTGGCTAGTCCACAAAAGTATGGTTTGTGGTAAAGACATTTGGTATCCATATTTGGTATTCAATTCACCAAGGTTCAGTTGAAACCAAGAATTGGCTAGTCCTGAGCAAACGGCTACAGGTAAAGACAACTCAAATCCGTTTACAATTGCTGGTTTACTCAAAATCAGATGGTTATCAATGTACCATGGTCTTACACACCTAAACATTGGCTACTCCAGTAGTGATGGCTATTGGTAAAGAGACATCAAATCCATTAATTTTCAATGATTCACCTCTCACAGGAGTTTACACACCTGGATGTGATGAGAATAGTATGAAACTTAAAGTGATTTGATGTACATATTGTCATAGTAGCAGTCAAGATCCAGAATGACATGGTGATCAGCTTAGATCTTCTTTTGAGGATAATTTCCTATTGCTGCTGAACTATCGAAGTTGCTGCTGGAAGTTTCAAGTGTTGCTGCTGGTTACTTACTGATGCTGCTGCTGGTCTAATCCTCTCCCTATGAAATTCAAAGTACTTTCAGAGTAGAGTGAACACTTAGGGAATCTTTTCGAAAATAAGCTATTTCCTCAATATTAGGGGAGGATTGTTGGGAATTTCGGAAATAAGATATTTCTTGTTGCTGCCGATAGTGTTAGTTCCTGCTGAAGCTCATTGCTGCTGATAGTGATATTTTGTTTCTGCTGATAGTGTTTGTTGCTGCGGATATTATTGTTAGTTATCCGTATGTTTAGTATGTTTGTTAGAGTTATTTTTAGCAGAGATCATGTTTATCTCTTTACACGTTTTCTTGTAAGACGGGTTAGGGTTAGGGTTTCTTATCATTATAAAATAAACACCCCGTCTATGAGTTTGAGACACCTTTACAACTTAACAATTCTCAATAAAATTATCTTTTAGTTCATTAGTCGATCCATAGAGGATCATTTTCTTAATTCTTTTTCTTTTCTACTTCGAATTCAGAGATTCTCTTGTAGTGTGCTTGTGATTACATAGGCATCCTACCGATCCATACAGGCTCAAAGATCTAGCAGGCGTGTTAGATTCAACAGGAATAATGTCTAAGAATACAAAGACAAGCCTATATATGTCTTGCATATTGTTCATGATGTAGTACTTAGTATGATGTATAGGTCGTTGTATGATGATGGTTTATGAACACGTTTAGTTTGTTTATCTTGTACTACCGTTCGGGCCATCATAATTCAGAGGTCATGTAGTTAACGTTCGAGGAGCTAGGACACTTTAATTCATAAATCCAGCAACTTATCGATCCGTTTACCCAAATGAAACCCTTCACATGAAGCTCCCTAGTGTTGTAGTATTCGATAGAAAATATATGTTTTTGGTCTTTAAACGTTACATGTCCGAAAGTTGAATAAACTTAGGAAAGTTTATTTTGAATGAAGATGGTTATCTTTATAAGTTCATTAAGTCTCGTACGGATGTGATATTATTTGCAAAACCTCATGGTATATTGATGGAGTAGATCCAAATTGGTTGGTTATGTTATTAGTAACACTTTAGTTCATGTTTTCGGCTTAGAAAGCCTTAAGGTCTTAACCGTGGCTTTGGTCATGGCTACTATGGTCTTGAGACTCATCCTTGGCCTTAGCCATGGCTGTGGTCTTGGCTTAAGGCCATTAGGCCTCTTGGTTTTAATTAGCCGTCACCTTATTACATGATCATTTAGGCAATACATAGGGGCTGTTAAGAATTTAAAAAAATATCTCATTCGTTATGTGTTTTCAGGTCTCGTGCTCTAAAGCTTGTTTGAAGAAAACGTCGTTCCGGATAACTTTCGTGTTTTAACTTTTTGATGAAACAGACCAGAAGTGCCTCTAAAATTTACCTCAGTTCGGGGACAGTAGGTTTTGGACAGTTTCGGCGTTTTGGTTTCGCTAACTTCTTTTGGCCATAACTTTTGACTCGTGTACTCGTTTTCGATGATTCAAATTGCTATTTTTTCCTTTCAAAGTCCTATATTACATTAGGTAATTTTCCAATATCATGTTTATACTATTTTGGTCGAATTTCACAATATAAGTCTCTAGTTTCCTTGATTACATAACATAGGTTAACATATAGTGTTCTTAACTTGTTTTAAGGGTTTTTATACATCATGAACATAACACAAGGACCATATATAACATGAATGAAGCATAATAAGCATGAAAATGATATTGAGCAAGGAAATGTGTTAAGGTTTCTTACAACTTTTGGCTTTCTAATGAAAGGAAACTAAGAACAAGGATATGACTTTGATTGATCAAGAACTAGCTTCCTACTTCTTTGATTAATTGGAAAAGCACTTGAAGACTTCTACTAGAACTCTTCTTGTGTGGATGGAAGATCACCAAAAGGAAGAAAAACTAGAGCTTTGGATCAATAAATACTTAACAAGAGTTTTTGGATTGATATAACACTTGTATCTTTTTGATAATACTTGAAGTAAACTAGCAATATGAATGTGTTTGTGTTGTGTTCTATGGGACGGCAAGAAGCAAGGACCAACGGGGGTTTTGTCACACCCCCAAATTACATGACTTGCAGCGGAATGAAGCATTCGAGGGCGCGACTGATCATAGCACCACAGTTACAGTTATATTGAACGACCTAAAGTATCGTTTATAAAACACATCGTTTGATCATTTAAAATATTCAGAGTTTACAAAACAAGGTCAGAAAAGGTGTTTCAAGTTTGCGGAAATCAAGTTCATACAAATCAAACGATAAGTAAGTGCTTAAAAATAAAGTGAGACGCGTCGTCACCGCGACTCCATTGTATGCCCATATGCAAGTCAACATGCGATACCTTATTTACCTGAAAATACATTGCTAAAAATGGTCAAAAAAAAATGTTTGGTGAGTTCATAGGTTTATGTAAATGAAATGCTTCTACGAAAACCACAAGTATAAAGTGTATGACAAAACAATGACACATAAAAATGATACATTAGCTCTTAAGCTCATGACCCCGAAGCTAGACTGAAATGAAATGCCCCAACTGAGTGTTTTGCCAGACACACTGATATGGATCAAATGAAATGCGTTCGTTTGATAAGTTGGCGCTACCAACCCGAACGGAGGAGTCACCCTCAATAGATCTATTCACTCACTCTCGCTTGCTCACAATTAACGGTTCATGATAATAAAGGGGACTTTAATCTGGGCAATGATGTAACTTAAGCAATGTAAATGAGTTGATACTTTGGTCCGTATGAAAAATGGTGCAATGTATTCTCCCCCGAGAGTTTAGAAATCAAATAAACAATTGAAAGTGGGGCTATGAAAACTCACCTGATGATATAGCAACAATGACAATTATGGGTGTGATGAAACGAAGCTCGGTCTCTAACCGCGACCTATTATGAATGATATGATTTAAGGTAAGCAATGATACAATGTAACACATGCAAAAACGTATGTTATCGATACCATTCGTAAATTTTGAAAATAACATTTATCGTCGAAAAATACATTTTTGACGTCTCGCTAAGTTATAAACTACTTTTCGTGTAAATATGTTGAAACGGTACTCCACGATCCTTGTTTGGTGTTCTATCGGCAAATATAATGTTTTCGTCGCAAATTAATATTTTCTTAACTTGTGAAAATATGCCCAAATGGCCTCGCAAAACTAGTCGTGAAATAATGTACGTTAAGTGTTAGTGATTAAACTCGACGTTTTTGAAAACCTTGTAACAATGTCTTAATGTCGTTTTATTTAACTTTTGATCATACGCGCCTCGATCAATTAGAAAATCGGCTATCAATGTTATGTCTTGCAAAAACACTAGTTTTTATACTTAGAACATTTTTCTATTAGTGGCTGTCAAAATAATTAATGTTCGTCGGGCTTTAAACGTGTATATCTCGGTCGTTATAAGCTCGTTTTCTACATTCTTTATATCCACGGATTCGTATTAACATGTACCAACATAATTTCAGTAGGTCGGGTCGTCTAGATCATGTCCAACGCCTCGTTTTTTCCTTTGAATCTCGGCGATCAGCAACTAAATTTTCAGATTTTAGTTTTTCGTCGTCAAACTTTGAAAAATCATAACTTTCTCGTCGTAAGTCGGTTTTTAGTGATTCAAGCGGCCACGGTTTCATTTTTGAAAGAAATTTCTGAATATGAAGGCCAAAATAGTTCAATATTTTCTGAGATTTCCAGGTTTCACAAAAATGGACAGCACCTATTTCTATTGTTGAAAAATCAATGTTTAAGGTTCAAGACTACTTCAAAACTTAATCAAACCACTTCAAATCAACACCACAACCTATCTAATCTTACCACACACCTTATTAGGGTGTCATGAGGTCCTAAACATCACCAACAATGGTGGATCTCATGATGATCACACTAAAAATCCATAGATCTATGTTTATAAAGAAAATGTGTAACAAGTGGTATGTTTAACATGAATATTTGCATATCTAGTTACTAATATAACTTGAAAATCAATCAAATGAAAGTATGAAAAGATTAAAAAGATGTTCTTGAAGCTTACTTGAAGATTTGAGATGATTTGGATGGAAATGTATAAGAAACCTAGGGATTTTTATTTCAAAATCCTAGCTAGGAGTGTAAATGAGACTTGTTTAATACTTGATCTTCAAAAATTGATGGATTATTGTTGGTGTTCTTGGTTTGGCCGAACAAAGAGGAGAGAAAAGAGAGTGTTTCTTGAACTTTTAGCTAGTTAATTTTGTTATGTATGTGTTAGTGGAAATAAATCAAAAGACATATAGCATCTTGGCATTAATGAGATGTAAGTTAATCAAGTATACATGGTGAATTAGGGAGGCTGGGGGGGGGGCACATGTGAGAAAAGAAGAAGAGATTTGATGTTTAATTAAGGCTTGTGTACTAATATGCAAGTATTAGTTTAGTTTAGTGCATACATTAGGTGTTATCGGGTACCAAGTTAACTAGAAATAAATCATGACGAGGTAAAATAAAATACGACGGAGCTGTAAAAATTGTAAAATCATATTCCTTGCAAGAATCGGGTGTTAGAATGATTATCGGGTTGAAATATCGCAAACCGACGGAGTTATAAGCTCCTAACGGAAAATATAGCAATTGATTTAAAAACACCGGGTAAAGCAGTAATATAATCCTTATATCATTATACTGAGTATGAAAATATGTTATGATCACTGACAGGAGTATCGGGTATAATGTTAGTAGTAATAACTGAGTGGTAACGTTTATTAAATAATTGACATACGTTAATGAAAATCACCAAAACCCGTGCACGACCTAACATGATAATGATGTTACTGATGATATGCAGACTACTCTAGTCTATATGACGTGTCCTTACTGATGATGCATGAATACGCAGCTAAACCATAATGGTTACGCGCATTTGGATACCCGTAAACCTAGTTTACGTAATGATGAATGATAATCATGAATAGTGATTTCCCTCCGGGAATGAATAGTGTTTCGTAAATAGTAAAATTTTTGAAAACTTCTCAAAGTCTCAAACTGACTTCAAAAACGATGAATAGTGATTGGTGAATAGTAAATGATGAATAGTAACTCGTAAATAGTAAATTGTCGAGGTTTGGAAAATGACCTGAAATTGTGATTTGTCACAGTCGCCCACCCAAAAAGGAATTCATCCCTGAATTCAGCTGGTGTTGGTCTCTGGAGTGGACTCGGTGAAAAGATGTGGGTACTTGAGTCGCATCTGGTCTTCCCTTTCCCAAGTAAACTCAGGACCTCTTCGAGAATTCCAGCGAACTTTGACGATAGGAATTCTGCTCTGCTTCAACTGTTTGACCTCACGGTCCATGATTTCTGCGGGCTCTTCCACAAAGCTAAGCTTATCGTCGAGCTGAATTTCTTCCAATGGAATCACGAGTGTTTCGTCTGAAAGACACTTCTTGAGGTTTGAGACATGAAATGTGTTATGTACACTGCTGAGCTCTGACGGAAGCTCCAGCCTGTAAGCTACCGGACCAATTCTTTCCAGAATCTTGAACGGCCCAATGTATCTCAGGTTCAACTTCTCGCGTTTTCCGAATCGTATCACGCCTTTCCAAGGCGAGACTTTCAACATGACGTTGTCTCTAACCTGAAATTCTAATGGTTTGCGTCGAACATCGTCGTAACTTTTCTGTCGGCTTTTGGCTGTTTGGAGTCGTTCTCGAATCTGAATTATCTTTTCTGTTGTTTCTCTGACCAACTCTGGACCAGTGAGTTGTACATCACCCACTTCGGCCCAACAAACTGGGGACCGGCACTTGCGACCATAGAGTGCATCGAATGGTGCTGTCTTTATGCTCATGTGATAGCTGTTATTGTAAGAGAACTCGATCAATGGCAAATGGTTAGCCCAACCATTTCCGAAATCAATCACACACGCCCTGAGCATGTCTTCTAATGTTTGAATTGTTCTCTCACTCTGACCATCGGTCTGAGGATGGTAGGCAGTGCTCATGTCTAATTTAGTCCCAAATGAATCTTGCAATGATTGCCAGAAGTTTGAAGTAAAGCGACTGTCTCAGTCGGAAATGATGGAAATTGGTGCTCCGTGCCTTGAGACTATTTCCTTGACGTAAAGTCTGGTGAGCTGATCCATGGAATAAGTCTCTTTGATTGGAATGAAATGGGCTGATTTGGTGAGACGATCAACGATTACCCAAATAGCATCGTAACCGCCTGTTGTCTTGGGAAGTTTAGTGACGAAGTCCATTGTAATGCGTTCCCATTTCCACTGTGGAATTTTCGGTTGCTGGAGTAATCCTGATGGTTTCTGGTACTCGGCTTTTACTTTAGCACAAGTAAGACATTTGCTGACATACGTAGCTATCTCTGCTTTCATATTCGGCCACCAATAAAGTTTCTTGAGATCCTGATACATCTTATCAGAACCTGGGTGAATGGAGTACTTTGACTTGTGCGATTTGTGCATAATCAACTCTCGTATTCAACCATAGAGAGGTATCCAGCTTCTATCCTTGAAGCATAATAATCCATCTGATCTCCTTACTAAACCGTTTGCATTCTCTTGCATTCCTTTAAGTGTCTCACTTGATAGGTTTTCTTCCTTGAGTGCCTCGACCTGAGCCTCGAGGATTTTTGATGGTAGTGGTGAAATGATTGTCATTCCCAATGATCTGACTCTCAAAGGCTTGAGTCTCTCTTTCCGGCTGAGTGCATCTGCCACTACATTGGCTTTTCCCGGGTGATATCGAATCTCACAGTCGTAATCACTAAGCAGTTCCAACCAACGACGTTGCCTCATATTGAGTTCCTTCTGATCGAGTATATACTGTAAGCTCTTATGGTCTGTGAATACTACACACTTAGTTCCATAAAGATAGTGCCTCCAAATCTTGAGTGCGAAAACCACTGCACCCAACTCTAAATCGTGAGTGGTGTAATTCTTCTCATGTGTCTTAAGCTGTCGAGATGCATAAGCTATCACCTTCTCGTTCTGCATTAACACTGCTCCAAGTCCTTTATGTGAAGCGTCACAATATACCACGAAGTTTTCAATCCCTTCTGGTAGTGCCAAAACTGGCGCGCTGCAAAGCTTCTGCTTCAATAACTGAAAAGCGGTCTCTTGTTTCTTTCCCCATTCGTACTTCTGGTTCTTTTGCGTCAACTTGGTCAATGGCTTAGCTATCTTAGAAAACCCTTCAATGAACCATCTATAATATCCGGCAAGTCCTAAAAATTGACGAATTTCTATGGGGGTCTTGGGCGTCGCCCAATCTTTAACAGCCTCGATCTTTGTAGGATCAACCTGTAGTCCTTGACTATCAATGACATGACCAAGGAATTGTACTCTTCGGATCCAAAAATCACACTTCGAAAATTTGGCATACAACTTCTCCTGTCTGAGCAGTTCTAAGATCGTTCTGAGGTGTTCTCGGTGCTCTTCTTCACTTTTCGAGTAGATCAAGATATCGTCAATGAATACAATCACGAACTTATCCAGATATGGCTTGCATACCCTGTTCATGAGATCCATGAACACAGCTGGTGCGTTGGTCAGTCTGAACGGCATTACCTGAAACTCATAATGACCATACCGAGTTCTAAATGCTGTCTTCGGGATATCATCCTCCCGAACTCTAAGCTGATGGTAACCTGATCTCAAATCGATCTTGGAGTAATAACTGGAACCTTGCAATTGATCAAACAAATCGTCAATCCTGGGAAGTGGATAACGATTCTTCACTGTTAACTTGTTTAACTCTCGATAGTCGATACACATTCTGGAAGATCCATCTTTCTTCTTCACAAACAAGACCGGTGCTCCCCAAGGCGAGGAACTCGGCCTAATGAATCCTTTGTCCAAGAGTTCTTGCAATTGGTTAGACAACTCTTGCATTTATGAAGGTGCGAGTCGATAAGGTGCTCGCGCAACTGGTGTAGCTCCTGGCACTAAGTCAATATGAAATTCTACTTCGTGAGTAGGTGGAAGTCCTGGTAAGTCTTCAGGAAAGACTTCTGGAAAATCTCTAACAGTTGGTACGTCTTCAAGTCGCTTCTCATCCGACTTCTTTTCGGTGATATGAGCCAAGAAAGCATAACAGCCTTTCTTTATGTACTTCTCGGTTTTGATGCATGAAATGATACTGAGTCTAGTTCCACTTCGTTCACCACGAATGAACAATGTTTCGCCGTCGTAAGGAAGATGAACAACTTTTTCATCACAAATGATCCTTGCATGATGTCTGGATAACCAATCCATACCGATAACGATGTCGAAACTTCCAAGTTCAACGGGCATGAGATCTATATTGAATGGGTGGTTTAGAAAGTTGAGAGTGCAACCACGGACGATGGTGTTGGTGCCAACTAAAGAACCATTAGCTAGTTCGATGTGATAAGAAGTATCTAATGTGGTTGGTTCAATGTTGAGTAAAGGTGCAAATGCAGTAGAAACAAAACTTCTATCGGCTCCTGAATCAAATAAAATGGATGCATAACGATTATTGACGAGGAACGTACCCGTAACGACATTTGGATCCTACCTGACATCTTCACCTCCAAGGACATAAGCTCTTCCTCTAGCTGTTCCACCTTGGTTACTGTTTCCCTGATTCTTTCCTTTTGGACATTTATTCTTGAAGTGTCCTACTTCTCCACAACCAAAACATGTTACTGGGGGTTTTTGATTATCAACCACAAACTGGAACCTTGCAATCCCTGGTCGAATGACCAACCTTCTTGCAGTTACCACACGGATTTGGACAATTTCCAGGGTTATGATGGGTTTGACATTTGTTGCACTTAGGTAAAGTACCATTGTAACCTCTTTTCTCAGCTGGACTTGCAGCATATGCCTTTGCAGTTTCTTGTCTCTTGGGTGGTGATTGAGTAGTGTTTCCACTTTGATTGTTGTCCCAATGCCTTTTGTTGTTGTTGTTATTATTGGAATTGTTTCTGTTACTGTTATAGTTGTTGTTTCGGTAGTTGTTGGAATTGTTGTTGTAGTTACGGTTACTGTTGGTGTTGCTGTTGTTGTTGTTTGAAGTAGTTCCTTTCTTCACTATCTGAGCCATAAGTTTCTGAGACATTCTGATTGCCTCGTCCAATGTTTGCGGGTCAAAAGAAATCACATCTCCACGGATGTTGTTGGGTAGTCCACCAATGAAATTTTCTAACAGCTTCTCATTGTCTGGAACCATAGTCGGACATAATGCGGCTAACTCCTGAAATCTCCTGATATATGTCTCGATATCATTTCCTGCCATCACTAGCTCATAAAACTCTGTCTCTAATTTCTTTACTTCAGTGCGTGGACAGAGCTTCTTAGTTAACAACTTCTTGAACTCATCCCATGTAAGCTTGTGAGCATTCTCCATTCCCATGGGCTTTGCATACGAATTCCACCACGACATGGCTTCCTCAACAAGTGTACTAGTAGCAAACTTTACTTTGCACTCCTCTGGACAGTTGCATAGGAGAAACACAGACTCTATCTTCTCGAACCAACGAATCATGGCAGTGGCCCCTTCAGTGCCTTTGAATTTTGGTGGATCTCCACTCTTGAAGTCCTTGTACGTACATTTACGTCCATTAGTACCATTGGTAGCTTCTTCGGTTTCTGCCCGAGAAGCGGCTTCAGCAGCGGCTGCAGCTACAGCAGCTCTTTCAGTCACTAATGCTGCCTCTATACTGTCGGCAACAAGCTTTCTGATCTCAGCAGGCGTCATAGCGGTAGTAGCTCTTTTGGGTGGCATGATTCTTCACAATCACAAAAGACAACACAATGAGAACTCACAATAGAAACGATCATCATACACAATATATACAACCACAACATGTATATACATCCACAACATGTATAAATACAACCACAACATGTATAAATACAATGAAATCACAATCAGAAACAATCACAGCATGATATTTCGTGGTTATCATAAATATAATCACAACGCACATGAATATAATACATGAAAATTTTGGTCTACGTGAACCGATATCATAAAATAGCACAACAAATCCTGCATAGTAGAGTCACACTTGATATATTTGTTTGTACTACAAGCAAAAGACAACAAGTTCTAAACTATGTCCTACACCCCGGGACTAGGAAAATAATAGTACAAGCTACATGATAACAGTCTAACACTAGGCACCCCCTGGTGCTCCACCTAGTCGACGACTAATCCTCTGGAGATCTCTAGTCATAGCAACAACAATCTCCTCTAAGTGCTGAACTCGAAGCTGAAGACCAGTCTCCCTAGTCTCTAATGCAGACATCCTAGCCTGAACTGAAGCTAACTCACCGGCCTGGCGGTGATGCTCATCCTGTGACATCTGTGCCCTATCGAATAACTCAGGCACCTCCTGCCTCAACTGGGTGATACGTTCAGAACTCTCTAACTGTCGGGCCTCCAATCCCTGGTATGAAACATCTATGGAAACTCTGCCTGTTACCAGTCCCTTAACCTCGTCCTCTATAGCCTCAATCCGGCTCACTGGTATCTCCTCTATATGGCCTAATGCCCTGTCAATCTCTCCCTGCAGATGATATAGTCGCGAGTCAAGTGTTGCAGCAGTAAGTAGTCTGGCAGTAGCAGCTCTCGAACTCTCACTAACCTCGAATCTGCTGGGTGGTGCAGTCTCTGTCGTCTCTGTAGTGTCTGGTGATGGGATATCGAGCCGTGCCCGCTTTTTGAGCGGCAGGTCGGACATAGGAGTAGGATCCCTGGGATGAACTGGTGCTGATGGTACCACAGATACTGATAGGGATGGTAATGATGGAGACAATGATGATAGGGATGGTAATGGTGATGATGGTGACAATGATGTACGAAAAGCAACTCTCTTTCGCGCAAGTCGCACAGCGTCTGATTGAATGGGATCTAGTAGGCACAATGGGATGGCTACCTGAAGCAAATGATGATGGTGGTGGTAAGGATACGAATGCAGCTGGTGATCTGACCATAGGACGACGAACTCGCTTAGCAGCGGTGCGCTTCATGCACGGTCCATCTGGACGTACTCGGTAAATCTGACCATAGGGTATAAACTCTCCTGGCTGGATAACTGGAATAACTGCAGGCCCACGACGAATCGGTGGCGACACAGGTGGTGTAGGCGCGACCTCCCCCTCCTCAAAGGGTTCTGTCTCGGCCTCAGATAACACAGGTGATGTCTGTGGAGTAGGCTCCACTGATGACATAATGATAGTGGGTAGTGAGGATGATGTAACCGACTCTAGTATAATGGAGGGTAGTGAGGAAATCTCATCTGACTCAGAGTCCGAGGAAATAACAATAGGGTGCGAGTCTGAAGACATCTCTGTGACAATCGATGCGAAATAAAAGTAAATAAGCATTTACATAATGCAAGTTATGATGAAATGACATATGTATGAAATCGCATGTATAATGAATATGCACTTATGCTACAATGATGAGATGCTATGATGGTGTAGTTATAGTCTAGGGTATTAAGGATAACCTAGTTCGCTATAACCTTTGCTCTGGTACCAATCTGTCACACCCCCAAATTACATGACTTGCAGCGGAATGAAGCATTCGAGGGCGCGACTGTCGTTTAGAAAACACATCGTTTGATCATTTAAAATATTCAGAGTTTACAAAACAAGGTCCCAAAAGGTGTTTCAAGTTTGCGGAAATCAAGTTCATACAAATCAAACGATAAGTAAGTGCATAAAAATAAAGTGAGACGCGTCGTCACCGCGACTCCATGGTATGCCCATATGCAAGCCAACATGCGATACCTTATTTACCTGAAAATACATTGCTAAAAATGGTCAACAATAATGTTGGTGAGTTCATAGGTTTATGTAAATGAAATGCTTCTACGGTAACCACAAGTATAAAGTGTATGACAAAACAATGCCACATAAAAATGATACATTAGCTCTTAAGCTCATGACCCCGAAGCTAGACTGAAATGAAATGCCCCAACTGAGTGTTTTGCCAGACACTCTGATATGGATCAAATGAAATGCGTTCGTTTGACAAGTTGGCGCTACCAACCCGAACGGAGGAGTCACCCTCAATAGATCTATTCACTCACTCTCGCTTGCTCACAATTAACGGTTCATGATAATAAAGGGGTCTTTAATCTGGGCAATGATGTAACTTAAGCAATGTAAATGAGTTGATACTTTGGTCCGTATGAAAAATGGTGCAATGTATTCTCCCCCGAGAGTTTAGAAATCAAATAAACAATTGAAAGCGGGGCTATGAAAACTCACCTGATGATATAGCAACAATGAAAATTATGGGTGTGATGAAACGAAGCTCGGTCTCTAACCGCAACCTATTATGAATGATATGATCTAAGGTAAGCAATGATACAATGTAATACATGCAAACACGTATGTTATCGATACCACTCGTAAATTTTGAAAATAACATTTATCTTCGAAAAATATATTTTTGACGTCTCGCTAAGTTATAAACTACTTTTCGTGTAAATATGTTGAAACGGTACTCCACGATCCTTGTTTGGTGTTCTATCGGAAAATATAATGTTTTCGTCGCAAATTAATATTTTCTTAACTTGTGAAAATATGCCCAAATGGCCTCGCAAAACTAGTCGTGAAATATTGTACGTTAAGTGTTAGTGATTAAACTCGACGTTTTTAAAAACCTTGTAACAATGTCTTAATGTCGTTTTATTTAACTTTTGATCATAACCCCCACTTTTACACTTATACTGTTATTTGCAAACTTTGGGTGAGAAAACATGCAAAACCTTCTTAAATGAACCAAATGTTATTTTATGCTTTTGATATGTTTGCTGTAACACCCCCAATTCAATGATGCAGCGGAATTCAAACTGGGTGTTACTCGATGTCACAACAGTCATAATAATAGAAAACGATCTCTAACTAAGTCGCTTTAAAAGGAATTATCATTCAAATTAATATATCAGAGTTTACAAAATAGGTCCCAAAAAGGTTCCATGTTTAGAAAATACATCAATATAAAGTCTTTTGATGTCTTTTTGAATGATAAAGTAAGTTATAGCCTTCTTGATTGAGTCCGTGCCCCTCCGTGCCATCCTTGATCATTATGCACCTGAAATACATGCTTGAAACAGTCAACAAAAAGGTTGAGTGATCTTCATAGAGTTTGTTATGGAGTTGAACACAATATGTTGGTAGTGTGAGCTATAGACTCACACTAATGGTTGGAAAACAAAACGGTTATTATTATCCACTAAGCTCATGCAACCAATACGTTAACGTGTACCAATATCAATCGGTGGAGTTACCCCGGTAGGTACTTTGCCGTCATACCTAAATCTCAAATATTAGTGCGTTTGTTTGCCTGACTGGTCAATACAAACGGGATTCGTCAATCCCAATAGGCCTATTCACAATATTCGCGCTCACTATCCTAGTGATTAAATGGTTCATGATATGGGGTCTTTGAGTGGCAATGATGGTACTTAGTGATAATAAAACAATGAGATAGCATACAATTTCAAAGCATTATTTTTGGTTAAAATATAGCATGTATTCCCCCCAAGGGTTTGTAAAACAATTAAGTAATAGAAAGTGGGGCTATGAACTCATCGTCAGTTGGATGGTGTTTTAGTGCCTTAATGGGTTCGATGGATAAGTCGGGAAACCTCTAAGTGCAACCTACAATAGAACGTTGCGACTTAGGTTGGAATAATGTCTAAGAATACAAAGACAAGCCTATATATGTCTTGCATATTGTTCATGATGTAGTACTTAGTATGATGTATAGGTCGTTGTATGATGATGGTTTATGAACACGTTTAGTTTGTATATCTTGTACTACCGTTCGGGCCATCATAATTCAGAGGTCATGTAGTAAACGTTCGAGGAGCTAGGACACTTTAATTCGTAAATCCAGCAACTCATCGATCCGTTTACCCAAATGAAACCCCTCACATGAAGCTCCCTAGTGTTGTAGTATTCGATAGAAAATATATGTTTTTGGTCTTTAAACGTTACATGTCCGAAAGTTGAATAAACTTAGGAAAGTTTATTTTGAATGAAGAAGGATATCTTTATAAGTTCATTAAGTCTCGTACGGATGTGATATTATTTGCAAAACCTCATGGTATATTGATGGAGTAGATCCAAATTGGTTGGTTATGTTATTACTAACACTTTAGTTCATGTTTTCGGCTTAGAAAGCCTTAAGGTCTTAACCGTGGCTTTGGTCATGGCTACCATGGTCTTGAGACTCATCCTTGGCCTTAGCCATGGCTGTGGTCTCGGCTTAAGGCCATTAGGTCTCTTGGTTTTAATTAGCCGTCACCTTATTACATGATCATTTAGGCAATACATAGGGGCTGTTAAGAATTTAAATAAATATCTCATTCGTTATGTGTTTTCAGGTCTCGTGCTCTAAAGCTTGTTTGAAGAAAACGTCGTTCCGGATAACTTTCGTGTTTTAACTTTTTGATGAAATGGATCAGAAGTACCTATAAAATTTACCTCAGTTCGGGGACAGTAGGTTTTGGACAGTTTCGGCGTTTTGGTTTCGCTAACTTCTTTGGCCATAACTTTTGACTCGTGTACTCGTTTTCGATGATTCAAATTGCTATTTTTTCCTTTCAAAGTCCTATATTACATTAGGTAATTGTCCAATATCATGTTTATACCATTTTGGTCAAATTTCACAATATAAGTCTCTAGTTTCCTTGATTACTTAACATAGGTTAACATATAGTGTTCTTAACTTGTTTTAAGGGTTTTTATACATCATGAACATAACACAAGGACCATATATAACATGAATGAAGCATAATAAGCATGAAAATGATATTGAGCAAGGAAATGTGTTAGGGTTTCTTACAACTTTTGGCTTTCTAATGAAAGGAAACTAAGAACAAGGATATGACTTTGATTGATCAAGAACTAGCTTCCTACTTCTTTGATTAATTGGAAAAGCACTTGAAGACTTCTACTATAACTCTTCTTGTGTGGATGGAAGATCACCAAAAGGAAGAAAAACTAGGGCTTTGGATCAATAAAAACTTAACAAGAGTTTTTGGATTGATATAGCACTTGTATCTTTTTGATAATACTTGAAGTAAACTAGCAATATGAATGTGTTTGTGTTGTGTTCTATGGGACGGCAAGAAGCAAGGACCAAGGGGGGATTTGTCACACCCCCAAATTACATGACTTGCAGCAGAATGAAGCATTCGAGGGCGCGACTGATCATAGCACCACAGTTACAGTTATATTGAACGACCTAAAGTATCGTTTATAAAACACATCGTTTGATCATTTAAAATATTCAGAGTTTACAAAACAAGGTCAGAAAAGGTGTTTCAAGTTTGCGGAAATCAAGTTCATACAAATCAAACGATAAGTAAGTGCATAAAAATAAAGTGAGACGCGTCGTCACCGCGACTCCATTGTATGCCCATATGCAAGTCAACTTGCGATACCTTATTTACCTGAAAATACATTGCTAAAAATGGTCAAAAAAAATGTTGGTGAGTTCATAGGTTTATGTAAATGAAATGCTTCTACGAAAACCACAAGTATAAAGTGTATGACAAAACAATGCCACATAAAAATGATACATTAGCTCTTATGCTCATGACCCGAAGCTAAACTGAAATGAAATGCCCCAACTGAGTGTTTTGCCAGACACTCTGATATGGGTCAAATGAAATGCGTTCGTTTGATAAGTTGGCGCTACCAACCCGAACGGAGGAGTCACCCTCAACAGATCTATTCACTCACTCTCGCTTGCTCACAATTAACGCTTCATGATAATAAAGGGGACTTTAATCTGGGCAATGATGTAACTTAAGCAATGTAAATGAGTTGATACTTTGGTCCGTATGAAAAATGGTGCAATGTATTCTCCCCCGAGAGTTTAGAAATCAAATAAACAATTGAAAGCGGGGCTATGAAAACTCACCTGATGATATAGCAACAATGACAATTATGGGTGTGATGAAACGAAGCTCGGTCTCTAACCGCGACCTATTATGAATGATATGATCTAAGGTAAGCAATGATACAATGTAACACATGCAAACACATATGTTATCGATACCACTCGTAAATTTTGAAAATAACATTTATCGTCGAAAAATACATTTTTGACGTCTCGCTAAGTTATAAACTACTTTTCGTGTAAATATGTTGAAACGGTACTCCACGATCCTTGTTTGGTGTTCTATCGGCAAATATAATGTTTTCGTCGCAAATTAATATTTTCTTAACTTGTGAAAATATGCCCAAATGGCCTCGCAAAACTAGTCGTGAAATATTGTACGTTAAGTGTTAGTGATTAAACTCGACGTTTTTGAAAACCTTGTAACAATGTCTTAATGTCGTTTTATTTAACTTTTGATCATACGCGCCTCGATCAATTAGAAAATCAGCTATCAATGTTATGTCTTGCAAAAACACTAGTTTTTATACTTAGAACATTTTTCTATTAGTGGCTGTCAAAATAATTAATGTTCGTCGGGCATTAAACGTGTATATCTCGGTCGTTATAAGCTCGTTTTCTACGTTCTTTATATCCACGGATTCGTATTAACATGTACTAACATAATTTCAGTAGGTCGGGTCGTCTAGATCACGTCCAACGCCTCGTTTTGTCCTTTGAATCTCGGCGATCAGCAACTAAATTTTCAGATTTTAGTTTTTCGTCGTCAAACTTTGAAAAATCATAACTTTCTCGTTGTAAGTCGGTTTTTAGTGATTCAAGCGGCCACGGTTTCGTTTTTGAAAGAAATTTCTGAATATGAAGGCCAAAATAGTTCAATATTTTCTGAGATTTCCAGGTTTCACAAAAATGGACAGCACCTATTTCTATTGTTGAAAAATCGATGTTTAAGGTTCAAGACTAGTTCAAAACTTAATCAAACCACTTCAAATCAACACCACAACCTATCTAATCTTACCATACACCTTCTTAGGGTGTCATGGGGTCCTAAACATCACCAACTATGGTGGATCTCATGATGATCACACTAAAAATCCATAGATCTATGTTTATAAAGAAAATGTGTAACAAGTGGTATGTTTAACATGAATATTTGCATATCTAGTTACTAATATAACTTGAAAATCAATCAAATGAAAGTATGAAAAGATTAAAAAGATGTTCTTGAAGCTTACTTGAAGATTTGAGATGATTTGGATGGAAATGTATAAGAAACCTAGGGATTTTTATTTCAAAATCCTAGCTAGGAGTGTAAATGAGACTTGTTTAATACTTGATCTTCAAAAATTGATGGATTATTGTTGGTGTTCTTGGTTTGGCCGAACAAAGAGGAGAGAAAAGAGAGTGTTTCTTGAACTTTTAGCTAGTTAATTTTGTTATGTATGTGTTAGTGGAAATAAATCAAAAGACATATAGCATCTTGGCATTAATGAGATGTAAGTTAATCAAGTATACATGGTGAATTAGGGAGGCTAGGGGTGGGGCGGCACATGTGAGAAAAGAAGAAGAGATTTGATGTTTAATTAAGGCTTGTGTACTAATATGCAAGTATTAGTTTAGTTTAGTGCATACATTAGGTGTTATCGGGTACCGAGTTAACTAGAAATAAATCATGACGAGGTAAAATAAAATACGACGAAGTTGTAAAAATTGTAAAATCATATTCCTTGCAAGAATCGGGTGTTAGAATGATTATCGGGTTGAAATATCGCAAACCGACGGAGTTATAAGCTCCTAACGGAAAATATAGCAATTGATTTAAAAACACCGGGTAAAGTAATAATATAATCCTTATATCATTATACTGAGTATGAAAATATGTTATGATCACTGACGGGAGTATCGGGTATAATGTTAGTAGTAATAACTGAGTGGTAACGTTTATTAAATAATTGACATACGTTAATGAAAATCACACAAACCCGTGCATGACCTAACATGATAATGATGTTACTGATGATATGCAGACTACACTAGTCTATATGACGTGTCCTTACTGATGATGCATGAATACGCAGCTAAACCATAATGGTTACGCGCATTTGGATACCCGTAAACCTAGTTTACGTAATGATGAATGATAATCTTGAATAGTGATTTCCCTCCGGGAATGAATAGTGTTTCATGAATAGTAAATTTTTTGAAAACTTCTCAAAGTCTCAAACTGACTTCAAAAATGATGAATAGTGGTCGGTGAATAGTAAATGATGAATAGTAACTCATGAATAGTAAAATGTCTAGGTTTGGAAAATGACTAGAAATTGTGATTTGTCACAGGTTTATATAGCCTTGAAATAGTCAAAGGAGGTGCAAAATGTTTGACTAAACCAAGCTTGTATGCAAAGCTTTGCAAGGTGTTGCAAGATTAGGCAAACTTAGAGCTTAAGTTTAACAAGTGTTGCATTCTTGGATAGGAAAGATAAGAAGAGTCTTGGAGACTCTTCATAGTCGGCCAAGATAAGGCTAGGGTGACTAGATAAGTTTCCTTGGCCTTATCTAGCTTACGGAGTGAGTTTTGGTTCCGTTAATCGCTAACTGTAAGCCGTTAAGTCACGAAACGTAAAACCGGGTATCGTAAAAATACGAAAATTTTAGGAATGATTTAACTTATCATTATACTCCATAATAAAATATAAAATGAGTGGTAAGTTCCATCGGGTTGCTTAAACCCTGTTAAAACTGGAAACGCGGGTCTAAAACGCGTAATTCGCGTAAAACGCTGAATTGGAAAACGTAAAATTCCAAAATTTATGGAATTGTCGTAAAATGAGAGAAATTCATATTTCTATTGTTTACAATGTTTTATGGACATATCGGGATGCTAGAATGACGTTTAAACCTAAACGTAAATCTCAGACACGGTTTCGTGATTTTTGCAGAAATGATCCGACGAGCGTCAAACTCTCGGGTTATCATTAAAATAGTTTAACTTACGAGAATATGATATAAAAATTTCGTGTATGAATAGTGCTAGTGAATAGTAAAAATGAATAGTAAAATTTTCGGGAATAGAAATTAACCTGAAAATGCGAATTGTTACAGTCTCCACCCCTTAAGAGAGCTCCGTCCCGGAGATCAATTTGTGTTGGGTGTAGAAGCATTGTTGGCAAAAAAAAGATGCGGCTATTTCTGACGTATTTGGTCCTCTCATTCCCATGTGTATTCTGGACCACGTCGTGAGTTCCAACGAACTTTGACAATTGGAATTCGGCTTTGTTTGAGTTGTTTGACCTCTCGGTCCATGATTTATACTGGTTCCTCGATGAATTGAAGATCTTCATTGAGTTGGATTTCATCGAGTGGAATGACGAGTGATTCATCTGATAAGCATTTCTTTAGATTAGATACATGAAAAGTGGGGTGTACACTACTGAGTTTTGATAGAAGCTCAAGTCTGTACGCCACTGGACCAACCCTGGCTAGGATTTTAAATGGTCCGATGTATCTTGGGTTTAGTTTGCCTCGTTTACCGAATCGTATTAAGCCTTTCCAAGGCGATACTTTTAGCATAACCCTATCCCCGAATTGGAATTCTAGGGGTTTGCATCGTGTGTCGGCATAACTTTTCTGTCGATCTCTTGCGGCTTGAAGTCGATTTCTGATTTGTAAAATCTTCTCCGTTGTTTCACGTATGAGTCTTGGACCAGTGAGTTGAACATCTCCCACTTCGGCCCAACAGGCAGGTGAACGACACTTTCGTCCGTAAAGCGCCTCAAATGGTGCTGCCTTGATACTTGCGTGATAACTGTTGTTGTAGGAGAATTTGGCTAATGGCAGGTGAGTATCCCATCCTTTTCCAAGGTCGATTATACAAGCTCGAAGCATGTCTTCCAGCGTTTGAATGGTTCGTTCACTCTGACCATCGGTCTGAGGGTCATACGCTGCACTCATGTCTAGTTTTGTTCCAAAGGCGTCTTGGAGTGACTGCCAGAAGTTTGAGATGAATCTGCCGTCTCGGTCAGATATGATAGATATTGGTGCACCATGTCTCGAGACTACTTCTTTAATGTACACTTGAGTTAACTGATCCATTTTGTATGTCTCTTTAATTGGTAAAAAGTGTGCGGACTTTGTGAGACGATCAACTATGACCCAGATGGAGTCATAACCACTTGATGTCTTTGGAAGCTTGGTAATGAAGTCCATTGTAATTCGTTCCCATTTCCACATAGGAATCTCTGGTTGTTGTAATGGACCGGATGGTCTTTGATGTTCGGCTTTCACTTTGGAGCATGTAAGACATTTGCCAACGTATGTTGCAATATCGGCTTTCATGTTTGGCCACCAATAGAGTTGTTTAAGATCCTGATACATCTTATCAGATCCTGGATGTACGGAATATTTAGATTTATGGGATTCGTGCATGATCAAGTCTCGTAGGCCACCATAAAGTGGTAACCAACTTCGACCTTCGAAGCATAGAGTTTCGTCTGAACGGGTTTCGAATCTCTTCTGTATCATGCCGTCTAACTTTTCCTTTTTGATGTCTTCTTGTTTCACCGCTTCAGCTTTAGCGTGAAGAATTTGAGTGGGAAAATTGGAATTTATGGTAAAGACTAAGGCTCAGACTCGTAATGGTTTAACCCGTTCCTTTCGGCTCAGGGCGTTGGCTACTACGTTTGCCTTTCCTGGGTGGTAGCGAATGTCGTAGTCGTAATCACTTAGTAATTCCAACCATCGACGTTGCCTCATGTTTAGTTCTTTTTGATTCAAGATGTGTTGAAGACTTTTGTGATCGGTGAACACATTACATCTAGTACCGTATAGATAGTGTCTCCAGATTTTTAGTGCAAAGACTATAGCTCCTAACTCTAAGTCATGAGTGGTGTAGTTTTCCTCATGTTTCTTGAGTTGTCGTGAACCATAAGCCATGACTTTCTCACGTTGCATCAACACGACACCCAAACCTTGGTGCGATGCATCACAGTAGACTACAAAATCTTCGATCCCATCTGGCAATGCTAGAATAGGGGCACTACAAAGTTTTTGTTTGAGGATTTGGAAGGCTTCTTCTTCATCTTTGTTCCAAATGTACTTCTTGTTTTTCTGGGTTAGCTTGGTCAAAGGTTTGGCAATTGAGGAAAATCCTTTGATAAACCTTCGGTAATACCCAGCTAGTCCTAGAAATTGACGAATTTCTGTAGGTGTGGTAGGTGTCGGCCAATCTTTGATAGCTTCAATTTAGCGGGATCGACGTGTAAACCAGTGTTGTCAATCACATGCCCAAGGAATTGTACCGAATGAATCCAAAATTCACATTTTGAAAATTTCGCATACAACTTCTCTTCCTTGAGTAACCCTAAAATTGTTCTTAGATGTTGTTTTTGTTCTTCTTCGTTTTTGGAGTAGATAAGAATATCGTCGATGAATACAATCACGAATTTGTCTAGGTATGGCTTACACACTCGATTCATGAGATCCATGAATACCGCCGGTGCGTTTAGTCAAACCGAATGGCATTACTTGGAATTCGTGGTGACCATATCGTGTTCTAAAGGCTGTTTTTGGAATATCTTCCTCACGAACCTTAACTTGATGGTAACCTGATCGTAGGTCAATTTTTGAGTAATAGGTGGAACCTTGTAACTGATCGAATAAATCGTCAATTCTTGGTAATGGGTATCGGTTCTTTGTTGTTAACTTATTTAGTTCATGATAATCAATACACATTCGTAATGATCCATCCTTCTTCTTTACGAACAAGACGGGAGCTCCCCAAGGTGAGGAACTGGGTCGAATAAATCCCTTGTCCGAAAGTTCTTGTAATTGATTTGATAGCTCTTGCATCTTTGACGGTGCTAGCCTGTAAGGTGCGCGGGCTACTGGCGCCGCTCCTGGTATTAAATCAATTCGGAATTCTACTAGACGATTTGGTGGAAGTCCGAGTAAGTCTTCGGGAAAGACTTCGGGAAATTCACATGCGATGGGAACATCTTCAAGATGTCTTTCTTCGGATTTCTTTTCGGTTACGTGTGTTAGGAAGGCATAACATCCTCTCTCAATGTATTTCAAGGTTTTGATACATGAGATGATATTTAATCGGGTTCCACTTTGATCACCACGGATGACCAAAGTTTCATTGTCACAAGGAATGTGAACAACCTTCTCGCTACAAATAATTCTCTTAGTTGTGTTGAGATAACCATACCATACTGATTATAACATCGAAACTTTCGAGTTCATTGTTCATGAGGTTGATACTGAATGGTTGATTTAGGAATTTGTATTTAGTATGGAAATTTGTAAGTTTATACAAGATGATAGTAAAATGGTTTACTATTGGTAATGAAATAGAACGTGTAAAGAACAGAAAATTAACACAACATGATGATACAAAAATAGTGGATTGTTATAAGTCGAATAAATCCCACAACTTGGCGAAAGAGTTGTTCAATGGCTTTTGAGTTGAAGTTTTGTCTTATAGACGTCATGTTTCTATCATATAAAAGATATTTCGTAAGTAGAGGGTTGGTAAAATGAGCACGATTTTTTACTGGAATGATAGAATAATTACGTTGGAGGTTTAGATTATAACACATGATATACAAAGCAAGAGTTTTATTTATATAACGTTGATTGATTACAAAATCGAAACCTATTACAAGTTTCTTCAAAATCTACTAACTTATACTTTTAGTTTAGTAATTACAACGTTGTACTACTGCTAGCTATTACATGGATTTTATAGAGTTTACTAACTGAGTCTACTCAGTTTAGTGGTACAAAAGATAACTAGTATTATCACACTAGTCTATTGTGGAACAGAAGGTCCTAGCAGCTCTGGCTGATTGGCAAATTGTTGGTTTAGCGTGTCAAGGAGGAATGTGTTGATTAAATCTGAAATGTTATAGTGTCCATGCTGACTTTCTTGTTGAATCATTGGTGGTCGTGGTACGATCCATAATGAGTGATCCAACTCATCACATGTAGGGATGGAAAAAGGAAGTGATGGTGGTGTTGTAGCTTGTGAATTTGTGTCGCATCTTGGACTTGAGCTCTTTCCACTCGTGTAAGTCTATCCTTGCCGTCTTCTAAGTCGGTCAAGGGATCCAAGACTATATCCTCAACAAGAGTCAAGTCTTCCCTTACATAGCTCATATCCAAGATGAATAATCAAGGCGTTGACGAGCGTGAATGGCTTCGGTTTTGGTTGCAGTAACCATGGATTCATGGTTATTCAATTGCCATGCCCTACCTTGCACTTTATGCTGAGTTATGTTGAGGCCTTGTTTCAAGCAGTGTACATCGTATTGGGCGGAATTTATGAATGTAGGTGTTATTTTCGATGATCCACCGATCATGTAAGTGGACTTTGGACCTCCAGTGGAAGTATTATGATTAGATTCGGAGGAGGTTACAGAGATAGGGGGTGGTGATGTTAATGGTGGTAGTGGTCGTACAACCGGTAGTTCCTCCTCCTGGTCACTGACTATATTCTCGTAAGGTTCTCCCTCATCGTCATAATCAAGTGCTTCAAGATAGGGATCATTGAGTTCGGGAAGAAATGGTAAGTGAGCGGGCATAGCGGGAATGTGATCGGGTGATGGAGGTACAGACATGATGTCTACAATAAGGATATAAGTGAAAAGTTTGCTATTCATAAAACATACAAGTGACTGCTCCCAACATAACATGATCCCTCCCTAATTAGACATAGGTAGCTAGGCTATGTATAATTAAGGACCAATAATGTGATGTTCGGTTTAGTCAAGTAGTTTTATGATCCTTGGTGTTTAAAGTAGTTGGTGAGTACATGGTTTGAGAATAGGGGAGACCATTGTGCAACTCACAATGTCTAAGAAATAACAGAGACCATTGTGTAACTCACAATGTCTTGGAAATAACAGAGACCATTGTGTAACTCACAATGTCTTGGAAATAACAGAGACCATTGTAATCAGTTAAAATGTCTTGGAAATGACAGAGACCATTGTGTAACTCACAATGTCTTGGAAATAATGAAGACCATTGTAATCAGTTACAATGTCTTGAGAAATTACAGAGACCATTGTGTAACTCACAATGTCTTGGAAATAATGAAGACCATTGTGTAACTCACAATGTCTTGGAAATAATGAAGACCATTGTAATCAGTTACAATGTCTTGAGAAATTATAGAGACTATTGTAATCAGTTACAATATCTTGAGAAGGTTTCGTAAGTCCTAAAATGCACGAGTAGATAAATGATCGGGAAAATGTGGTTGTACCGTAATGCCTTGGAATAGGCATACGCAGATATGTTTAGTACATCGTTTATATAAAATGATCATAGTATGGCAAGTGTGTATATATCGATATGTTAATATGTTTGCGTAGCATAACATGCTTACGTGAAATGCTCAAATGTGCTAAGGGTACATATATCAATATGCTAACATGTTTGTGTAGTAATAAAATGTCTACGGAGAATGCTCAAGTAAGGGTACATATATTCATATGCTAACATGTTTGTGTAGTATACAATGTCTAACAAGTCCATGATCGTCTGAAGGATGGAGGGCACGAAGAGCGGAAGGCTATAAAAATGTTTTTGCTTGTAAAGGTGGTTATAGTTTAAGTCTCATTTAGACCCGTTTCTCTACAACCATGGCTCTGATACCAATCTGTAACACCCCCAATTCAATGATGCAGCGGAATTCAAACTGGGTGTTACTCGATGGCACAACAATCATAATAATAGAAAACGATCTCTAACTGAGTCGCTTTAAAAGGAATTATCATTCAAATTAATATATCAGAGTTTACAAAATAGGTCCCAAAAAGGTTCCATGTTTACAAAATACATCAATATAAAGTCTTTTGATGTCTTTTTGAATGATAAAGTAAGTTATAGCCTTCTTGATTGAGTCCGCGCCCCTCCGTACCATCCTTGATCATTATGCACCTGAAATACATGCTTGAAACAGTCAACACAAAGGTTGAGTGATATTCATAGAGTTTGTTATGGAGTTGAACATTATATGTTGGTAGTGTGAGCTATAGACTCACACTAATGGTTGGAAAACAAAACGGTTATTATTATCCACTAAGCTCATGCAACCAATACGTTAACGTGTACCAATATCAATCGGTGGAGTTACCCCGGTAGGTACTTTGCCGTCATACCTAAATCTCAAATATTAGTGCATTTGTTTTCCTGAATTGTCAATACAAACGGGATTCCTCAATCCCAATAGGCCTATTCACAATATTCGCGCTCACTATCCTAGTGATTAAATGGTTCATGATATGGGGTCTTTGAGTGGCAATGATGGTACTTAGTGATAATAAAACAATGAGATAGCATACAATTTCAAAGCATTGTGTTCGGTTAAAATATAGCATGTATTCCCCCCAAGGGTTTGTAAAACAATTAAGTAATAGAAAGTGGGGCTATAACTCACCGTGAGTTGGATGGTGTTTTAGTGCCTTAATGAGTTCGATGGATAAGTCGGGAAACCTCTAAGTGTAACCTACAATAGAACGTTGCGACTTAGGTTGGAATAATGTCTAAGAATACAAAGACAAGCCTATATATGTCTTGCATATTGTTCATGATGTAGTACTTAGTATGATGTATAGGTCGTTGTATGATGATGATTTATGAACACGTTTAGTTTGTATATCTTGTACTACCGTTCGGGCCATCATAATTCAGAGGTCATGTAGTAAACGTTCGAGGAGCTAGGACACTTTAATTCGTAAATCCAGCAACTCGTCGATCCATTTACCCAAATGAAACCCCTCACATGAAGCTCCCTAGTGTTGTAGTATTCGATAGAAAATATATGTTTTTGGTCTTTAAACGTTACATGTCCGAAAGTTGAATAAACTTAGGAAATTTTATTTTGAATGAAGATGGTTATCTTTATAAGTTCATTAAGTCTCGTACGGATGTGATATTATTTGCAAAACCTCATGGTATATTGATGGAGTAGATCCAAATTGGTTGGTTATGTTAATAGTAACACTTTAGTTCATGTTTTCGGCTTAGAAAGCCTTAAGGTCTTAACCGTGGATTTGGTCATGGCTACCATGGTCTTGAGACTCATCCTTGGCCTTATCCATGGCTGTGGTCTCGGCTAAAGGCCATTAGGCCTCTTGGTTTTAATTAGCCATGACCTTATTACATGATCATTTAGGCAATACATAGGGGCTGTTAAGAATTTAAAAAAATATCTCATTCGTTATGCGTTTTCAGGTCTCGTGCTCTAAAGCTTGTTTGAAGAAAACATCGTTCCGGATAACTTTGATGCTTTAACTTTTTGATGAAACAGACCAGAAGTGCCTCTAAAATTTACCTCAGTTCGGGGACAGTAGGTTTTGGACAGTTTCGGCGTTTTGGTTTCGCTAACTTCTTTTGGCCATAACTTTTGACTCGTGTACTCGTTTTCGATGATTCAAATTGCTATGTTTTCCTTTTAAAGTCCTCTATTACAGTAGGTAATTGTCTAATATCATGTTTATACCATTTTGGTCGAATTTTACAATATAAGTCTCTAGTTTCTTTGAGTACTTAACATAGGTTAACATATAGTGTTCTTAACTTGTTTTAAGGGTTTTTATACATCATGAACATAACACAAGGACCATATATAACATGAATGAAGCATAATAAGTATGAAAATGATATTAAGCAAGGAAATGTGTTAGGGTTTCTTACAACTTTTGGCTTTCTAATGAAAGGAAACTAAGAACAAGGATAGGACTTTGATTGATCAAGAACTAGCTTCCTACTGTTAGAGTTTATGGATAATAATTAATATATGTATGTCCAGTTTCGAACACGAGACTTCGGGATTGCACACATTACGTATGAGTCTCAATGGTTTGAATAATTAAATATAGATTTATGATTTATTTATTCATTTCACAAACATACACTTAACGGTCGTTAGTATTTAACGGAGTTTGGTTAACGAATGTTAAATATTAACTACAAGGACTAGATATGAAATTAGGGATCAAGAAGGATCTAGAATCCTTCCTAATCACCTAAAGTCGTCTGAACATCCCTTACGGTTAAGGTTTTTGGTTTTGTAGCTTGGAGAGGAAGTTTGGATTGCCTATAAATACAAACCCATTGTGTTTGTTATTCCCTAATCCTAATTCCCTAGCAATCCAACTTCTTCTACTCTCCCTCTAGTCTTGGCCGATCGGTTTTCAATCCCTAACACCTAGGGATAATCGATTTTGCTATTACACAAGTGTTGGAATTGTTTTGTGAATTAGAACCTAGCTTTTCACATTGAGACGCTAGTAATACGTGTGTACAAGAACGAAGAACAAGCTTCCTTTAGCTTGTGAGTTTTTCCCCAATCGACTTGCATTAGGTCGATCCATCTTAAACCCAATTTAGGGTTTATATCTTGTTCTTGGAGTGCACGGTTTCTTGTTCTTGCTAGAAACCACAAAAGGTACGCATCACTTTTAAATTTAGTTAATTAATTACATGTATGTAGATCTTGTGTTTCCGCTGCGTGTCTTTGATGTTATGTGATAATATGTTTATGGCTATGATTCATATTTTCCAACAGTGGCATCAAGAGCCCGTTTATAGATCGTAATTAATTACTTAAAACATAAAATTGAACCTATGTGAATAGATACATGCAATAGGTGTTCTAGGGTTTTGATTTTTTGTAAACCCTAATTTTATTTTTTGGGTCGACACCCTTGAATTAATTTTTAGGGTTTTAGTTTTGATAAAATCTTGTAGAAACCCTAGGATTGCATGCAATTTTATGTGTTTAATTAATGAGTACCTTGAGATGTCATTAATTAAGTATGCGTACAATATTGACTTGATAATATGTGTTAACATGATTATAAGTGCAATATGGGGAATCCATGACAAAAACATGCATGTTTTTTCATGGAAAATTGATGCTAAATGTTACATGTTCTATGTGCTAATTGATGCGATTGTTAATTAACTAGGGGTTTTAGTAATTAAATTGTTGAACACGAATTAAAATTACTAAAAGTTAATTAATTAGGTTGTTAGGGAAGACCTAAAATTGGGGAAGACCCCATATAATCGCATATTTAATCAATTATGTGTGTTATGTATATGTTAATCATAAGACTTACGCGGCCAAGAAATTGGCGTCTGTGGTCCATTGGGTACAATGAGCTCGAATACCAATGGGAGTCTTAAGACCAACATATACATATTAATTGATTTATTAGCATGTTCATTATTAAGTTGTTTATGTTTATTTTTTAATTGCGCATTTGTTTAATATGTTGTAGACATGTTTATAACAAAAGGGTAATTTTTCAATATAAAAATAAACATGACTTAATAATGGTGTAACATTGTTTTAAGCAAGAAAATCATAAGTGTTTAATTAATTGATGCGCTGTACAAAAGTGGTCGAAGCGGCGGACCTAATATTGACAAACTATAAAGTGGGTATAAGGTTGGTTTCGCATTAAATTGTGGCCTTAAAGAGACTCCATTCTGTCTCTCCGCTCGCCTGTGCGTCAATATTAGACTTACCAAGTGCACCATGAAAACGTACGAAGCATCTTAAGGCAATGTTGTAAGTTTCTCAACGCCATTAATTAAAACTTTGATGATTTGAGCTTATAAATGTAATGAATGAGTAAACTGGTTTTGAAATATATGATACAAAGATGAATGCATGACATCTTTGTACATATTTTGATTACACACATCAAAAATTTAATACCCTTAAATTTAAGTTATATGTCATCCAACTAAAAAGGAAACACCTAAGGTTACATCCTACATCACTAGCAGCCAAAGCTGAATGTGATGTTCAAAGGGTGGTAGTCTAAGGGTAAATTGAGTACTTTCATTGCTAGCAGCCAAAGCTGATGTGATGAAACGACGTCAATTTATAGTTTCCTAAGTTGGTCAACTTAATTGAGCACTTTCATTACTAGCAGCCAAAGCTGATGTAATGAAACGGCGTCAAGGCATAAAGATTTGGGGATGAAACATGCTTACATTTGCAACTGAAGTTGGCATAATATGTAAGTCCCATGATTCTAGGAATTGCAATTGGATATTGGCAATTGGGATTGACCCGTACCTTATTGAGTACTTTCATTGCTAGCAGCCAAAGCTGATGTAATGAAACGACATCAATTTGGATCCTAGTTTTCAGTGAAAATTAAATGGTGAATGTAGTTTACCGTGGGTGTTTAATTTTCTTGAAAAGTTTAATTATCGAAAGTAGTAACTTTTGAACTTTTTCTGTAGAAATGGCCCAACCCGACAACACAAACATGAGTAACATGAGTTCTGCTTTCAAATCTATGATTGAAAGAGAAAAGTTGACTGGGACTAAAAATTTCAATGATTGGTACCGTTCTTTGAGGATTGTTCTTAGAATTGCCAAAAGATTTGAATATCTTAGTAAGCCTCTTCCTGCAGCTCATGCTGGTACTGCCTCTACTGCTGAGCATGAGGAGTACAACATTGAGTATGAAAAACACAATGATGTGGCTTGTCTCATGTTATCTGGGATGGACACTCAATTGCAAAAGCAATTTGAGAAACTATGGTCCTATGAACATGATAAATGAGCTCATACGCATGTTTGAAAAACCACCAATGGCAGAGTTATATGATCTGTTAAATTCTCTGGCCAAGTGTAAGCAGGATGCTGGTACACCCGTGAGTGCCCATGTATTAGAGATGAAAGGAAATCTTGATCAATTGGATGCACTCGGATGTGGGTATGTGCAAGATGTGAAAGTTGGCCTCATCAATCGATCCCTCAACGAGGAATTGTATGGTGAGTTTGTGCGCAACTTGAATATGCATTGCACGGGGAAGACAATAAGTGATTTTCATGCAATGCTTATTGACTTTGAGAAGGGACTCTCAAAGAAGGCACCTACACCTGCTGTTATGGCAATAAAGGGTGGTAGGGTTACTAAGCCTAACAAACCGCAGCATGTGAACAAGAAGGGAAAAGGCAAAGATGACAAAGGAAAACAGGTCGTGATCCATCAGCAGAAGCCTAAGAAGCAGAATCCTCCTGTCAAGAAGGATTATCCCAAGAAGGATACGGATGCTTGTTACCATTGCAATACTCTTGGACATTGGAAGAGGGACTGTCTATTGCTGCTTGAGGAGTGTCGTAAGAATAAAAATGCCAAGGCTGCAAATGGCGCAAACACTTCAGGTATTTTTATGGTTGAATTATTTTCTTTTCCTCGTAAGCAAAATGCCTGGATATATGATACAGGATGTGGTACTCACATTTGTAATACATCGCAGGGGCTTAGAGGAGCGAAGAAACTAAACTATGGAGAATGCTACTTGTACGTGGGCAATGGCGTACGTGCAGCAGTTGAAGCCATAGGGACATTTGACTTAGTTTTACCTTCGGGTTTAATTTTAGTATTGAACAATTGTCATTATGCACCGTCTATTGTTAGAGGTGTTGTTTCAGTTTCTTTATTGTTGGATAATGGATTTGATCACACATTTAATAATAATGAAATTTCGGTTTCTTTAAATTCTATTTTTTACTTTAATGCAATTCCATTAAATGGTGTGTTTGAAATAGACATGGAAAATCATGTATCCGATGGAAATAATTCTGTGTAAAGCATTGGCAATAAGAGAATCAAGTCTAACTTGGATTCGTCTTATCTTTGGCACTGTCGTCTTGCACATATTGGCAAGAATCGCATGCAAAAGCTGCAACATGATGGGCTTTTGAAAAATATCAATGATGATTCAGTTGATAAATGCGAATCTTGCATATCGGGTAAGATGACAAGGAAATCCTTTTCACATCAAGTGGAAAGGGCTACGGATCTACTTGGATTGATACACACTGATGTGTGTGGTCCACTTAGACATGTGTCAAAACGCGGTGCTACCTACTTCCTAACCTTCACGGATGACTATAGTTGTTATGGTTATGTTTATTTACTTAAACATAAACATGAAGTCTTTGAGACATTCAAGGTTTTTAAAAGTGAAGTAGAATTACAACTCGGTAAGAAGATTAAGGCTCTTCGATCCGATCGTGGTGGTGAATATTTAAGCCAAGAGTTTAAAGATTATCTACCTGAGTGTGGCATTGTCCAGCAACTCACATCTCCTTATACTCCACAGCAAAATGGTGTATCTGAAAGGAGAAATCGTACATTGTTAGATATGGTACGATCTATGTTTAATCTGACAACTCTTCCCTTATCCTTTTGGGACTATGCCCTTGAAACGGCTGTTCACGTGTTGAATAGGATTCCAACTAAGAAGATTGATAAGACTCCATATAAACTATGGACTGGAAAAGCTCCCAATTTGTCTTACTTAAAGGTCTGGGGTTGTGAGGCATTTGTTAAACGTGACTCACCGGATAAACTCCAACAAAGATCTGTTAAGTGTATCTTCGTAGGATACCCTAAGGAAACAAAGGGTTACTACTTTTACTTCCCACCAGATAATAAAGTCATCGTGGCTAGGTATGGCGAATTCCTTGAGGATAATCTGATTTCTCAAGAATTCAGTGGGAGAGTTTATGATCTAGAAAATGATCAAGAAGATACGTCACCTTCTGAAAGCACTAGCACACTTCCTGTGGAACCTGAAAGTTTAGGTTCTCCACCTGAAGTTGAAGTGGTTCCCATTCGCAGATCTACAAGATCTGTAAAAGCTCCTGAACGTCTATGTTTAAACATAGAGTGTGAGGAAACTATACTTGGGGATCTTGATGAACCAACTAGTTATAGAGCTTCCATTAATAGTCCTGAAAAGGAAAAATGGCAGGTTGTTATGAATGGGGAGATGCAATCCATGAGAGACAATGAAGTCTGGATTGAAGTAGACCTTCCTCCCAATGCTAAGGTAGTTGGGAGTAAGTGGCTCTTCAAAAAGAAAACGGACATGGATGGCAATGTACACACCTACAAAGCTCGTTTGGTGGCTAAAGGCTTTACCCAAACATATGGTGTTGACTATGAGGAGACCTTTTCTCCTGTAGCCGACATTAGAGCTATTAGGATTCTTATAGCCATAGCTGCCTAGTATGACTATGAGATTTGGCAGATGGATGTCAAAACCGCCTTCCTAAATGGTCGCCTAGATGAAGACATCTATATGGCGCAGCCTGAAGGGTTTGTGAATCCGGATTTTCCTGAGCGTGTATGCAAGCTTCAAAGATCCATTTATGAATTGAAGCAAGCATCAAGGCAATGGAATAAGAAATTTGATGAGGAAATCAAGAAGTTTGGATTTACTCAGAATTTCGATGAGCCATGTGTATACCACAAAGCTAGTGGGAGTAATACTACTTTCCTAATTCTATATGTCGATGACATATTAATCATGGGAAATCATATACCTAGTCTTAATGAAGTTAAGGCTTATTTGGGTAAATGTTTTTCCATGAAGGATTTAGGAGAAGCAGCTTACATCCTTGGAATCAAGATCTATAGGGACAGATCTAAGCGGTTGATTGGATTAAGCCAAAGTGCTTACATGGATAAAATATTGAAGAGATTCAATATGCAAAATTCCAAGAAGGGATATTTGCCCATGCAAGTAGAACATGGCTTAAGTAGCAAACTATGTGCTTCAACACCTGAAGAGGTGGCACACATGAAGAAAGTTCCATATGCTTCGGCAGTAGGATCTATCATGTATGCAGTGAGATGCACAAGGCCGGATGTGGCATTTGCACAAAATTTAACCAGTCGTTACCAACAGAATCCAAGGAAAGATCACTGGCATGCTGTTAAGAACATTCTTAAGTATTTGAGAAATACTAAAGATATGTTTCTTGTGTACGGGGGAAATCCAGACGCAGAACTGAATGTTACAGGTTTCTGCGATGAGTCCTTTCAAACTGATAAAGATGATACGAAGTCTCAGATGGGTTACATTTTTGTCATCAATGGAGGAGCTGTAGACTGGAAGAGCAAGAAGCAGAGTACAACGGCTATGTCTGCTACAGAAGCTGAGTATATTGCTGCATCGGAAGCTGCAATGGAAGCTGTTTGGATAAGGAAATTCATTTCGGGTCTTGGAGTGATGCCGTCAATTGAATTACCTATCAATGTGTATTGTGACAACTCTGCCGCAATCACATTCGCCAATGAACCTGGAGTTATGAAGGGCGCCAGACACTTTCCTAGGAGATATCACTATGTTCGAGAACAAGTCAAAATAGGTGAAATCAATTTACTCAAAGTTCACACAGATGACAATCTGGCTGATCCTTTTACGAAGGCATTATCTAAGGAAAAGTTTACTCAACATGCTGATGGTATTGGTCTTTGTTTAGTTAGTAGTTTCATGTAAATATGTGGATTAGTATTTGGATAAGGGATATGTAAACAATATTATTTTAATGAAATAAAGTTTGGTTAACGTTTATTCTCATTTATAATATTGTATCCTATATTTGCATGTTTAAGTCCGTGAATAATTAATTTATTCTAAATAGTCCGTTGCCGATCAATAATATGGGAATATTATTGAACTAAGGCAAATGTGAAGTGTTGGTAGAATATACTTAAGTATATTGATGCGTGGGCATGCCAAATTCACATGATATTCAATATTGGATAAATTGAATATAGGACAGATCCCAACCACATGATTATACTTTATGGATCATTGTCATTAAGTAAATCATGAATATTTATCCTCAGACTTGAGATACCAGGTAACTGCCGAGGATGTAGCTCATTTTCTGTAAGGTAGTCTAACGCTATCCGTAACTGGTAGTTATAAGGGCTATTTTCGGAGGTGATGCGAAGTTCGAGGGTTATGCTCGTAGTCAAGAAAGGATTTGTTCCTTCAAATTTGTTTTGAAGTTTAATACTGCTTGGCCACTCGTAGGGTTGACAAGATGTTTGCGTGCGCACGCCCAAAGGCTATCTAGAATACGTTCAGATGATTTGGTAATCTTGATCAATTATGTATAAACGAGAAACTAATTGTTAATTATGGAATGACATAGATCCATATCCATATTAACGCGGTATTAGAAACAAAAGGATAAGTATGATGATATAATCATCACATGGTTTTTCCAGGAAACCATACTCAGGGTCGATCTGGGGGCATTGGGGGTGTTAAGCTAGACTAACCCATGTCATTACTATATTAATGAATATCCAAGTGGGAGCTGTTAGAGTTTATGGATAATAATTAATATACGTATGTCCATTTTCGAACACGAGACTTCGGGATTGCACACATTACGTATGAGTCTCAATGGTTTGAATAATTAAATATAGATTTATGATTTATTTATTCATTTCACAAACATACACTTAACGGTCGTTAGTATTTAACGGAGTTTGGTTAACGGACGTTAAATATTAACTACAAGGACTAGATACGAAATTAGGGATCAAGAAGGATCTAGAATCCTTCCTAATCACCTAAAGTTGGCCGAACATCCCTTAGGGTTAGGGTTTTCGATTTTGTAGCTTGGAGAGGAAGTTTGGATTGCCTATAAATACAAACCCATTGTGTTTGTTATTCCCTAATCCTAATTCCCTAGCAATCCAACTTCTTCTACTCTCCCTCTAGTTTTGGCCGATCGGTTTTCAATCCCTAACACCTAGGGATAATCGATTTTGCTATTACACAAGTGTTGGAATTGTTTTGTGATAGAACCTAGCTTTTCACATCGAGACGCTAGTAATACGTGTGTACAAGAACGAAGAACAAGCTTCCTTTAGCTTGTGAGTTTTTCCCCAATCGACTTGCATTAGGTCGATCCATCTTAAACCCAATTTAGGGTTTATATCTTGTTCTTGGAGTGCACGGTTTCTTGTTCTTGCTAGAAACCAAAAGGTACACATCACTTTTAAATTTAGTTAATTAATTAAATGTATGTAGATCTTGTGTTTCCGTTGCGTGTCTTTGATGTTATGTGATTATATGTTTATGGCTATGATTTATATTTTCCAACACCTACTTCTTTGATTACTTGGAAAAGCACTTGAAGACTTCTACTAGAACTCTTCTTGTGTGGATGGAAGATCACCAAAAGGAAGAAAAACTAGGGCTTTGGATCAATAATAACTTAACAAGAGTTTTTGGATTGATATAGCACTTGTATCTTTTTGATAATACTTGAAGTAAACTAGCATTATGAAAGTGTTTGTGTTGTGTTCTATGGGACGGCAAGAAGCAAGGACCAAGGGGGGTTTATATAGCCTTGAAATAGTCAAAGGAAGTGCAAAATGTTTGACTAAACCAAGCTTGTATGCAAAGCTTTGCAAGGTGTTGCAAGATTAGGCAAACTTAGGGCTTAAGTTTAACAAGTGTTGCAATCTTGGATAGCCAAGATAAGAAGAGTCTTGGAGAATCTTCATAGTCGGCCAAGATAAGGCTAGGGTGACTAGATAAGTTGCCTTGGCCTTATCTAGCTTACGGAGTGAGTTTTGGTTCCGTTAATCGTTAACTGTAAGCCGTTAAGTCACGAAACGTAAAACCGGGTATCGTAAAAATACGAAACTTGTAGGAATGATTTAACTTATCATTATACTCCATAATAAAATATAAAATGAGTGGTAAGTTCCATCGGGTTGCTTAAACCCTGTTAAAACTGGAAACGCGAGTCTAAAACGCGTAATTCGCGTAAAACGCTGAACTGAAAAACGTAAAATTCCAAAACTTGTGGAATTGTCGTAAAATGAGAGAAATTCATATTTCTATTGTTTACAATGTTTTATGGACATATCGGGATGCTAGAATGACGTTTAAACCTAAACGTAAATCTCAGACACGGTTTGGTGATTTTTGCAGAAATGATCCGACGAGCGTCAAACTCTCGGGTTATCATTAAAATAGTTTAACTTACGAGAATATGAAATAAAAATTTTGGGTATGAATAGTGCCAGTGAATAGTAAAATGAATAGTAAAAGTTTCAGGAATAGAAATTAACCTGAAAATGCGAATTGTTACATTTGCTATGATAGTTGGCTAAGGTTATGTGTTGTATGTGCTGCAAATGTGCGGGAATATTATTGTATGTGCTGCATCTGTGCAGGAATATTATCGTACGTGCTGCAGTTAGTTGGGACTATATGGTGCACCTATAGGGATTATTACTGTGGTTTGACACACTTATGTGTGGGTATGATTGATTGGTTATGTGACTTAGTCCAGTATAGCAAACTTATTATTGATTTGGTCCACCATTAATAGTTAGGAGTAAACCTATGAACTCACCAGCGTTAGCTGACCTTTTTAGCATGTTTTCTTAGGTAATTAGAGATGATTATATTGGATGACTATTGTTTGGAAGCTTGGCAAGCGGCACGGTTGAAGGATCAATTAAGACTGATAACTTATTTGGGGACTACATACTTTTGGGATAAATGTAAACTTAAATAATTGGATTTGGAATATATTAATTAAGACAGATGATGTATTTCCGTTGTCTTATGCTTGTGTTATGTACCAATCTCCGTAGCACCCCGAAGCTTTAATAAGTCTTCCGTTGTACCAAATTTTGTGGGTGTTACAGATTGGTATCAGAGCTCAAGTTATAGAGAACTGGGTACTTATTAAAAACCTAGACTATAACTACTTTACAAAAATTGATCCTACGACCGACGTGTGCCTGCCTGCCAAGCCGAAGCCTCTAAGTAATGACATGATAAGTTGATGAACTGTTTGATGTGAGATTGTAATATTTGAGAACTAGAATGAGAATTATGCGATATTTGACTTGAGGAAATGCTTAGAAGTACGCAGTATTTGGCCTGGGAACATGTCTAGAATCATGCGGAAATTGTTTTGGCAATATGTTTAGGATGATGCGGTAACTGTTTTGGTGATATATTGGAATAATATGGTATTTATGTGGGAATCCTATTAGGAATAATGCGGAACCTGTTATTACTATTTTGGAAGATTTTATGTTATGTTGGGGTTACGGGTCGGTCTAATGTTAATAGACCCGACCGACACAGTTATCGGACTTATTGGGTTGACGAATCCAATAAGGACCTGATAAGTGTGTTGGAGTAATTTATTAGCGTATGACCCATCCTTACGACCTACCATTTATTTGGGATAATTTGGATTTTGGGAAGAATATTTTGATATGGTTTTGCACTATGTGACTGATTACTTTAGTGCACTCAAACCTACCCATTGTCTGTCACAGCACCATGCCTGTTCCCTATCTAGTCCTTACTCACCATTTAACTCCGAGGTTTAGACATTCATCCTACCCTTTTGAAATGCCTGATCTAGCGTCACCTGGAACCCGCCTTGAAACCAGTACACTCGGGACATGTCCTTAATATGTCCCACTCCCGCGCTTGTATCCCGAAGGAACACATGGTCGAGTGGACCTGGAAGTTACCGTGAGAGCTACTACGCCAAGGGCACGATAAGTTATGGAATTGTTTGTTGTTTGCTCTAAGCCGAGAAGTTCACAGTTAGAGACTTTAGTCACTTGTTATCTGCCGTTGATGAACTTTTGGGGATCTTGTACCGAATGTTGACGTTTTGATGAATCCGAGTACCTGGTGATAACATCAAATTAACCTGATATTTTATATATCAAATTCCCATGTTTATGGCCTCATTTGTATTAATATGATACTTAATTCGTTCATATTTGTTCATATTTACATTTCAGGATAAATGAGGCGTTGGAGCGGAAAGGATACGAGAAAAGGCCAACAAGTGCAAAAATATGTTCTGAAGAACAGTTACGGCGTAGCTTAGTTATTGAGGTTACGCCGTAAATATACAAGGATTTAGCCTTATTCATGAATTATCAAGGTTACGTCGTAACTAATGAGTAAGGTTACGGCGTAAAAATTACACAGAATGGGATTGAAGTAATTGATGAGATTACGGCGTAACTATCAAGAAGATTACGCCGTAATTGATAAATGTGAATCTTACGGCGAAACTTGGTGATTTAGTTACGCCGTAGAGAAATTTAAGGAGTGGATAAGTACATGCTGACGAAGACTTACGGCGTAACTTGGTGATTTAGTTACGCCATAATTAATAACTCGGGCGCGAAGGAGTTAAAGTCCAGGGACTGAAAGTGTTCATTTGATATGAAGTTTATTAATTATAAGGACTGAAGTTATTAATCACAAGAACGATGAGGGCCCAAAGGTGTTAAGTTGGCATGATATTTAAAACACGTTTTAATGTTTTTACTGATAAAGAAAAGAAGTAAAGAATGCTAAGGACTGAAAATGAAACCAGCGCAAGATAAGGGGGCTAATCCGGATAGTGCCCAAAGTCTCTATTTATTATAAATAGGGACAATTGTGATACGTAGGTTTTCATCTTTTGGGGTTTTCGTACTTTCTGTGAGCTGCCGACAAGAAGTAAGAGTAGCAACAGCCGTACTCAACTAGGGGATCGATAGCATTTAATTGGCGCGATATATAATATTGTAATCACTTTTCGACTTTCATTTATTAATTCTGTTTCATTATTTATTGTTAATAATTTTGATTCAGTTTTGATTGTCGATATATTGATGCCTATTATGTTTTTATTAATTGTTATTGATTTTTATTTAATTAATTAATTATTGTTGTCTTTTAATTAACTAATTATTTGGTGATTAATCGTTTGGTTTTTATTCTTTATTTTCTGTTTATTATTCGCTCTATGTGTTTATCCCTTTAGTCATTATACGATACTCGTGTTTTGGTAATTTCGAAACTAGGTAGTATCTATTAGGCTAGCTTAAATTGAATTGAATCCTTCAATTTATCTAGTAGGCTAAGAGAATTGACCATAGGACCCTAGTCGAGTAGATTGCGAAGAATGGAAGGAATTGGCCATAGTAAAACCATTCTTTGCGTGCGAATTGACCATAGGATCACCTACCTTGTGGAAATAATTTAAGAAATGCAAGACCTTGATGCCAACCCGAGGAACTGGGTGCATGTTGTGTAATACAACCCTGGTGTCGGAATTGATTTAAATTGATAGCTGGCACTTAATGACTTGAACTAGTCTACCAACAACTTCCGCTTATTACAAAGGGTAGTACCTTTGATTCCGGAGGAGGATTCTAGGGATATAGGCTAGACGAATTGACCAAAGGAGTCTAGTGACATTTAACCACCACATAAAGCATTTGTAGACACTTTATGAGAACTAAACCATTGCAACTGTCATCCCCATTAGTTGTTTGCCAGAGAACCATTCCAATTGATCACGTAGAATAATTATAACTAACAAATTAAATTATCAATCCTTTATATTAATCAAACTATAAAAACCTTTATTATTGTGACAATCATTTTAATTAGACAGCTAGAAATCAACCGTTCTTGGGACGACCTCGGTCTTACCATTCCCTCACTACATGCAACCGGGTACACTGCCCGTTAGTGCATAAGGTGGACTATAGGTAGACGAGAAAATATAAATACTAAAACTTGTTCAGAAATCTTGCATCACCTGGTTATTATGTGGAGATGGAACCCTTATCATTGTTGGGAATAGTATTCCTGTTATTGTGATTGGTGTTCCTTTCAGCATTTTAACGGTGATGATCAAAACCCTCGTGCGATGTTATTCCGGTGTCCGAGAACTTATCGTCCGTTGATGTCTGTGAGTTAGATCAATGACTCCGAAATGAAACCCAACCAGGACCACGCGAACACGACCTGCTACTGCTATTAGCACCAATCATCGGGGTTCGCCCCTAGTCACTCCAACCCAAACTACAAAACAACCAAGACCCACCAAAACATGTTATAGTGAAACAAGCTTTGATTGATCAGTTAGTGGCCCAACGAGCGGCCGAGATGCTAACTGTGATGACTCACTCGAACACCTCTCCTGGAACTTCGAGACCCGAAAACGATGCCCATAAGGGAACGTATAAGGAATTCCGGAGCTGTTTGACAATTGGATTGGCGGGACTGAAGGAG
Source organism: Artemisia tridentata subsp. tridentata (assembly GCA_021014915.2). Classification (NCBI taxonomy): domain Eukaryota; kingdom Viridiplantae; phylum Streptophyta; class Magnoliopsida; order Asterales; family Asteraceae; genus Artemisia; species Artemisia tridentata. The sequence goes on along the minus strand of CP139503.1, from coordinate 87,108,971 downwards.
TTGTTGCTCTGATGCGTTGGTTGGAAAAGACTGAAACCATATTCCGAATTGGTAATGGTGAGAAGGAAATCCAAGGCGAAGTATGCCTTGTTCACTCTGTGGGATGAAGCTTGGATTTGGTGGACCAATTACCTCCGATCTGCCAGTATTGATGTGGCTTATTCGATGCCTTAAGAAGACTCCAAGGTGATGATGCTTAGGAACTACCGTCCCCGTGATGAAGTGAGAAAGTGGAATTTAAATTATGTTATCGTAATGTGAAAGGCATCTACATGCCAACCCAGACCCGTCGTTTCTAGGAACTGTCACTATTGTGCTCTGAGATGGTTCGTACCGAAGCACTCAAGATAGAGCACTATACTGATGGATTGCCCCCATCTACCAAGAATGACTTTATTACTTCGTAATCAGCTACTTTCCTCGATACCATTGAGTTAGCTCAACGTTTGATGGAGTTAGTAAATCGCGACGCAACTGAGAAGGTGGTTGACAACGAGCAGAAGTGGGAGGATCACTCAAAGAAACAACAACCACCCGGACAAACGAAAGAGGTTACTAATACTTTTACCGTTGAGACTGGAGAAAAGTAGGGATACACTAGGAATTAACCTAAGAACGACCGTTGTAAGCTTTGCCATTTTGGCCGATGTATTGTGATGTGTATAACTGGTGCGAAGGTTGGGCATTTAGCTAGAGACCATATATCTAAGACCCTTACAGTGGTTCTGACAACCCCTGGGTCGGATCGGAAGGCTAGTGTCACATGTTTTGGATGGGGAAGGAAGGGACATCACAGGAATGAGCGTTGAGAACTGTGGATTCGTGGAAACTAAGGAACTAAGGAAATAGAAAACCACCAAGAGAACCGAGAAATAGGAGGAAACCAAGAATAAAACGTGACGTCAAGGAATAATTGTCCTATGTATCGAGACCTACGACCTGCGCGTTGCACACTTCATTTTCAACGTTACCTAACGAATTACTTGACGTTATCCCCCGATTGTCTGTACTCCTATCACCCACTAGTTGTCTGCGTTACTATCGCGTTATTATGCCATAAACCCACAAAAGGTTTATGATCTACTTCTTGTAACTAAAATTAGCATTACATCATAGGACCTCAATTATACAAAGACTAGCCACCTATGTATAATTCAGGGAGGAATCATGCTATGCTAGGAATGGTTGCTGTAAACCTCCACCGAGTATTGAATTTCTCATCATGTGATTGAGAAATCGGGACCCAACAAATTCTACCTCGCTTTCGTCCCATAAATCCAGCCTTATCTCGCGTCATGTTTTAGTCTAAAGGGATACGTTACGTTAATTACCGTCATGGAACGACCCCACTGCATAGCGTTTCGCGTTACTCTACCCTTCCCGATTCCGAGAGCCCTCGTTGTCGATTTGACATGTCTTTGAGTTGGCAACTACCTGATGACTCATAACCTCGTACGTGACTGAGCCATATACCGCCTACGGCATTTATGCAAACCACTACGACAGTTATATCCAGGTCCCTAATCGAAGTCATACCTGTTGAACTAGAACATTACCAATTCCACCGATCAATTGCTAGTAGCAATCAACACAGATCTCCCAGACAATATCCTCCACATTAAGAAGTAAGTACACCATTGAGACTAGCCGACTGTTAGGAGGAACCGATGTACGCCTAATCAGTTTGATAAAGGAGTTAATAGAGACTTCTCATAGCCCTCTACTTGTTAGGACTCAAACTGCTTAGGCTTAGTATATGATGACGAGCCGACCACTATAAAGAACTGATGCCCTCTACAGAGAACCGACAATCTGTTGATCAGCTCCAAGGTTCAAGCGACTAGTTGAGGATTGATCCGTGATCCAAATACCACCAGCAGAGATGGTTCGGGAAGAGAAAATCTTGAAGGCTGCATTTATACCCGTTGTGACCGTTATGAATCCCTAGTTAGGCCTGTGGTTAGCCGATACCCCAGCCGCCTTCATGAACTTCATGAACCGCAAGCGTGAACTCTATATCGGACCGGTTGTGATAGTATCCAACCACAATATCCTAAACTACTCGGAAGAGTAAAGAGGAACACGAAAAACACCTGGGAATGACCTTAGGGCTGCTTGAAAAGGAACAACGGTAGACTGAATTCTCTGAGTACGAATCTTGAATTTCGACCGGGTGATTTCTTGGTTATGTGAATTGTATTCACATAGATTTTGCCAAGAGTGAACCCATTAAGGATTTGGCTACCCCTGCCACTCCGACTGAGATATGTCAGTTTAGGACTTGTTGGATAGTACTAGAGATTTATCGAAGGTCTTCCGAGATAGCAACGCCTATAACCAAAACGACTCAAAGTCCGTAAGTACAAACGGGGAGAAAACGAAGGAGAAGCATCTTGACTAGTAAAGGCAAAATGGTGTAGTACACCTGTTCTAGCTGTTCGAGGAGGAAGTGAAGGACTTGTTGTTGATTGCGACATTTCGCATAAAGGTTTGTGAGTTGTTCTGATGAAAATGGAGAAAGAAATAGCTTATGCCTTTCGTTAACCTGGTAAATACGAGCAAAACTACGCCATTCATGAGCTAGAAATGGGTGCAGTTGTACTTGCACTCAGAATCTGGGGACATTATCTTCATGACACGAAGTGTATAATATACACAAACCTTAAGAGTAACAACATGTCCCAGATCAGAACTGGTTAAATTTGTTATCATCCCGGTGAAGCGAACGTGGTTGCCAACGTTTTTAGTCGAACAGAGATAATGCAACCTTTACAAGTCAGAGCCTTAGGGATGACTGCCAGTTCGCCCATTACCCCTCTCAAATTCTGGAAACTTAATCCGAGGCGACAGTATGGACACACTTGCCGTCCATGCTTGAAAGAAACTGCTTCTCAGTATGGAGTGTCGATATCTAACAATCCGGATCGAGACAGCCGTTTACGTTTAACTTTTAGGAATCGCCCTCGACGGCCTGGAGAACGAATCTTGATATGAGTACTACGTATCACCCTCGAACAGACGGACAGCGTGAGAGAGCCATGCAGACATTGGAAAGCATGCTTCGCGACCATGTTATCGATTACGGAAAAGGTTGGGAGAGACACATGCCTTTGGCAAAATCTTCCTACGACCATAGTGATCATGCTAGCATTAAGGTTGTACCGCGCAAAGAACCGTATGGTTGAAAGCGCCGATTTTATGTCTAACGAACCGAAGCTGGAGACAACCAATCCACTAGCCCCGAACTCGAGCATAAATCGCTTAGATCAACACCGATGGGCGAATTTCTCCCAATCATCAGAGGAGCTATACTATTGAACACTGTGAAACTCTCGAGTTCTGAGGGAAGACAAGGTTATGCTTAAGACACCATGGAAAGGTGTGAACCGTTTTAGTAAACGTGAGAAGCTAAATCCTCGCTATACCGCCCCTACCAAAACCCTTGCTAGAGATAGATCAGTAACTCACAAGACTTGCACTATCACCGGGACTTGGCAAAGTCCACAATATTATTAACATGTGTAATCTGAAGAAATGCTTTCGGAAGAGACTGCCGCTGTAAATCCCTGGATTGTATCCAGCTTGATGAACGTCGATTTCTGTTGAGGAACCTGTCGAAATCCTAGATCGTGAAGCCGAGCGACTTAAGCCAAGTCGCATTCCTGTTGTTGGAGTTTATTGGAAATCCTGAAACAATCTTGAACTCACGTGGAAACTTGAGGAAGAAATCGAGCGAAACTATCCTTATCCCTTTGCAACCCTAATGAATAACTTGAATTAAAACCCGGGACGGGTTTCTCCTGAGGCTGTGACAACCGGTAATTTTTGGGATATATTTTTAATACGGCATTACGTTTAAAAACTAATATTTAGTATTTGGGAACAATTTTGGAACGTTTTGGGAATTTATTTTGGAATATTGAAAATGTTCTTGAAATTATTGCTATGTGATACGCGAAGTTTTCCCCGTAGATCTTGAGTTGAGCACAACGCGAGTCGGCACAAATGTTAACATAATAATAGGTTAATTAAACTATTTGGCCGTTTTAAATAAATATATACGTATGAATAGTCATTTTTATTAGAAAAATGATTTTAAAAATATTGGCGTGAGTTAAAAAGTCATGAGGAAATTTTACGACACGTAAACAAGCCCCGAAAGCAAATAACGAAAAAGATAGTTAACTTGTCACCACAAGCCCCTTGTCCAAAGTTACAAAACAGCCCTTCTAGTTTATTTGTTGGCAAAAACGGGTTTGGGAGGAGTATAAAAACTATCTTATAACATCTAGGGTTTCATTTCTCCTAGTTAGCTAAACCTAGCAGCTCCACCACCACCTCCTCTCTTCCTGCCGCCGTCAGTACACCACCACCACCCACGTACACCGCCACCATATTGACAACACCGCCACCATTCCCACCGTTAATCCACCCTCCCCACGCTCGATCTGAGGTGTACGCGCTTTGTAACCACTGTACGACGCCACTATCACCACAAAACACCACCACCCACGCACCCTAGCATCATCTTGTGAAGAGTCTTGGAGTCCACGCGTCGTATAACCACCCACATGCACCACACCGCCGTCTCTTCTCGCTTGTTTTTATGTTTTGGTAAGAAGGTAGTCCGGATCTAAAAGGTAAGGTAAAAATACCACCGATTCATAACCCCTTTTAAATCGGTAGGGGGGGGGGTTAAAACGAAAGGAAATGGGTTGAAACTTGATTAAAACATAACAAAACTAACGGCATCATCAAATTTGAGTCACGTTTTATGTTTGTGTCATGTTTAGATTTCGCCGTCGAGAGGATAAGCTCACCCTCGAGCTTATTTTGGTTTGTTGGGTCGAATAAGCTCTAACCGAGCTTATTAATAAACTCTCAAGCTAATTGGTATTGATTCTTGATTTTAGTTTTGGATTAGTTTTGGTTTCATTCGAGGTGAGTAGCGGCTACAACCAAAACTACTCACGGGTTTTGGTTAAGGATTAGATTGTTAGGTTTTGGTTAAGTTTGGATTGAGTGGGATTCGGTTCGAGTTATTTTAGTCCGTTTGGTTGTTTGGTTTGCGTCATGGTTCGAAGCCGAGACCTCGTGGTCTCGGCGAGGTGAGTAATATTGGTCCGAATGGTATATAGTATTCGTGGAAATTTTGTGGTTGATTATTTGACTTGGACTCGAACCGTAGGGTTAGACATGGCCGAGAGATCTAATTGTGATGATTAAGTTGTTATGGATTCGGACTTGGATTGATATTTGTGATGTTTTGGCCGTAACAAGGATTTGCCGAGACCTTGTGGTCTCGAGATGACTTGGTTAGCCTATATTGGACTTAATTGGTAAATTTGAACCATTGACTATATGTTGACCTTGTTGACTCGAGAGTGTTAAAAACTCAGATTTGTGACTCGAAACGAATAATGACTCGTGTAGGGTATTCACAATACAAGAAACACTAGTTTGAGGCTTGTTTATGGATCGAATGGGCAAGAACTTAGAGAGAGAAAGTGAGAGGTTGGGAGCCTTTTAGAGAGAGAAACAAGATGATATTAGATTAGTATGAAAGGTCCAACCCTTCCCATGGGTGGGAAGGGAGTATTTATAGTACAATACATTATGCCCCTAGCGGGCTGTAGAGTGAGCTGACAGAGGGTAAAGACCCGACCCACTCCACAATACTAATAATAATAACTAAGCTACTAATAATATTACTGATAAACCTACGAGCTATGATGTGCTAATAAGTACTCGGGGTGACCGAGTCTTCAGCTGAATATTCATATTCCTAACAATCTCCCCCTAAGGGAGGTCACCCCGGAAGTCATGTTCTGAATTCTAGCACTACATCCTTGGATCTTGATTTCATAGCTCGTACTCATTGATTCTTCATTTTCCTTGATCATTGTGCAGCAGCAAATCTTAAGATGACTTTTTTCTTTTGTCTTGGATGATCTTGGTTGATTCATTGGAGTTATCATCCCACTTGAGTCTCCAAGTCATCTTTCAGTAGTAAATCTCCATGTGATGAAATATACTTAGAGTCGACATGCTCACACGATATGGAGTCATGATCTTCAGCATCAGAGTTAGCAGAAGCTGTGTTGAAGGTCTTTTAGGGTGATCATGACTTCTTTGATGATGATGTGGTGTGAACATGTGGTGATGGATTGGCATCTTTTCTGCAACCAGCTACAACAGCAACCAGCTACAGCGTTCCATAGCAACAACCGCCAGATATTCCTGCATACGACAGTTAGCAATAATTCGACCGGTACTAACAAGTTTGGACTTCGAGATAGTCAACAGCATAGTGTGAAGACTCTCTCTAATCCTTACCAAGACCGTTCCTAATCGAAAACCCACAGAGGGCTTTTTAAGATTTTACCGTAGTAAATCAATGATTAGGTGAGTCGCTGGAGATCACTCCACGACTGTAGACCGGTTGAAACCGCCGCGACCACTAAGCGTAATCCACGAGGAATTACCGAAGTGACCTGCTTTCAGGGCTGCTTGATGTTGACCCTGGCAGGAATTTCCATTCAATCATTGAGAATTACATAAGTAAATTCTCTCATAAATGTTCTGGCAGATTGCTAAGATCTGCGTAGGACTCATGAGATTACATCTGGTGTCCTTAATGTTGAACAACCAGTGTAGAGATAATTCGTGTCCTTATGAGATCTTGTTATGCATCTCGTGGCTCTAGACTCTATAGTGCGTTTTGATTTAGTGAGCGGAGGCTGGAGAGGACTGCCACCTTTTCAATATCATCTAACTCGGAGTGAGAGAGACGATAGGAATGTATTGAACTCCGTGACAATTGAAACAAGAGTCCTTTGAGGGACCTTGAGTGGCTAGGGAGGGTTATGCAGCATATCACTGGGTCCATGATACTTTGTCTTCAATGCCAGCAATCAACTAAGTGATTCTGACAGCATATGTATTGACCCGGTTTCTGCCTAAGTTGTAAGGAGGGCTATTTCTTTTCACCCTTTATCTTTACAATTCTTTTTCATTCTTCAACCCCTTCAGTGCTTACCGAGACTTCCTTACTAGTACCTTGTTGGGTTTGTTCCAGTACTAGCTCCATCTCTGTCGGCACTTTTCCCTCATTCACTTTTCTCCTTTTTAATCATACCTAAGGACTTCTACACTAACTAGTGGATTGTCCCTGGGTAGATCCCTCCGGCTCTGGCGGGATCGTGGGAACTTGAGCCTAACCTAACCATCCTTATAACTCCATGCGTTAATTAAAAATGGTCGGTCTTTGATATTCATCCATGATTGCCAAACCAAATCCTTGAAAAATCTCTCAAAGTGTTCATGATTTTGAAACACATTTTTGCAAACACTTGAGAGTTTTATATTTTTCAAATGCTCCCCCTCAACATGTGCTCGAGTGATAGTTTTATAAATTTGCACATGTTAGGTAGAGCTTGCATTTTTTGAATTGATCCACTTTTGAGTGAACATGACCGATTCGAGACACGCTTACATCACTGGTTAGACCAGCTTGAAATTATTACCCGTCCTGGTCAAGTCCATAGAAAGTTTCTCGAAACGGTACACTCTACTCAGATACATCTTTTTCGAGACACGCTTACATCACTGGTTAGACCAGCTTGAAATTATTACCCGGCCAAGACGTATCCTTTCGATTGATGACAATTCAAGTTTCGTCAATTCTTTGGTGAAGTCTGAGCCTTGCTCACACAAGATGCCAAAATCCTTTGTTTTGTGAAAACCATTTGCTCCCCCTCAATATGTGCATCGATATACGAAAGATTTTAGCACATATGGAAGAGCTTGCGTTTATGACCAAAACATTTTGCTCCCCCTCAATATGTGCCTTGATATGCAAAATGGTTTAGCACATACGGGAGAGCCTACATTAACTTCCAAATCATCACATTTTATCAGAATTTCCTATTTAAATCACATTCTCTCCCCCGATCAAAAATTTCAAACCATTTGAGATTTGTGATCCCAATTGATTTAAATACATTTAGAAAAATTTGGGAGAAAAATTGTGGTCAGGTTAAAATGTATTCTGATTTTGAAGCATACTATGCTTCCCTTGAAACACCAAGAGAGTGTCACTGCTGATGTTGCACAAATTTGGCAAGGTGTTGGAAATTTGAAAAATTTAAATCAATTAACCACCTTGTGTAACATCAAGACTCTCTTGAAGAATCAAACAAGATAAAGAGTCTGATGTAAAGAAGACTTCTCTTCTTATACACGAAATGACGCACTGAAACGTACATCAAGACGGGAGAACATGGATATCAAGTAATCCATGCCCAGGTGAACATCACCCGGTTGGAGGAACAGCTATCTTTTTGGCGACATGCTTTCCCCATTGTATAGTGCGGGTTGCAGTATGAAGTAACTGCAAGCCATTAAGACATGTTTTAACTGATTAGTATAACTTCTGCTCGAGCTTCATTTAAGAATCCGTGCCATTGTTGAATGACATTTCTAGATACGTAAATGTTATCGATAAACAGAAGACATGCTGTTAGGAATATGAATATTCAGCTGAAGACTCGGTCACCCCGAGTACTTATTAGCACATCATAGCTCGTAGGATAACTAGTAATATTAGTAGTAGCATAGTTATTAGTATTAGTATTGTGGAGTGGGTCGGGTCTTTACCCTCTGTCAGCTCGCTCCACAGTCCACTAGGGACATATTATGTAAGACTATATATACTCCCTTCCCACCCATGGGAAGGGTTGGACCTTTCAAGCTAATAGATTACAAGTTACTTTCTCTCTCTAAAAGGCTCCCACTTTCTCACTCTAACATCTCTTCTATTCGATCCAAACAAGCCTCAAACTAGTGATTCTTGTATTGTGAATACCCTACAATTGGTATCAAGAGCCATGGTTAGGTCCATGAGAGTTGGTATTCACGGATTTGTGTAGTTCTTGAGGTTTTTCTTCTTGGTTCGATTGGTAGTTTTTAAGTTTTTTGGTTCGGTTTGATTTATAGCATAAATTTCATTTTGTACTTTGTTTAGTGATTAGAAGTTGTTTTACTTTGTACTTTCTAGCTTAAGAATAGTATTAGAGTGGTATTTGGTGTTTGGATTCACAGATCTAAGAACGGTGTGGTGATTTTGGGACAATTCGTGGGTAGTTGTTGAAGTGTTCTTGGCAGCGGTTTGTCTACTTGGGACGAATTCTTGGACTCGGTTTGTGTCATTTCTCAGACACGGTTTGTCCTATTACTCGTTTAGGCAAAAAGACAAAAGGCAGTGAAAGCGACGTGCTTGGGAGTTTGTGTCTACTCGGTTTGTCCCAGCTGCGCGTACTCGGTTTGTCTCTGAAAAGTCTACTCGGTTTGTGTAGACTCGGTTTGTCTCTGAGAAATTCACTCAGTTTGTGTCTGAGAAATTTACTCGGTTTGTCCCTCTAGCGTATACTCGGTTTGTGTATACTCAGTTTGTCCCTTTAGCGTATACTCGGTTTGTGTAGACTCGGTTTGTCTCTGAGTAATTTACTCGGTTTGTGTCTACTCGATTTGTCCCAGCAACGTGTACTCGGTTTGTCTCTGAGGAGTATACTCGGTTTGTGTCTTGGTGATTTTAGAAATTCCCGCGAAAGATTCAATTTCTCGGTTAAATCACAAGATCTGTAAAATCCCGTATTCACTATGACAACTAACTCAGACTCCCTTATTTCAGAGGTTCTCAAACTGTACGATGTTATCAAGGATCATGGGAACTATAATTTCACATCCCTAACAGAAACAAATGATACTGATTCTGCTGGAACTGATGAGTCACACTCGCAGTCACACATGGATGAATGCCTTCAGGTTATGCAGTTGGCTACTGATAAGGAAAGCCAAGTAGCATGCTTCAGATCACTTCTATCACACATTAAGGCTTTGTTTGGTAAATCTGAATACGTGATGGGGTACAAACGGGCTTTCGCTTCACTCTTTGGTCAGGAAATTGGTGATTTCACAGTCAGGATGACATTATATCTGGATCAACTAGAACAAGAGCTGGTCAAGGAAGAATATTCTGAAGAAAAAGCCAGAGCAGCTCTTAATGTGATCAACAATCAACTCCAAGTGTTCATCAACTCTCAATACACTATGGATTATAATTATGACTGCCAAGTGACTCAAGAGTGCTTCGTTAAATATACTGGGTCAGAAGTTGAAGTGTACAAATCGACACTGCTACTGCTGATGAGGGATGTCCATGGGTTCATTGAGGAAAAAGGGGAACAGGGTACAAATGGAACAAAATCAGACAAGACGGAGGATGGTGTCAGCACAGGAAGTGACTTCACAAGATGTGAGAAGGAATCCTACGAACCTGAAAATCACCAAACACAGTCTACTGTGGTACATCTGTCTCATCTAGATAATACTGTTTCTAATGTACTTGTGCATGATAATTCGTCGAGTTTATTGCCTACGACTGAATCTTTCAAATCACCTGATATGATTGAAAAGAGGGTTTACAATGAACTTTTAAAAGGATTTTCAAAACTGCAAAAACATTGTGTTGATCTTGAAATCTCAATGCAACAATTAAAAGAAAAGTCCCAAATTAACCTTCCATCAAAAAATCCGGAATTACCTGACTTTCGGGAATTTTTTATGATAAATGAATTGAAAGATCAGCTAGTGGCCAAGAACGCGACTATCAACATGTTAAGGACCAAACTAAGTGAATTGCAAGAAACGGTCAATGATGATAAAACCTCACATGACTCAAAAACTGTTGAGTTACAGGCTGAAAATGATCACTTTCAAGCACAAAACCTAAGGAAAAGTTTCTCATTAGCTTCTTGTAGGAATGACTTGAAGAAGTCAGCCAAGAACAGGGTGAATCCTAAGTTTGTCAAAACATCAGTCTTGGGAACACCTTCTCCAAGGTGTGCTCCCCAAGTTGGTGAGACTAAGAGTTTGCCTAAATCAGTCACTTCACAACCTAGACATAAGGGAACATTAGCTAAGAGTCACTTTCAGGATAAGTCTCACATGACACCAACAAAGGAAGTTAATGTTCATGTCACTGCATCCTCTACTTCGACAAACAATCACCATAGGCCTGTAAAATTAATGAAGCTCTCTAGGAAGCCTAATAGATCTAATGCTGAAAAACAAAAAATTTTCTCTCGTAAAAACACTAAGGTGCCTCAGAAACAGAGCATATTTAGAACATGCCTAAGATGGTTGCCAACTGGTAGAATCTTTAAGCAAGTTGGTCGTCAGTGGGTACCTACTGACACGGAAAATGCCTCTAAGAATGTATGCAAGAAATCACAGAGACAGGACCCCATAGTCACTAACCAATACATATGCAAACAAAATACTTATGATAGTGCAGGGAGACGGTTTCCGCGTGCAGCTACTCTCACAGAATGCATCATGAAGAAACTCAAGGTGTGGCTACCAAAGGGGAGATCAACTCCCAAAGAGGAGGTTAAGAAGACACACCTGTGATGTAAGGTGACAATGACTTTTGAACAACTCAGTTCAAAACTCGTACTGTTCCGATGAAAAGATTCTCATGTATCCTTTTTTCTTGTTGTGTATAGTTTCTCCTTGTTTATAGGTGCATGTGTATTGTGTATATAGTCTTTTGAATAAGGAGAGGCATGTCTTCTGGATATCGATAACATTTACGATCCTAGAAATGTCATTCAATAATGACACGGGGTTTTAAATGAAGCTCGAACAGAAGTTGTTCCTTATAAGTAAATCATGTCTCTATGGTTTGCTATTACTTTAGATAGCAACCCGCGTTCCCAGGTGAAGGCAGATTGTCACCATAATGACATATCTTCTTCAAGGTGATGTTCACCTGAACATGGATTACTTCATATTCATGTTCACTCATATTTCTCATCAAGTGATAAATTGCTGCTCAATCAATCAATGTCTACATTTCTATACAGAAGGTTAGTCATTGATTGAGGGGGAGAGCTACAGCAATTTAAACTTGCCTATGAGCTAAATCTATAGCATCTGTTTGGGCTATCACTATGTGTTTAGGAATTCTGTGAGTTGAGTTTGAAAGCTGTGGATGCTGTTGAAGTGTAAGAATTCTGTGAGTTGAGTTTGAAAGCTGTGGATGCTGTTGAGTGTAAGAATTTTCTAGTGTCAGGATAGTCAGAGACCAAATGTGCCATTCAACTAAATAGAGAGAGTCAAGGGTTGGTATTTTAACTTGTTACCTAGGCGGTTTGTCAAGTCAACAAAGACAGGGACCAGAAGTGTCATTTGGATAAAGTGGAATGTTAGGTGTAGATATTTAAAGATCATAACTCATGCGGTTTGTCCACTAAATAGAGAGAGTTAAGAGTTGGAATCTTAACTTGTCACCTAGGCGGTTTGTCAAAGTTAACAACGACAGGGACCAGAAGTGTCATTAGGACAAAGTAGAGTGTTAGGTATAGATATTTAAAGATCATAACTCACTCGGTTTGTCCCTAATCACTCTCTCTCTCTCCTCCTTATCAAACCGAACCAATTTTTCTCTATCTAAACCCTCGATCTTTTGTTCTATCCATCCATCGAGCTTTATCCTAGGTAATTAATGATTCTCTTACATATCAGTAGACAAGTTCTCGTATCAGTCCTAGATTCTCATCGTTTGATTTGATTTTTCTAGGTTGATTCATACGTCGCTTCAATCGATCCTAGGTTTGTCTATTGTTATTTGTTTTGATTGATGGGAATCTTATCTATGTGTGTAAAAACTGTTATCGTATGCTTTGATTGCTTCATTTTTTAAGATATGATTCGGATTGTGGTGATTTATCGAACGAAGTTTGACTCCGAAAAGTCAAAACTGTTCTTGTGTCTAGGTGTAGTTAGTATAATCTTCGATTGGCATGTCTCTAGGGTTGAGTGCACTATTTTTGCTAACAAGTTGAGGAATCGGTTCGTTTAAAAAGTTAGCTATTGTATGATTGGATTCACTATGTCGATTGATTGGTGATTCGGTTTTGAGTGAGGTTGGGTTAAGATAGGGTTGATAGCCTTAAGGTTTCGCATAGTTTCCTGTTTATACATACAGTGATTAATCTATTTCGTGAAATCATGTTCATCGATGTGGGTTGTATGTTCTTGGTTGAATTCTTGCAATGCGTAGTATGTAAACTCTGTGTGATGTTATTGATATGTTTGAGAAGTATTTAGGCATGTCTAGTGTTGTTAATATAATGTCTAATCTGTAATTATTGCGTTCAAATATAATCAAGAGTGTATGTTTAGATGGTATGATCTTCGATGCGGTTTGTCTGTATGGTTATGTGGCTGCCTGTATGTGTGTCCATGAACTCGGTTTGTCCGTTTGCTCACTAACGCGGTTTGTCTGATTGCTCATGGACTCGGTTTGTCCAATTGCTCACAGACTCGGTTTGTCCAATTGCTCACAGACTCGGTTTGTCCATGTGCTCACGGACTCGGTTTGTCCATGTGCTCACGGACTCGGTTTGTCCATGTGCTCACGAACTCGGTTTGTCCATGTGTTCACGGACTCGGTTTGTCCATGTGCTCACGGACTCGGTTTGTCCATGTGCTCACGGACTCGGTTTGTCCATGTGCTCACGGACTCGGTTTGTCCATGTGCTCACGGACTCGGTTTGTCCATGTGCTCATGGACTCGGTTTGTCTAAAAGCTCACAAACTCGGTTTGTTTATTTGCTCATGAAGTCGGTTTGTCTAAATGCTCATGAACTCGGTTTGTCTGAATGGTCATGAATGCTGTTTGTATGCTTAGTCATGTATAGTCATGAATGCGGTTTGTCCACATATTCACGATCTCGATTTGTCTATGTGCTTATAAACTCAGTTTGTCTATATGCTCACATGTATACATTTGAGCTATGCAGTTGATACTTTACTATGTGCTTGATGTATGATGCATATTTGGTCTCTCATAATTGAATGCTACTTGACTTACTGTAGTCTCTTGCAATGTTCACTTAGACTATGTGCTAACCTTGAGGATTAACTCCCGTCTAACTAGTATGGGCATACTGTCTTTTTGTGAATGTGTGTCTGTAGATTCAATGACTGATACTGAGATCACCACTTCTTCTGAGCCAAACCCCGAGGACTCAACACCTGTTCGCACAGATGAACAAATCCTTCCAAAGAACAAATGGATCCCTATTGGAAGGAGCAACTGTTATATAGATGTGGCAAGACCTCAACCCAATCCTATTTACAAGATATCTGTTGATATCTTGAAGGAAACTACTTTCTTCAGAGCATTCACAGCATGTGCAACCGTTCCCTCTGTATACATACAGCAGTTCTGGAATACGATTCAACTCAACAAAGACACCGGAAATTATCATTGTCAGTTAGATGAACAATGGTATGAGCTGACCATAGACACCATCAGAGGGGCTCTTCAGATCTCACCTGTTGTCATTGATAAACCCTTCACTCAACCTCCTACATCCGAGGCTCTCGTCCACTTCATTAATGATCTGGGTTATCCATCAACCATCCTCAAGGTGTCAACAATCGTCACCAGTGAAATGTATCAACCATGGAGAACACTCGTCACCATCCTCAACCTATGTCTTACTGGGAAGACTTCGGCTTTTTAAAAACCTAGGGCTCCCGTGCTTCAAATTCTATGGGGAATTGTTAAACGTTCCAACATAGATTTCGCTGAAAGAATCTGGGAAGAATTCATTCACTCAATTCACACTTTCCTAGAAGACAAAGTAAAACTGGAGTCTAATCTGGCCAGCAGGAAGAAAGTTAGAAAGATATTAATTCCTAGCATCAGATTCACAAAAATGATAATCCACCACCTCTACTCTCTTCACAAGTTCCATCCCAGAACTAATTCTCCTCTCCATTTGTCCTCTGATGAATTTGTTCTGGGAAATCTCAAGTGGGCTGCTAAAGGGGCTGATCAAGAAGTATTTGGAAGACTTATTCCTGAGCTCCTTATCTCAGATAATATTCGTCAAGCCTCTTATTATAAGGATTATCTGAGCAAAATAGAGCAATATCAGAAGTCCCTCTCTGATAAGGTAAGAAGTGAAGCGGAAACCCCTGAACCAGAAACCCAGAAATCCATCAAACAAACCCAATCTAAATCGAAATCTAAGAAAAGAAAGGATGCACCCACAGAAGTTGAGGGATCTAAGAAAAATAAGAAGATCAAAAGGAAGGCATCAAGCAAGAAGTTGAAATCCAAGAGAATCAAGACGAAAGGTCGAGATGATGATGAAGAGATGGTGAGACCTGAACTAGGTCTAAGGGATGAAGAAGATCCGGTTCTTCTACAAGCCTTGGAGCTGAGTGCTAAAGAACATGTTGAATCAACAAGAAGTGCTACGAAAGGAGTTGTTCTTAGAGAACCTGTTGTTGAGAGCAGTAAGCCATTACCTGAAGTAGAGGGCAAAGGTAAAGGAGTAGCTACAGTGGTCCAAGCTGCTAAAACTCTTCTTACCATATCATCTCCGGCATCCAAGACAACAACACGATTTGTGCTCAGGAAACGTGATCAGGGATCATCTAGAGCACTTGATCTTTCTGAAGGACATCAAGAAGAATCACCAAGCTTAGAAGTTGCTCAAGATTCCAGTGATACAGAAAGCGATGAACAGTTGTACAAGGAGAAGAAGGTGGAGATGAAGATCACACATACAGAAGTAAAGGACCCACAAGATCAAAGTGAGAGTCAAGAAGAGGAAGTTCATAAGGAAGCTGAGTCTGGTAACGTTATTAAAGAAAAGAAGGAGGAGATGAAGGTCACACATACTGAAATTAAGGATCCACAAGATCAAGGTGAGAGTCAAGATGAGAAATTTCAGAAAGAAGCTGAGTCTGATAACATCATTAAGGAAACTCATGATCAGAAAACAACAACCACTACAGAACCTCCGCAAGAAATACAACATGAAGAATTCGTGGCTTCTACATACCCGGGGGTTCATGAGAATCTGAAAATGAAGGAGGATGAGCAATCTCACCTGAATGAACCAACAGGGTCCACTGGCACTCTATCGTCTCTGAAGAACCTTGACACCGACTTCAACTATGGTGATCAATTCATCCTGGATAAAGCCAACGACAACACCACAGAGACTGACATACCACAAGATGATAAGGAAGTGGAGTCAATGGTGTCCGTACCAATCAAACAAGACATTTCTGGTATTAGATCTATGACAATTCCTGTATCCACAACAGCAACCATCATAGTAGATCCCTCACCAGAAGCAACACCAGCGACACCCATCCCTCCTGAACTAACATCTGATTTATCATCACAACTAACTGCCGCCACAAAGCTCATTGATGACATGTCACGGAAGATGAATAATTATGAGCAGAGACTACTTAATGTGGAAAAGCTTAATATAGATCAAAAGGTGGCTCAAGCTGTGAATGATCAAGTAGAGGAAGCGGTTAGATGGGCAATGGAAGCTCCTATGAAGACACGATTCAGAGATCTTCCTACAACTGATATGAAATCAATCCTCTATGACAGAATGTTTGAATGTGGTCAGTATCAAGGCCACGAAGATCATCAACGGCTTTATGAAGCTTTGGAAAAATCGATGAGTCGTGATAATCAGGATTTCCTCATGGCTGAGCTTGAAAAACAACGGAAGAAGAAGAAAAGGAGACAAGATAAACCTAGTACACCCCCTGGCTCTCCACCACATCCTCCTCCACCCCCTCCACCTGGTGGTGGATCTGGAGCAGCAAAGATGTCAGGAGCTTCAGAATCCACTCAAGCTCAATCTCATCATCATCCAACTGAATCCTCTGGTGGTAAAGACCAAGTCACTACTTCTTCTGGCCCAAGCACATCTAAGGGTATTTCAAAGGCAGGATCAATTGCGTGGACCACAGTTGATGACAAATTTAAGCCCTCGTTCTCGCCAGTACCTGAGGATTTTGTCATGAATGAGGAATCGGTTGCAGATGATATGTCTACTCAAACTGATGAAGAAGATGTCTCAGCTAACACCAATATCCCAACTGTTGATCCTAATCAGAAATGGTGGTTGGAATTCTTACGCACAGACAAACCTGATGACTCAGAATCCTCAAGAAACGACCCACCAGGGAAGATATGGAATCTTGGATAAAACCTGTATCTGAAGAAGATCAAGAACCAATTCCTGAACCTAATTGGTCTATACCATCATCAGACTTAAGCATTCCTGTAAACAATTGGGCAGCTACTATTGCTTCGCAACATAACTCTCCATCAGAGAACTCATTGCTGGCAAAGACTAATGACATGGGGGCATTTATTATTTGGTTCTGTAAAAAGAAAGGCATTACAAATCTCACTCCCCAAGACTTGGAAGGTCCTGCATATGAAATCGTCAAAGTGTTTCATCCTAATGTGCATCATCTTCAATATCAAATGGAAGAATGTCATAGACTATTTACTGATCAAGTTGATGACTGGATCCTTTCCTACGACGTCAACCGACCTCTTCCCTTTGATGGTCCACCAGGTCAAAAGTACATTCAAGCAGATCTCTTCTTTAACAACGATCTGAACTATCTCCGGTTCGGGAATAATGGTGATCGTCAGGCATTATCCATTTCCAAGATGAAGGCGGCTTACTATCCTGACGTTGGGCTAGAACAAATGGTGCCTGATCTAATATGGTCAGATGAAGAATACAAGTTTGAACTTACTGCATCTTATGGGGTCACACATTGGTGGTTCCACAATAAGAGATTTTACATTGAACGGCACGCAGGAGAGGGTAGTCGTCAGGGTATACGCTCACATCTAAGAATCTTAAGTGTTATCAAAGTTGATATTCACCCAATGTATGGATATGAGTATCTTAAAAGGATAGTGCTTCGTCGTGCTGATCAAAAGGATTATATCATTTCTGAAAGCGACTTCAAATATCTATCTCTGACTGACTTCGAGGATCTCTTCCTTTTGAATCTTCAAGGGCACCTGAATCATCTTCCACCTCGCGACAAGAAGGCGCTTGCGGCTGCTGTTAACTTATGGATCCGGGGTCTTGTCATCAGGCAAAGGGTGAGTGATTTTCAACTAGGGATAGAGAGCTATCAGACCAAACTCAATCTCACTAGGCCAAATTGGGAACGTAAGGGTCTCGAATACATTCACGACTTTAAAGTCATCGAATCTCCAAGAGCAGTCAAGTTCACTGACCAACATGGAACTCCTATGATGATGCAACTCAGTGAGATTCATAAGTTCAGCGATGGTACCCTGAGAATGATCGATGAAGAATTGGATTTCAAGATTAAAGACTTCAAGTTAAATCCTCACAACCCACAATTGAAGACTCAGTTCTGGACTGATCTGGATGTACAAAGGAGCAAAGAGTTTATGAGAGCCATAGAGCGTAGACTGAAAACAAGAAGGATCTTTCGCAACCTGGAAAGCTTCGTTGGGGGTAGAGTTCGTGAAGGAGATTACAGATTGATGGAAAGAACGACATGAGCTGATTCACTCCATATGTGGTCTTTGTAGTGATGTTATTCTTTTGTTGGGCACTTGTAATTTTACAATGTAATTTCCTCTAATCTTGTAATACTCTATGTGTGATCTGTGTATATTGACAAGTAATTCTCCCTCTTAGATTAAGGGGGAGCATAGTATGTTCTCATCATCAGAATATATTAAACCTGACAACATTTTCTCCCAAATTCTTCTAAACTTATTTAAATCACTTGGGATCACAAATCTCAAATGGTTTGAAATTTTTGATCGGGGGAGAGAATGTGATTTAAATAGGAAATTCTGATAAAATGTGATGATTTGGAAATTAATGTATGCTCTCCCGTATGTGCTAAACCATTTTGTATATCAAGGCACATATTGAGGGGGAGCAAAATGTTTTGGCCATAAACGAAAGCTCTTCCATATGTGCGAAAATCTTTCTTATATCGATGCACATATTGAGGGGGAGCAAATGGTTTTTACAAAACTAAGGATTTTGGCATCTTGTGTGAGCAAGGCTCAGACTTCACCAAAGAATTGACGAAACTTGAATTGTCATCAATCGAAAGGATACGTCTTGGCCGGGTAATAATTTCAAGCTGGTCTAACCAGTGATGTAAGCGTGTCTCGAAAAAGATGTATCTGAGTAGAGTGTACCGTTTCGAGAAACTTTCTATGGACTTGACCAGGACGGGTAATAATTTCAAGCTGGTCTAACCAGTGATGTAAGCGTGTCTCGAATCGGTCATGTTCACTGAAAGTGGATCAATTCAAAAAGTGCAAGCTCTACCTAACATGTGCAAATTTATAAAACTATCACTCGAGCACATGTTGAGGGGGAGCATTTGAAAAATATAAAACTCTCAAGTGTTTGCAAAAATGTGTTTCAAAATCATGAACACTTTGAGAGACTTTTCAAGGATTTGGTTTGGCAATCATGGATGAATATCAAAGACCGACCATTTTTAATTAACGCATGGAGTTATAAGGATGGTTAAGTTTGGTTCAAGTTCCCATGATCCCGCCAGAGCAGGAGGGATCTACCCAGGGATAATCCACTAGTTAGTGTAGAAGTCCTTAGGTATGATTAAAAAGGAGAAAAGTGGATAAGGGAAAAGTGCCGACTGAGATGGAGCTAGTACTGGAACAAACCCAACAAGGTGCTAGTTATGAAGTCTCGGTAAGCACTGAAGGGGTTGAAGAATGAAAAAGAATTGTAAAGATAAAGGGTGAAAAGAAATAGCCCTCCTTACAACTTAGGCAGAAACCGGGTCAATACATATGCTGTCAGAATCACTTAGTTGATTGCTGGCATTGAAGACAAGGTATCATGGACCCAGTGATACGCTGCACAACCCTCCCTAGCCACTCAAGGTCCCTCAAAGGATTCTTGTTTCAATTGTCACGGAGTTCAATACATTCCTATCGTCTCTCTCACTCCGAGTTAGATGATATTGAAAAGGTGGCAGTCCTCTCCAGCCTCCGCTCACTAAATCAAAACGCACTATAGAGTCTAGAGCCACGAGATGCATAATAAGATCTCATAGGGACACGAATTATTTCTACACTGGGTGTTCAACAATAAGGACACCAGTTGTAAACTCATGAGTCCTACGCAGATCTTAGCAATCTACCGGAACATTTATGAGAGAATTTACTTATGTAATTCTCAATGATTAAATGGAAATTCCTGCCAGGGTCAACATCAAGCAGCCCTGAAAGCAGGTCACTTCGGTAATTCCTCATGGATTACGCTTAGTGGTCGCGGCGGTCTCAACCGGTCTATAGTCGTGGAGTGATCTCCAGCGACTCACCTAATCGTTGATTTACTACGGTAAAATCTTAAAAGGCCCTCTGTGGGTTTTCGATTAGGAACGGTCTTGGTAAGGATTAGAGAGAGTCTTCACACTATTCTGTTGACTATCTCAAAGTCCAAACTTGTCAGTACCGGTCGAATTATTGCTAACTGTCGTATGCAGGAATATCTGGCGGTTGTTGCTGTAGAACGCTGTAGCTGGTTGCTGTTGTAACTGGTTGCAGAAAAGATGCCAATCCATCACCACATGTTCACACCACATCATTATCAAAGAAGTCATGATCACCCTAAAAGACCTTCAACACAGCTTCTGCTAACTCTGATGCTGAAAATCATGACTCCATATCGTGTGAGCATGTCGACTCTAAGTATATTTCATCACATGGAGATTTACTACTGAAAGATGACTTGGAGACTCAAGTGGGATGATAACTCCAAAGAATCAACAAAGATCATCCAAGACAAAAGAAAAAGTCATCTTAAGATTTGCTGCTGCACAATGATCAAGGAAAATGAAGAATCAATGAGTACGAGCTATGAAATCAAGATCCAAGGATGAAGTGCTAGAATTCAGAACATGACTTCCGGGGTGACCTCCCTTAGGGGGAGATTGTTAGGAATATGAATATTCAGCTGAAGACTCGGTCACCCCGAGTACTTATTAGCACATCATAGCTCGTAGGATAACTAGTAATATTAGTAGTAGCATAGTTATTAGTATTAGTATTGTGGAGTGGGTCGGGTCTTTACCCTCTGTCAGCTCGCTCCACAGTCCACTAGGGACATATTTTGTAAGACTATATATACTCCCTTCCCACCCATGGGAAGGGTTGGACCTTTCAAGCTAATAGATTACAAGTTACTTTCTCTCTCTAAAAGGCTCCCACTTTCTCACTCTAACATCTCTTCTATTCGATCCAAACAAGCCTCAAACTAGTGATTCTTGTATTGTGAATACCCTACACATGCCTAGGTAGAACTATTTTTGGTATTTTCTGATTTTTCGATTTTTTATGGTTTTTATAGGTTTTATATTTTTGTATTTTTCTTTTTGATTTAAGATATATACAACTATGTACAAGGATATAAGAAGACAATCCTTTACTCCTCCTTTTCTTCCTGAAGACACTTGAGGGTTTCAGGAGTCATGCTTTTCATGCCGAGGCGTGGGAGAATAAACTGAAACCTTTCTCTTGGGAGGGCCTTGGTGAAGATGTCAGCTAACTGAAACTCTGTCCTCACGAAGTACAGTTTCACAATTCCTTTTTCCACTTGTTCCCTGATGAAGTGATGCCTGATGTCGATGTGTTTAGACCTGGAGTGCTGAACATTGTTACAACAAAGAGCAATGGCGCTTTTGTTGTCACAATATAGGGGAATTTTGTTGTATGAGAATCCATAGTCCGAAAGCTGTGATCGCATCCAAAGGATTTGTGCACAGCAAGCAGACATAGCAATGTACTCAGCTTCAGTAGATGATATGGAAGTACTCATCTGCTTCTTAGAAGACCAACTAACCAACTTTTCCCCTAAAAACTGAGCTCCTCCTGAAGTACTTCGACGAGTGTCTTGACATCCCGCATGATCAGCATCTGCGTAAGCCGTTAACTCCATTGCAGTGTCCTTAGGATACCAGAGACCCATATGAACCGTGCCTTAAAGATATCGGAAGATCCTTTTCACTGCTTCAACATGCTTCTTGGTTGGTCTGGATTGATACCGAGCACACATACACACAGCAAACAGAAGATCTGGTCTGCTAGCCGTGATGTACATCAAAGATCCAATCATGCTTCGATACTTTGTGATATCTACTGGAATCCCTGAAGGATCTTCATCCAGCTTTGTTCTATCAACCATGGGAGTGTCAACAGGTTCACTTGAATAGAATCCAAACTTTTTCAAGATCTCGTTGGCGTATTTGGATTGATTAATGAATATGCCTCCGGGACTTTGAGAGACTTGTAATCCTAAGAAGAATGACATTTGTCCCATCATAGACATTTGGAACTTGGAATTCATCTCCTTTGAGAAACTATCACATTCACTAGGATCTGTTGAAGCAAAGATGATATCATCTACATATATCTGAACCAGCAGTAGATGGTTTCTTGACTTCCTGGTGAAGAGTGTGGGATCCACAACACCCTTGGAGAATCTGTTCACTAGGAGGAACTTGGACAATCTGCTGAAGAAAAGATGATATCATCTACATATATCTGAACCAGCAGTAGATGGTTTCTTGACTTCCTGGTGAAGAGTGTGGGATCCACAACACCCTTGGAGAATCTGTTCACTAGGAGGAACTTGGACAATGTATCGTACCATGCCCTTGGCGCCTGTTTTAACCCATATAGAGCCTTCTTCAAGCGGTAAACATGAGTAGGATGTTCAGCATCCACGAATCCTTCTGGTTGACTCACATAGACTTCTTCCTTTAAATCACCATTCAAGAATGCCGTTTTGACATCCATCTGGTAGACTATCATATTTCGACTAGCAGCATTTGCAAGGAAGATTCTTATAGTTTCAATTCTAGCAACCGGAGCAAACGATTCTTCAAAATCAATGCCCTCTTCTTGTCTGAACCCTTTAGCAACTAGCCGTGCCTTGTTCTTTAACACATCACCATACTCATCAAGCTTCACTTTGAAGATCCACTTTAAAGCAATGATCATTGCACGCTCCGGAGGAGGCACTAGTTCCCATACTTCAAGTCGATCAAATTCATGGATTTCATCCTGCATAGCCTGGAACCAGCAATCTTTAGTCATTGCTTCTTTGGCATCTTTTGGTTCGACTTTAGACAGTACGGAATTGAAGAAGCACCATAGTGCATCAGTGGCTAGTTGATTACGTGTGGATACTGGACGTGAGGGATTGCCTATGATGTTGTCGATTGGATGATCACTGGTCCATTTCCTGAGATGGTCGTGAGGTTGATGGTTGTGAACAGAAGAAGCAGTGCTGTGATCTTCAAGTAAGGATGTGTCTGATGAATGTTCAGGAGCAAATATGTTTTCAAAAGGAACCTCTTCAACAGGAGCAAAAGGATTAACTTCCAAAGAATTATTATCTGAAGATTCTTGCATTACTGGAGGAGTTTGAGTGTTTGATGACGAAGGCGATTGACTGGCAGCAGGAGCATTGTGACTGACTGATACTGAAGCTGCAGGGCCTTCTGAACCTTGTGGGGCTTGAACCTCATCCATAGGAATTATAGCTGGTTCACTCGGGATGGTTCCATTCGTTGGCTCAAAGTATTCATCAAACATAGGATCGAATAATTTCTTCAACTCCTCACATGTAGGTGGCACATAAGAATCTGCAGGCGTGGAATTCTGTACAAGTCCTGAACTAATGGGTCCAGGAGACAAAAGGTGAAGATCGGGTCCAGAACTAATTTGTCCTGAAACAGGTAGCTCACTCAGCTCATCGAACGTAACATGAATGGTTTCCATGATTTTACGGGTCCTTTTATTGTAGATTCGATACCCTTTACTGTCTGGCGCGTATCCAACGAAAATACCTATATCTGCTTTAGCTCTTAACTTTCCCAAGTCTTGACTATCGTTAGTTGGATAGCAAAGTGCACCAAACACACGCAGAAAGGAAAGATATGGTTTCTTGTTATGAATTAACTCGAAGGGAGTCTTCTCATGAACCGGATGAATTAGGGATCGGTTTTGAGTGTAACATGCTGTTGCAATAGCTTCTGCCCAGAGAAACATCGGTGTCTTTGAAAATATAAGCATAGTTCTTGCAGCCTCCACCAGAGTACGGTTCCTTCATTCAACCACCCCGTTCTGTTGAGGCGTGCGAGGGATACTTTTCTGATGCGTGATGCCAATACTTTCATAGAAATTATGGAGTTGTTGGTTAACAAACTCAGTACCATTATCTGTGCGGATGATTCTGACAGTTTTATCTAGCCTTACTTGCAGCTGTTTTATCAGTTTAATGATAACCTCTGGAGTTTCGTCCTTGGTTCTCAAAAACTTTACCCATGTGAACCGAGAATAATCATCTACTATCACCAGAACGTACTTCTTTCCATTTATGGTTTGTATTCTCATTGGACCGCACAAGTCCATGTGGAGGGTGTGAAGAACTTCCAAGTTGGTGTTGATGGTTTTAGGCTTGTGGGTTTGTTTCTTGCTTTTACCCAGTTGACATGCAGAGCAGAGATGATCTTTCTCATATTTCAGTCTGGGCATCCCTCTAACAAGATCTTTACGGGAAAGATTATTTATGGTACCGAAGTTCAAGTGGTTCAAACGACGATGCCACAGCCATGATTTTGTTTTAGAGGCTTTAGAAAGCAAGCATATAGGAGAGGACTTCAACATTTCTTCAATCGAGATGGTGTATAGATTGGTGCCCCGACTGCCCTTGAGGAGATCTAAACCATCCAATTCCCTGACGAAACATGTATGCTTTCTGAAAGCCACTTCCAGATCTGAATCACAAAATTGACCCACAGAAAACAGATTGTGTCCTAGTCCTTCCACATAATATACCCTTGAGATTACACTATTCCCAAACACATAATCTCCATAACCCATAATAGCACCAAAGTGGTCGTTCCCAAATCTAACTGTCCCGATAAACTTTTTCACGAAGTTCTTGAGCCGTGAGCGATCTCCAGTCATATGTTTTGAGCAGCCTGAGTCCAAATACCACAGGACGATTTGTACGACCTGCATTTGAAACCAGACAACAATGGATAACTGAAAAATGTGGATCCCCAAGTGCAATTGGGGTCCATTTGGTCAGCACACACATATTCAGGAACCACAGATTTCACAGATGCTACTATCTTTACTGAGGAGACAGAACTTGAGACAGGACAAGACCTAGATGGAAGGCATTGTGATTCTAAAGGCAGGATTCTACCAGTTGGTCTCCATTCCTTATTCTTCACAATTTTATGCATATTCATTTTAGGTAATGGTCTCTGTTTTCCTAAATTGAATTTCCTTCCAGTGGGTCTCCATTCCTTAACTTTCACAATTTTATGCTTATTCATTTTAGGTAACGTGTTCTGTCTTCCTAAATTGAATTTCCTTCCAGTGGGTCTCCATTGATAGCCTACGCTAGCAAATGTTTTTCCTGTAGCTTTCCAAGCTTTCTTGCATGTTTCAGTTATTCTACCATTCTTAACATGGAGTGATGCAGAAGACATCAAGAATGACACAACACAATCATCATGATTAGCATAAATTAAACAATTGTCGCATGTTTTACAGACAGCATTAGAATTCGAATTAATTACAGTACTTTTGATACTAGAATCAACACGATTCATCCTACTCATTGCAAACTTATTGTTCCTAGGTTGGGCTTCTACATTCTTCAAGTGATCATTCTTAGCTGGCGCAGTCCTATCTTTTCTTGCATTTTCTCTAGACCTTGACTCGCTAGCTTGGGTGTCACTTTTTATTCCTGTAGAAGCATCGAATGAAACATTAGTTCGTTTTTCTGTCACATGCCTTCCAGATAATGATGTGTTGGGTTCTGATGTTTTTGGTGGTAGATTAAAGGCTACATGCTTGTTCTCAATCATAGAAGATGATGCAACAAATCTATCTCTATGTCTGCTAAACTTAGGAGTTGAGCCTATGGCATATTCTAAGTTTTCCTGAATCCTTTTCGTGAGTTTGCAGGCATAGTCAACTGCCTTATCAAGTGGCTTATCAGTCCTATCCTCTTCAACTACCTCACGAAGTGTGTCAAGGCCTTCTCTAAGATGATCGAGATATGTTTGATGGGCAAGGCTGTTATTTCTAAGCTTAAACGGAATATGCCCAACATCAACATCATACTTTTTACTATCAGTAGCCTTTGGTGCATCACAATTACAAGTGGTGCATGGCATTTTACCTTTCACCCGAACCTTCAGATTCTCAATTTCATTTGTCAGAGAGGTTATTTGATCATTGTGATTTCTTCTTGTAACTTTAATAGAATCATATAACTCTTTGAAATGTTGTTTAACCTTTGAATTTTCTTCTCGATAACACTCATTTTCATAATGTAACTTATTTATGGTGTTTTGATATTGAAAATTCTGAGAATCTGAAGACGAAGGTTTATTGGTGCCATACACTTCACACTTGTTGGATTTCAATTGGGCAATTTGGGCCCTCAGCAGTCGAATCGTGTTCGTGTGAGCTTGAATTGTCTCATCTCGTTTGCTTAACTCAAAATAAGTATCAAATTCAGGAGCATCCAAGGATGTCTTGTTATTTGATATTTTATGTTTTTCATTTAAATGTTGATATTTCAATTGCAAATTAAGAAGTTCAACTTCCAATTTTGAAAAACGTTTAACCATATTATCATGGTCATCTTTTTGAATTTTTTCAAGCAATTTTAAATTCTCCCCCTCAAGCTCAACAACACGATTCTGGGTGACATTCAACGCAATAGCATACTCATTAAATTGACAAGCAGACAATGCAGAATCAGTGACAGTGTAAAATACATCTTGTGCAATACATTTAGCAATCAAGTTGTCATTAGTAATGAGTATGTTTTTTCTTTCAATCTCTCGACTCTTAAGTTCTATTGCATGTTCATTCACCTCATTTTCCATATCTTTAAACACTACTTCCATTTCTTTTATTTCGGCTTTAAGGGCAGTGTGCAACCCTTCAAAGTGTTCTTTAAGTAGCTTAAAGAATGGCATGACCTCAGTTAAGTAACACCTTTTTGCATGTTCAAAACACCTTTCCCCCTCAGTAATGCCGGTTGGTGTGATTCTCTTCTTACATGTTTTATCAAAATCAGCAAATAATTGCCAAAGCACATATAAGCTAATAGAGGTTTTGCTTTCAGTAGGAAGAGACAAAGGCACCAGATTCCTAGGTGTATTGGGAGGATACACCGTTATGGACGCAACTTTTCTAATGAGGGGGGTGTTGGCCTTAAGTTTATCTACCTTAAGTTTCTCATTATCTTGTTTCCAAAATATCTGTTCAGGTGTTAACTTCTTTTGAGGAGCAAACACAGTCAAACGATTTTCCTCATAATAATCATGGGGTTTGATTATTATTCGTCTGGCTATGCACTCGGGATCCCTCATTTTCTCATTCATTCTTTCCTTTGTTCTCTCACTCATCTCCTCCTCCTCTTTAGTGTAGAGAAGCTCAGGCGGGTCATGATTAGGCGTAAACATCACATTGGAATCATTTAATGCAGGTTGGGCTATCTTAGCAATCTCATGAATAGCTAATTTAGATCTACCTACATTGTTTTCACTATGCTTGTCACTTAACTTTCTGTGCTTATACATCATTTGAGCAGTTTGTCTGGTTTGGTCTTGTGTGTACAACTTATCTTCAAGCTTATTTTTTAACGTCTTGAGTCTAGAGAAATCATTTAAAAGTGTTGATTCTTTTTGTTTGAATTCTAGCTTAAGTGTATCGACACACTTTTGTGCTTCCTGTTTCTGTTTAACAGACTGTTCTAGCTGACTTTTCAAAGAATTCAACTCTAATTTTAATGTTTCTTCTCTTACTCTAGACTCTTTAATAAGTGTACTCATTTGACCTTCTAATTTCTGCTCTCGTTCATTAAGCTCAAACTTAGCACGCTGTTCGTACATAGCCACTTGTTCTTTATAGATGTTTAGTTTCGTGATCAAGTTATCATCAGGGACAGGCAATATGTTCTCATGGCACTCGTATGCATTATCTATATTATCCGCATTATCTAAGGCACATACATTCCTCCTAACACAGACATCATTATTGACAAAAGATTCACCATTTGGTACATCAGGCGAGTTGTCGTGATTCAAATACTGTTCATATGAAATAATATTGCTATTTTCCATGTCAACATTACTTGAGTCAGAAACATTTGCCTGATGTACTTCTTCGGGATTCTTTTGTCCCTCGACAATATTATATGTGTCATAAATTTTTAGTACCTCAGATATAACGGATGCATTAGAATGACCAGCTTGACGGGGAGATGAGACCATGGAAGACAAATTAGCCATGAAGATTGTTTGAGCCGTAGGTTCATCATCTACATCAGAGTCATATGCATCACAGTCATCTGCCTTGAAGATGTTAGGATCATTAAGAGCTAGATCCTGAACGGGTTTCTCATCCACATCTTCATCAAAAGTATTTCCTCCATCTCCTGCCAAGAACAATAACTCTTCCTCATCCAATACTGCTCCATTCTCTTGAGCTTGCATTAACAGCATCTTGTCTTTGAAGTAATCTGAATTCTGAGGACGTTTAGGTTGATTGCAGTTTCTAGCAATGTGTCCAAGCCCCCCACAATTATAACACTTGATCTGTTTCCCTTGCCCCTGATTAGCATTCCCTGCTCTATTCTGCACATAACCTCGACCCATGTTCCTACCACCTCTCCCTTGCACATTCTGAACCACAATTTTCCCATCCTCCACCATTGCTAGATTGCGTGGGTTAGATGAATTCCTTAACTGATTGTTGGTCTGAGGGAGTGATGCTTGAAACTGTTGAACCAGTAATGAAACTTGATTGGTGAGATTGTCAATCATTTTGTTGGTCTGAGAGTACCCTGAGTCAAGTTGAGAGCTCATAGCAGGTACTTGTGAGTGAAGTTGATGATAGCTTGGGTTGGATGATGATTGGATTGTCGGTTGAACATTTGTCATGAACGCCAGTGGATCATTTGTAGTTGAAGGACTTAACTTTTCTCTCAGCACTCGATCATAAACAACATGCTTCTCATGTTGTTGCAGGTATGCATACAGCTGTTCATAGTTGGTATCCCTTAAACCTTTGTTGAGTTTGACTGCAGTCACAAATCTGTCCCATTCAGGAGTCATATTGTTCACAAACTTTGAGTTAAGTTGGATATTGGGCATAGTCATTCTGATCATCCTCATATCATTCACCAACTTATGAAATCTCACATAGTAGTCTGTGACATTCTCTCCTGGGTTCATTTTGAAATGCTCGAACTCATCATACAGCTGTGACTCACGATCTTCCTTTGTGAGTTCTGACCCTGCTAACAGCATCTTAACGTTGTCCCACACAGCTTTGGCTTCAGTGTTGAAGTTGATAAGCTTGTATACATCCTTTGGAAGACCTTGAATGACTATGTTTGAGGCTCTAATGTCGGCATCATACCTCTTCTTTTCTTCTTCATTAAGATCATTGTAGTTTCTAGGTCTGTCTATGCCCCAAGTCACAGTCCCATCTTCACCAGTTGTAACAACATCTCTGGTGGTACCCATCTGATATGGTCCATCGTCAATTGACTTAAGAATGTTAACTCCATTATCTTTTCCCAAGCAGTAAAGTCTTATTCGTTGTGCCCAAGACTCATAATCGGTCCTATCTAGCATAGGTGGACGAGTGTCAGATCCTGCTGCTTGAATATCTTCTGATGATGTGTTAGATGTGGTAGCCATAGTAACTACGTGATTTTACAGATCTTGTGATTTAACCGAGAAATCGAATCTTTCGCGGGAATTTCTAAAATCACCAAGACACAAACCGCCTAGACAAACCGCGTAGACACAAACCGCGTATGCGCCTAAGAGACAAACCGAGTTCACACAGGAGATACAAACCGCGTTGACACAAACCGCGTATGTGCCTAAGAGACAAACCGAGTTCACACTAGATATACAAACCGCGTTGACACAAACCGCGTATGCACCTAAGGGACAAACCGAGTTCAAACTGGAGATACAAACCGCGTTGACACAAACCGCGTATGCGTCTTAGAGACAAACCGAGTTCACACCAGAGATACAAACCGCGTATGCACCTAAGAGACAAACCGAGTTCACACTGGATATACAAACCGCGTAGACACAAACCGCGTATGTGCCTAAGAGACAAACCGAGTTCACACTAGAGATACAAACCGCGTTGACACAAACCGCGTATGCACCTGAGAGACAAACCGAGTTCACACTGGATATACAAACCGCGTAGACACAAACCGCGTACGCACCGTAGAGACAAACCGCGTTGGCACAAACTTCCAAACCTGTCACTTTCAATGCAGTTTGTCCTTTTGCCTAAACTAGTAAAAAGACAAACCGCGTACCCGATGTAACACAAACCGCGTTCAAGATCGACCCAACTACACAAACCGCATTCAAGAACACTTGAAAGAAAAAGCACTCGAATCACTTGAAAACACCACACCAACCTTAAATCTGTGAATTCAAGCACTAAATACTACTCATATACGATTCCTAAGCTAGAAAGTACAAGTTATAACAACTTTAAATCACTAAACAAAGCACAAAATGAAATAAATGTATCTTAACAAATATCTCACCAAATCGAACCAAAAACCTCACAAACTACACAAATCCGTGAATACCAACTCTCATGGACCTAACCTGGCTCTTGATACCAATTGTAGGGTATTCACAATACAAGAAACACTAGTTAGAGGCTTGTTTATGGATCGAATGGGCAAGAACTTAGAGAGAGAAAGTGAGAGGTTGGGAGCCTTTTAGAGAGAGAAACAAGATGATATTAGATTAGTATGAAAGGTCCAACCCTTCCCATGGGTGGGAAGGGAGTATTTATAGTACAATATATTATGCCCCTAGCGGGCTGTAGAGTGAGCTGACAGAGGGTAAAGACCCGACCCACTCCACAATACTAATAATAATAACTAAGCTACTAATAATATTACTGATAATCCTACGAGCTATGATGTGCTAATAAGTACTCGGGGTGACCGAGTCTTCAGCTGAATATTCATATTCCTAACAACTCGAGACGTATACGGTTGGAAATATAAATGACAAATAAAGCTGAAATACTAATAACGACTTAAAAATGGGAAATATTAATTTACAAGTTAAATTGTAATTTAATATTTAGAATGGAATTTGAAAATTTAAAAATGGAAAGTATTAAAAATGGATAAAAACGGCTATACGTGAGGGTTATTAAGCGTTTCGAAGGCACGCGTATTGAGGGATACCATATTTGGGATTATGGAACTATTTATGGGAGTATTGTTCAAGTTACGGATCGATTAACGTTAATATATTCGACCAACGTGGTTATCGGACTTATTGGGTTAACGAATTTAATAAGGGCCCGGTAAACGTGTTGGAGGAATTTATTAACGAGTGACCCATCCTTAAGACTTACCATTTAATTGTAACGTATAGGATTGGCTTTGGATTAATAAGCGAAACGAAGGAATTATTGGACTTGTTGGGATTGAAGAATTCGATAAGGATCCAATAATTCGTCCGGTTATCTTATTAAGCTTATAGCTTAACCAATTAGACCTTTGACCGTAACGTGTGTGAGATTGATTTGATGAATAAATTGGTAGTCAGATTTATTGGGAATAATTTGCGACAACGGACTTAAAGTATATGATGAATTGGAAATTGTTATTGGATTGGGAACATATTGGACTATTGGAATACGAAGCGACTACAATACATTAGACTCATAACGAATTTAATGTATTTGAGCCGCAACGGAAAAACAATAGAACTTAATGTCTAATGAACAATAATGGTTGTAACGTTGATTACTTAAACATATTGGAAATTATAAAACATTCGACATGGAAACGTTCCTATCACGAACGAGCCGTGGCGAAATGACGCTTTATAATGTAAAACAAGTATACTTTAGAACTAAAAGAGGAACTTGTGAAAAATACCGACGACTACCAATCTATTCATCTAGTGAAGTGTGTTTGTCATGTGTGATTACTTGGAGTGATCTTGTCACCCCTTCGTGACTTTTGTCTTGATTTTTGCGGCGATTCCGCTGTTTAGTCTCTGTTTTAGCGTGTGTACACCTGAGTCGTGTCTTTCCACCGTTGCACAGATGATGATACCAAGCTTTGTTAAAAGGCTAAAATAAGAATATTTTTGGAAATGGAAATGGTTAACTTTTGGGAACTTTTGCGCATATAGTTTATTTATGTGAGGTGCGTTTTAAGACGAGACTTTATATTATTAGGTTGTGCCGAGTCCGTTGTGCTATACTACGCTTGAGCTGTTGTGTTGTGCTATTGTTTTGGTTTTGTGCTATTCTACTCCCTTGCTATTGTTGTGATACTGCATTGCTGGACTGAGGTGAGTTTCATAGCCCCACTTTTACACTTATACTGTTATTTGCAAACTTGGGGGTGAGAAAACATGCAAAACCGTTTTGAATGGACCAAATGTTATTTTATTCTTTTGATATGTTTGCTTTGCTAGTTGGCTAAGATTATGTGTTGTATGTGCTGCAACTGTGCAGGAATATTATTGTATGTGATGCATCTGTGCGGGCAAATTATGGTATGTGTTGTAGTTAGGGCGGGACTATATGGTGCACCTAGAGGGATTATTACTGTGGTTTGACACACTTATGTGTGGGTATGATTGATTGGTTATGTGACTTAGTCCAGTATAGCAAACTTATTATTGATTTGGTCCACCGTTAATAGTTAGGAGTAAACTTATGAACTCACCAGCGTTAGCTGACATTTTTAGCATGTTTTCTCAGGTAATTAGAGATGATTATATTGGATTACTATTGTTTTGAAGCTTGGCAAGCAGCACGGTTGAAGGATCAATTAAGACTCTGATAACTTATTTGGGGACCTACCTTTATGTTTTGTTTTGGGCTTACTTACGTACTTTTTGGATAAATGTGAACTTAAATAATTGGATTTGGAATATATTAATTAAGACGGATGATGTATTTCCGTTGTCTTATGCTTGTGTTGTGTACCAATCCCCGTAGCACCCCGAAGCTTTGATAAGTCTTCCGCTGTACCAAATTTTGTGGGTATTACAGATTGGTATCAGAGCTCAAGTTATAGAGAACTGGGTACTTATTAAAAACCTAGACTATAACTACTTTACAAAAATTGATCCCACGACCAACGCGTGCCTGCCTGCCAAGCCGAAGCCTCTAAGTAATGACATGATAAGTTAATGAACTGTTTGATGTGAGATTGTAATATTTGAGAACTAGAATGAGAATTATGCGACATTTGACTTAAGGAAATGCTTAGAAGTACTCAGTATTTGGCCTGGGAACATGTCTAGAATCATGCGGAAATTGTTTTGGCAATATGTTTAGGATGAGGCGGTAACTCTTTTGGTGATATATTGGATTAATATGGTATTTATGTGGTAATCCTGTTAGGAATAATGTGGAACATGTTATTACTATTTTGGAAGATTTTATGTTATGTTGGGGTTACGGGTCGGTCTAACGTTAATAGACCCGACCGACACAGTTATCGGACTTATTGGGTTGACGAATCCAATAAGGACCCGATTAGTGTGTTGGAGTAATTTATTAGCGTATGACCCATCCTTACGACCTACCATTTATTTGGGATAATTTGGATTTTGGGAAGAATATTTTGATATGGTTTTGCACTATGTGACTGATTACTTTAGTACACTCAAACCTACCCACTGTCTGTCACAGCACCATGCCTATTCCCTATCTAGTCCTCACTCACCATTTAACTCGGGACATGGTCGAGTAGACCTGGAAGTTACCGTGAGAGCTACTAAGCCAAGGGCACTATAAGTTATCGAATTGTTTGATGTTTGCTCTAAGCCGAGAAGTTCACAGCTAGAGACTTTAGTCACTTGTTATCTGCCATTGATGAACTTTTGGGGATCTTGTACCGAATCTTGACGTTTTGATGAATCTGAGTACCTGGTTATTATGTGGAGATGGAACCCTTATCATTGCTGGGAATAGTATTCCTGTTATTGTGATTGGTGTTCCTTTCAGCATTTTAACGGTGATGATCAAAACCCTCGTGTGATGTTATTCCGGTGTCCGAGACCTTATCGTCCGATTGATGTCTGTGAGTTAGATCAATGGCTCCGAAACAAAACCCAGCTAGGACCACGCGAACACGGCCTACTACTACTGTTAGCACCAATCATCGTGGTTTGCCCCCCTCCCCCAGTCACTCCAACCCGAACTACAAAACAACCAAGACCCACCAAAACATGTTATAGTGAAACGAGCTTTGATTGATCAGTTAGTAGCCCAACGAGAGGCCGAGATGCTAACTGAGATGAATCGCTCGAACACCTTTCTTAGAACTTCGAGACCCGAAAACGATGCTCATAAGGGAACGTATAAGAAATTCCGGAGTTGTATGAAAATTGGATTGGCGAAACTGAAGGAGTTGTTGCTCTGATGCGTTGGTTGGAAAAGACTAAAACCGTATTCCGAATTGGTAATGGTGAGAAGGAAATCCAGGGCGAAGTATGCCTTGTTCACTTTGTGGGATGAAGCTTGGATTTGGTGGAACGATTACCTCCGATCTGCCAGTACTGATGTGGCTTATTCGATGCCTTGAGAAGAGTATAAGGCGATGATGATTAGGAACTACCGTCCCCGTGATGAAGTGAGAAAGTGGAATTTAAATTCTAGAATTGTAATGTGAAAGGCATCGACATGCCAACCCAGATCCGTCGTTTCCAGGAACTGTCACTATTGTGCTCTGAGATGGTTCGTACCGAAGCACTCAAGATAGTGCACTATACTGATGGATTGCCCCCATCTACCAAGAATGACATGATTACTTCATAATCAACTACTTTCCGTGATACCATTGAGTTAGCTCGATGTTTGATGGATTTAGTAAATAGCGACGCAACTGAGAAGGTGGTTGACAACGAGCAGAAGTGGGAGGATCACTCAAAGAAACAGCAACCACCCGAACAAACGACAAGAGATTACTAAGACTTATACCGTTGAGACTGGAGAAAAGTAGGGATACACTAGGAATTAACCTAAGTACGACCGTTGTAGGCTTCGCCATTCTAGCCGATGTATTGTGATGTGTATAACTGGTGTGAAGGTTGGGCATTTAGCCAGAGACCGTAGATCTAAGACCCTTACAGTGGTTCAGACAACCCCTGGGTCGGATCGGAAGGCTAGTATCACATGTTTTGGATGGGGAAGGAAGGGACATTACAGGAATGAGCGTTGAGAACCGTGGATCCATGGAAACTAAGGAACTAAGGAAATAGAAAACCACCAAGAGAACCAAGAAATAGGAGGATACCTAGAATAGAACGTGACGTCAAGGAATGACTGTCCTATGTATCGAGACCTACGACCTACGCATTGCACACTTCATATTCGCCGTTATCTAACAAATTACTTGACGTTATCCCCCGATTGTCTGTACTCCTATCACCCACTAGTTGTCTGCGTTACTATCGCATTATTATGCCATAAACCCACAAAAGGTTTATGATCTACTTCTTGTAACTAAACTTAGCATTACATCATTGGACCTCAATTATACAAAGACTGGCCACCTATGTATAATTCAGGGAAGAATCATGTTATGTTAAGAATGGTTGCTATAACCCTACACCGAGTATTGAATTTCTCATCCTGTGATTGAGAAATAGCGACCCTACAAATTCTACCTCGCTTTCATCCCATAAATCCAACCTTATCTCGCGTCATGTTTTAGTCCGAAGGGGTACGTTACGTTAATTACCGTCCTGGAACGACCCCACAGCATAGCGTTTCCCGTTACTCTATCCTTCCCGATTCCGAGAACCCTCGTTGTCGATTTGACAAGTCTTTGAGTTGGCAACTACCTGATGACTCATAACCTCATGCGTGACTGAGACATATACCGCCTATGGCATTTATGAAAACCACTAAAACAGTTATATTCATGTCCCTAATCGAAGTCTTACCTGTTGAACTAGAACGTTACCAATTCGACCGATCAATTGCTAGTAGCAATCAACACAGATCTCCCAGACACTATCCTCCACATTAAGAAGTAAGTACACCATTGAGACTAGCTGACTGTTAGGAGGAACCGATGTACGCCTAATCAGTTTGATAAAGGAGTTAATAGAGACTTCTCATAGCCCTCTACTTGTTAGGACTCAAACTGCTTAGGCTTAGTATATGATGACGAGCCGACCACTGTGAAGAACTGATGCCCTCTTGATTCATCTTAGAAAGTACGTATATCAAAATACATGCGATACGCGGGAATTGACAAACCAGTCCTTTAGGAAAAAGGCCAACTTCCAAAACCCGCGAATACGATATGAGATACCGGGAAAGTGATACCCGGGTCGTTTCCCGACGAGGTGTGAATTAAGGATTTTGTGTACGGTTTGGAA
Source organism: Artemisia tridentata subsp. tridentata (assembly GCA_021014915.2). NCBI lineage: Eukaryota > Viridiplantae > Streptophyta > Magnoliopsida > Asterales > Asteraceae > Artemisia > Artemisia tridentata. The sequence continues at coordinate 87,072,551 of CP139503.1, read as the reverse complement.
TTAAATTGCTTGAAAGATGATTTTCACTTTTGTTTTTGTTTTCTAATTCTAATTAAGGTACGGAAAGCAAATATACAAAGAAAATAAAGCAAAAATCAAATTACGCTAAAAACGTAAACGGGAATTCCAAAAACGAGCCTAAAAACCAAAATCTTTAAAAATTAACCCTACGGATGCAAATCTAATTTTCCTAAGTCCTAAATGATAAAAGAAAATTTTAGAAAAAAGAATTATATTTTTTTGACTTTTATATTTTTTATTATGAATTAAAAACTATTTTGGAAAGAAAAATTTATAAAAAATATTAAACTAATGAGAAAAATTATGAAAAATTACAGAAAAGTGCTTAATGATAAGCATATCATAGGAAAAATAAAATGGAGGTAACTGCTTATTGTAATAAGCAGTTAAAAAACAAAGGAGTTAAATAAGCTAAAACTGCCAAAGTAGGTTAAATATAAAACTATGGAGAGTTAAATTCGAAGAAGACCCAAGGGCAAATGGTTGTGTGTGGTGTGTTTAAGGGTTGAGAGTGTTGAGGTCAGGGGTTCGAGTCTAGGCTCACCCTTGACTTCCACTTTCCCTTCCCCCCCTTTTTTTTTTTTTTGGAAAATTTTCTTTTGAGACTTATAAATAAGATAGAAATAATAACTTTTTGAAAAAGAATTATTTTTGGAAGCTTAAGAATAAGCCAGAAAAAGCTTAAGAAAATCAGCCTGCTTAAAGAATGAAATTAAGCTAAGGCAAATGGAAATAAGCTGAAAAGCTAACTAAAGCTAAAGTAAAACTTGAAAAGGCTAAAATAGACTAAGGACAATCTAAATAAGCTAAAAAAATAAGAACAAGCAACAAAAATAAGCAGATAAGCTCTTATGAACAAATTAAGCAAATAGGGTCTGATGATGCAGGCTCAAACAGTTCAACAAGGCAAATTCAAACTTAAATATAAGCACTAAATCAACTAGCAATAACCACACAAACAGAAGATAAATGAAGTTCATATACCAGTAAAAAATCAGGACAAGTTTCAGTCCTTTTAGAGCTTCCTATGTGCTTATAAATAAGCTGGAAAGTGGGCAATTGAGGCAATTGTGTACTGAGCCTCAGTACACATTTGGCTTAAAAGGCCACTTTTGAGCTTCTTTTTAAGCAATAATAGGCTCAGCACAAGGATGATTTTTGTGAATAAGCAAACTACAATAAGCAATTAACTCAGATAATGAAAATCAGTCCCTAATGAACAAATATAAGCACAGAAATTAGATTCTCAACCTGCATAAGGTAGATGGTATTCTGATGACAGAATTTCATGCATATGGCCACAACTTCCTCAAATCTTTGTGAAATTAAACCAAAACTTAGCAACCTTCAGAGCACACAAGAGTGAACTTATAAATGGCAAAAATAAGGATTAAAACAGCTTATCTCTATATTAAGCTAACCCTAGCAGACTACACCCTCAATTCAAGACAAACCCCTTAAATCTACAAAACTCTTCAAAATAGCTTAAGATAAACTACAAACAGCTTATCTAAGTTTATTTAAGCCAAATCAAAGTTCCTCAAATTGGCAAATGAACAGTATCTACTTATTTGAACATTTTACACCTTGTGCCAAACACTCCCTTAAGTGGACTGTTTTGGTTTTTAGAGCTTATTATGTCCAAATTAAGCTGAGTTTATAAAGGACAGATGTTAAACTAAGTTTATAAAGCACTATTGAACAACTTTCAACTATGATTAAGCACTAAAATAAGCTAAGACTATATTAAGCTATTTTTTGGTTTTTATGAGATTTTTAAGTAAAAACAAGTGTAAGCAACTAAAATCAAGCTAATTAACACCAAATAGCAATAATAAGAACAAATAAGCAGAAATAAGTCAAATAAGCACTTAAATAAACAGAAATAAGCTAAATGCACTTTAAAATTTGAAAATCAATGGAACTTACAAAAGCCCTTGCATAAACAGGGCAAATTATGCTCGAGGAGCTACTCTACAAGCTCTAGCTTGTTGAAAACAAGCTAGTAAAAGTCCTATAAGCTCTTCCAAGGTAAGCTTATCATCCAACTGCTATTTTTTATTTTTTATTTTTTTATTATTATTATTTTTTATATATATAGACAGCTTACACACAATAGCTATTGAGGAGCTTATGTGTGTAAGTTTGCAGCTTATAAACAAAAGAGCTTATGAAATAACTTTTTGGCATGAAACATAAATTTAAAAAAAGACAAATTTAAATTAAGACACTTAAATTTTCATTAATAAAAAAGGTTACAATGCTTGGAAAATAAACTGAAGTATAATAAGCTAAGAAGACTGAATTAAAACATTAACTAAAAAAAAACTGAAAAGCTAAAACTAAAAAACTAGCCTCAAGGGCTTTTACAAGTGTCCTATTTATAGTAAAAGCTAAGCTATGGGTTCTTCTGTCTTTGTGTTTCTTTTGTGAGAGAGAAGCAGCTTTGTATTCAACTCGTGCTTCTTTGGATTGCCTCTGAGCCCTTGGATTAATTCTGGAATCATCACGGCCTTTGATTTGGGTTTTAGCACCAAAAGTTACCACATGATTGCCAGCTTGGCAATGTTAACTTGTGAGGAGGGGGGATACATGTAAAGAAGTTTTGTCTTGGAGTAGGGTGGACTGGAGCTATGGAGGGGGTGGCGTGGAACAGGGGATGTGTAGGGTAATGATGGTGGGAGGTGGTATAGTTTGGCGGGAAAAGGGATAAAGGGGTTGAGGGGGTTGACTGTTTGACTGGAGTTTAGTAATAAAAGGGAATGGGTCGGGTTTGGTTTAGGTCGGGTTTATGTTTTGGGCTAGGATTTGGTTTGGGTCCGGATTTGGTTTAGTAGTGATTAAATGGGCTGACTTGGCCCATTAAATTGGGTCGGGTTGGCCCATGAAAAATAGTTTCGGGTTCGTTTTTCCAAGCTCAATCCAATGCTAATTCCCGGGGTTGACTTTGACTTTGTCTTCACTTGATCAAATGCACAAATGTTGTTGAGTCGATCCCAAAAATGTCCGTTTTCGCTCTGTTTTCAATCCTTTGTACCTAAAATACATAAAAACACAATCCAAGGATATCTGCAATATAAATTGGCATATTTGACTGTTTTAGTTATTTTTATGTATTAAATGGGCATAAAATGATGAGTAAATAGGCACTCATCACCTCTATAGAGAACCGACAATCTGTTGATCAGCTCCAAGGTTCGAGCGACTAGTTGAGGATTGATCCGTGATCCGAATACCACCAGCAGAGATGGTTCAGGACGAGAAAATCCCGAAGGCTGCATTTATACCCGTTGTAACCATTATGAATCCCTAGTTAGGCCTGTGGTTAGCCGATACCCCAACCACCTTCATGAACTTCATGAACCGCAAGCGTGAACTCTATATCGGACCGGTTGTGATAGTATCCAACCACAATATCCTAAACTACTCGGAAGAGTAAAGAGGAACACGAAAAACACCTGGGAATGACCTTAGGGCTGGTTGAAAAGGAACAACGGTAGACCGAATTCTCTGAGTACGAATCTTGAATTTCGACCGGGTGATTTCTTGGTCATGTGAATTGTATTCACATAGATTTCGCCAAAAGTGTACCAAATTTTGGGGGTGATACATAACTAGTCCCTGTGTATGTATAAGTTAAGATACTAATGCAATTCCCGTAAATGGCTTACTTTTGAGGCTAACATGTACAATATTCGACCCTGAATTTGTATTCTTACAATTGTACAATATGTATGATTGGTGATCGATAGTGACGGGTCGGATGGATTTGTATTCTTATTGTGAACAACGCTTAAAGAACCAAAATCTTGACCTTAAAAACAAATATGGTTGACGGGTCACGCCTCCTTCAAGAACTCCTTGATCTAACCAACACCAATCTTATAAACAACCTCATGAACTCCTTTATCTCCAAAAGAACCATTTTTCACATAACCCGACCCGACCTGCATCAAGAAAATTATCAACCATGGCTGATTAAGGTACCAAAAGTTAACCAACCATGGCTGATTAAGGTACAAAAAGACAACCCAACAAAAACCCATATGTTAGTGGTTCGATTGGTTGGCTTGTAATGACTCGTCCGCGGTTTTGTTACGACTCATGACCATGGACGTACCACCAACTCTTCAAATGAAACCCAAAAACATTAAACAGGAACCTTCAAAGGGTGTTTGAATGTGTGTTCGTGTGTGGTGTTCGTAGTATATATAGATTAAACAAGAACCTTCAAACGAAATCCATTTGTCACTACCCAAGACTAGAAGATGAAAGCTATGTAGTAGCTGCATCACATCAATGGTTCAAGCATTGATCTAGACCATTGTGCAAGTGTGTAAAGATATATTTAATTTATTTCATGTTGTGGCTTACCTTTGAATGAATTGTAATTCAATGTGATTCCCTATCTTATTACATGTATTTTTCTTGATACCCATTTTTATAGATTGGACTACTATAAAAGTGTTTGCACTCGTATTTTGGAACTCGAACTGGTAGTAACCTGTTTTGGTTATTTCAAAACACATATTCTACTTCCCATCATTTGAAAATTTTAGAATGTATGAAACACGAATACATATTGTATTGTTCATCAAATAATGCTATTTATGTATTATTAATCAAATAATTATTTGTAAAACGAAAGTTCAAATACTTTTTGAGTGAAATTGTGCTTATATATGAAATTGAATTGAATTGGGAATGTGTAACATATGTATACTTGGATTTGATGTTAGATGAATTCTAGAGAGAGTGTGGAAAACTAGAAGGGGGGGTTGAATAGTTTTACGTCTTTTTAATTTTATTTTGAAAACTTTGTTTACTTTTAAAAACTTAGATTCGAATTTATGTGAACTCAACTCATGAACAATATGAACAAATATAAGTAAATCTAAATAAACGATGCAAGTAAAGTAATGAAATGAAATGAAAGATAGAGATGGAAAGATCTAACCGAGAGACAAAAGATTTATAGTGGTTCGGCTACAAGGACACCTTCCTTGCCCTACTCCACTCCCCGAGCACCTAACTCGAGAGTTTTCTTCACTATGTCAACAAGCTCCCTTATGGCGGAGAAAACCTTACACAACTTTCGCTTACACCGGTTTAACGACACAAAGCTAGATGTCGAGTTCTAATCGTAGCTAGAACCAATCTCACAACTTAAATCACAACTTCTTCACAACTTCTTCTTCACGACTTCTTCACGACTTCTTCACAACTTCTTTACTACGACTTCACACCTTCTTCACAATAGCTTCACACCTACTTCACTACCTAGCACTACTTGTATGTTCTTCTTCTTCTTCACACCTTCACTACTTACACACCTTCACTTCTTCACAACTTCACTACTTACACACTAATCTAGCCTAATCAATTATGTTCACACCTATCTAACAAGTATACACAACTTATACACAAATGAATGAATGATTACACAAACAACTTAGATAGCAAGATGATACTAAGTTGCAATACTTCTTCTCTAGTGGTTGAAGGAGTATTCTTCTTTTGCACTTGGGTGGTAGAAGCTTGGATCACTTGGAAACCAATGCTTAAGAGAATATGATCAAAGGATTTTAGAAAGGATTTACAAGGATTAGAGGAGATTTAGAATAGAAGGTTTGGGGTGCAAAAGGTGAGGAAAAAGTCCAGGGAAAGTCCAGTATTTATAGGAAAATCTGGACAGCTGGAGGAGCGGGGCGGTCCCCTTAAATAGGGGGGCGGTCCCCTTAAAATTAAAAGGGCCGCCTTGTATATTTAAGGGGGCCGCCCATCTGACCGTTGCCCAGATTTGTCTTTTTGTGGAGAAGGTTTTTCTGGAACATTTTTACCATTTTTGGTTGAAAATTTGAATTCATAATTTTATAAAAGATTAAACATTTTTATTTAATACCAAAAATGATTTTCTAAAAGATATAAAATGTTTTGGGTCATTTTATAAAAAATCTAGTGATTAAGAAAATGTTCCTTTGATCATATAATGCATTAAGCATTTGTTCATTCATACCTTAAGTGATTAAGTTGTAGAAATGAATATTTCCAACTAAATACTTGTTTACTTAATAAGTTTATGTTTGATGAGTTTACATTTTGTGATCATCAAAACATAGAGATATGAATAAGTATTGATAATGTTTTTAGGCATTATTTATATCAACAATCTCCCCCTTTTTGATGATTACAAAACTTAAACTCATTAAATCCAAAACATTATTTTTGGACAAGTATTTAGTGAGTTTATATTCACTTCTCCCCTTTTTTGTAGAATCAAAAAGGTTATGCCGACAAATTTCAGATACGAAATTTGTCGGGGCGAAAACTCCCCCTTGATGTGTGCTCCCCCTCGTTTGAGGGCACCAAGGAATCGAGATATGAAATACTTGCAAGAAAAATATTAGAAGCACAAGTATACATAGCAAAATATGGAATATAAAAACAACAATCATGGCAGACAACAATCATGGCAAACAAATATTAAGAACATATAGCAAGACATTAATTAGTATGCTTGAAACATATAACAAGAAAAAGGTCCTAAATTGCCAAAGAGAGCTTTCGGACTTGCTTGCGACACGAAAGCTTGGAAAATAAGCATATAGTTATGCTTAGATGGTTGATGGTAGAGTGTTTGGAATGGAGTTGGTTGAGTGAGGGTAAGGATGTTAGATTAATAGAGGTATATTTTTGGAGATGGAGAGTTTGGAGTGGAAAGCATGTGAATAGTATTTAGTTATTTGATGGTGAGGGAAATGGAGCGGATGAAGTGGATCTAACGATGTTATATCGGTTTAGAGAAGGAATAGGATGAGGACGAGTGAGTAGATATTTGATCCAAGAAATATCTTTACTCAAGTGGAGATGTTGGATGAGATCTAGTAAGAAGATACTCAATACAAGTGAAATGTTTATTTAAGGCAATGATTTGTTTTTGGAGAAGGACACAACAAGGACAATAGTTGACATAATTATCAACTTGATTCAAATTGTGAGGGTGAGGTGAGCAATTTGAGTAGGGTGAGGATGGAGGATGGACGTTGGCCCTTGTTGCAAGGTGCATAGCAAGAAGATCACTACGGTCATGGATTTGGTTGGGAATGTGGATTTGGTCATTTGGTGAAACTGGAAGAAATTGGGGTGTGTAGTTGGAAATAAAGTTGGATGTTTGACCAATATGACGAGGGTTTTGAAAGGTTTTAATGAGGTTGGTTTAAGGTTGAGATGTGTAGTTTGGAACGAAGGTGGAGGTTGAGGTTATTTTGTGGTGAAGAAGGACTAGAAGGGAGTTGATCCAATTAAGCAAGATGTAAGGCAAGAAGAGCACAAAGCTCATGGGCTTCTTTAAGTTCTTCAATGAACTTCAAGTGTTTGGAAGAAGGTGATGATGGTGGAATGTGGCTGTTATGATGGATGAATGAACACTAATGATGGAAAAGGGCTATTTATAGTGTAAGAATGGTGTGGTTTAGGAAGGTAAATTTTGGAGGGTGGTTTAGAAAGATGATGATGGTTGAGTATGGTTGTTATCTGGGATGGATGTTTGAACATGTAACATAGGAGTAACATTTGAGTTGGTAGGAGGTGGTGGTGATACTCTTGGTGGTGGAGACATTTGTGAGCTTGGGTAATTATGAATGGATGGGGATGAAGATATGGAAGAAGGGGATATTCTAAGAGTGGTGAGTGTTTTGGATGGTACATTGGTAGGTTGAATAAGATGTGAGGTGTTGTGAATGAGATTGGAATAATTGTTTAGGGATTGATCATGCTCTTCATATGAATCATATGGAAGAGATGAATGAGTTTTTTTTTTTTTTTTTTTTTTTTTTTTTTTTTTTTTTGGAGTAAAGATGGGTGATTGGTTATTATGATGAGGTTTGTGAAAGGGTTCATTGGAATGAGCTTGAGGATTGGGAGTATAGTTGGGAACAAATTTGGGTGGAGGTGTTGGTAGTTTAGCCACATCATTTGTTGTGATGGACTTGTTTCGGGGGTTTGGTTTTCTTCTCCAAACGGGTTTTTCGGTTATCCTTGCTAACCTTGAGGATTTTGGCTTTGGTTTGATGGGAGATGGCATGATGAGATGATGGAAGATTATGAGGAATGGGAGTGATTGTAGTGTAGGATTGATGGGATTAAGAAATGGATAAAATTTGTTGGATGGATTGGAAGTGAATTTTGAGAAGTGTAGGATGAAATGGGCTAAAAAGCAGAAAAGGGAACAACACCTTCGACCATCAGATGGCCGGTCCCCTTAATTAAGGGGCCGGTCCCCTTAAATATTAAGGGGGCCGCCTTATGATTTAAGGGGGTCGCCCATCTGTTGGTTCCAGATTACTGAAAATGGGTTTTTGGCAGAAAATTGTAGAAAGGGTTGTGTTTTTGGGTTTAGTTTCAAGCAAGTCCAACTCTTTGAGGCAATTAAGCATGTAATAGATATATATGCAAAACATGTTAATTAAAGAGATTAAGCAAACAAGTAATTTCATCTAGCATGTAAACATACTCATCAAGCAAGTAATATATATGGACTAGGAAACAATAAACTACACCAAGTATTTTCTTAATTATATGTAAGTGGGAAGATTAATGAACTATTTGAGGGATCCTAATGTGTGCCTATGTGCAATAAATGGGAACTTAAGATAGCATGGACTTCTAGACTTGTTACAAACAAAATCTTAATAGACAAACCATGGTCCACTTGATTTGACTTAGTTCACTTATAAATGTCATGTACATAAATATAGATGACAAATATGAGATCACCATGCATGAAAAAAAATATTTTTAGCATTATTCAACAATGTTTGAAAGTGGGTTTTTATGTAGATGTTAAAGTTATTTGAATAGAATAGATTGTGTTTTATTTCAAAATGTGTTTTAATGAAGAATGGGTAAGAAAAAGAATTCACAATCTTTGACTTTGATCGAAACAAAATTATGGACATAGATTAAGAAAAAAAATGAGATAGTAAAATGTGTTAATAGAAAAGTGAAATAGTCATAAAAAATCATTTTTCCAAAATGTGAAGTTTCTGTATATTTTTAAAGATACTAGATTTTTGACAACAAATACCATTAATCCTAGATTTAAAAAAAATGGTTGTTAAAGATCTCATGCTCAAGGGAATTGGTTAAGACTATTGTCACATGCTACCCCTTTCTACATATCCTATGGTCATAAGGAAGTGATGACAAAATTCTATATGTTTGACGCTAGAGTATTGAATGGGATATAACCTAACATCTATAGCTCATTTGTTGTCGCACACTTATCTAACTTGATGCCATATTCTACGAGAGCTTGTTTCATCCATAGTTTTCTAACGCGAGAAATCTAATCTTACTTCTATGTTAACGATTAATCCACTTAACTCATTTCACTTCATCACCATGAGTTTTCTAATAGTGGACATAGAAGATTTCCATTTTAAATTTGAGAAGGCTAAATGAGTTCGACAGTAAATACTTAATTTAATACTTAGGGGGCTAACTAAAGGGTTTCTAGTTTATTAAATCATAAAACGGATATAGCTAAAAGTGTGAATGCAATGCAACCTATCAAACTAAGCATATCCTAAGGCAATGATTAATAAGACTATATGTATGAAGTAACTACTCATGAAATTTAAAGAGAGAACGTACCTTATGTCCAGCTTTTCTTCAAATACTTCAAGGTGATATATTGACTTATAGAAGCCAATCATAGATGAGTTTTTGAATTATTCAATGAGTGACGATTTAGCCACTTGGTCCCCATTGTCTCATTTGTCCAAAATTGTTTGAACCAAACATGGTTTGCATTTGCATGTATGGTGAAAGTATTCCCCAAGGGTTGAAACTTGGTTGAAGTGAATAATTCCACATTGGGTGATTATTATTATTAGGAAAGTTTTGTCTACCTTGATTTCTTCTAGATTGAGGGTTTTAGACCGAGGATGAGGATTATTTGGTCTATTTGGAGGTGGAGTTTTAGATCTTAATTTCGGTTTAGAAAATCCGGTTTTGGCTTTTAATGATGGTTTATAAAAACTTTTTACTTCCTCATCACTCACAATAGGTATTTTTCTATCTTTTATAAGTATATACTTAGGTTTTGACTCTAATGGTTTTTGTTTACTAGATTGACATTCAAACTTTACATTTTTATTTTCACTAGTTGAAACATTTTTTGAGTTGAATCCTAGACCGGTTTTATCTCCCGAAGTTCCTTGACCACTTATTATTTTCTTAAGTGAGTTACTACTATTTTTAAACTTGTCAAGTTTGGAAATTTCATCTTTAAGTTTTTCGTTTTCATTTTTGACCTCTAGACATGTTTTACATTCTATAAAAACTTCTTTTCCTTTTTCTAAATGTTGTAGTTTAATTTTTAATTCGAGTACTTCATTTTCTAATCGATTATTAATATGTTTTAGTGATTTATTTTTAGCCATGACTTTTTGACCTAATTTGCATAACCTATTATATTCATTATCTAGGTCTTTTTCGTCTAATGATTGATATTTGTCACTAAAGTTTTTGGTTTCGGAAAGTACCTCATTTGATGTCTTTGCCATAAGACATTTTTCGTCGTTTGCTTTGTCCGCTTCGCCTTTGTCGCTATCACTCCATGCTCCACTAACAAAAGCGTTTTGGTAATCATAACCCGGTGGCTTTGGACATTCGCCAATGAGATGGTTTGGACTTCCACATCTAAAGCACTTTCTTTTCCCGTAGTTATCATTCCTATTTCTTTGAAGCGATCTTCTTTCATCTCGTGGTTGTCTTGTGAATCTTCCTCGTCTCTTTAGAAATTTCTTGAACTCTCTTACGACCATTGCATATTCTTCGTTATCACTCTCGGAGGTTGAGCTATCATCTTCACTAGATTCCTTCCTAGCTTTCAATTCAATTGGCTTGCTTTCCTCTCTTTTTCCTTTGACCATCTCGGAGTCTTTCTTTATTATTGCTTCGTAGACTTTCAAGATGCCGATCAACTCGTCAAGTTGAAGAGTTGACAAGTTCTTCGATTATTCAATCGCCGTAACCTTAGCCCGCCATTTTGGATGAAGAGCCCTAAGAAATTTCCTAACAAAATTCTTACTAGAAAAATTCTCATCAAGTACTTTTAAACTTGTGATGATAGTGTTAAACCTAGCAAAAGTATTATCTATTGATTCCTCTTCCGGAATCGTAAATTGTTCATATTGTTGAACAAGAAGATCTATTTTATTATCTTTGACTTGACTATTACCTTGGTGAATTATTAGTAAGGAGTTCAAAATTTCTTTTGCGGTTTCACACATAAAGATCCTTTCGTATTCTTTACGTGGTAACGCATTATAAATAACCATTTTTGCCTCATTATTTTTAGCTAGTTTCTTTTTCAAATCATCATTTTGTTTTTCAAAAGGTACAATTTCATCTCTTTTAGTTAAAGGATTATTTTGAATAGGGGGGAAATCACCATAGGTAATAACATGTCAAAGATCAAGATCTTTTGATTTCACATAAGTTTCGAATCTATTTTTCCAATAAAGAAAACCATTACTTTCAAATAGCGGTGGTCTTTGCAAAGATTGCCCTTCTAAATATTTTTCCGATTCCATAGATCGATTCAAGTTTTAAAATACAGTTTATTTTAAAAATCTTGTTTGACGTGGCTCTTGATACCAATTGTGGAAAACTAGAAGGGGGGGGGGGTTGAATAGTTTTACGTCTTTTTAATTTTATTTTGAAAACTTTGTTTACTTTTAAAAAATTAGATTCGAATTTATGTGAACTCAACTCATGAACAATATGAACAAATATAAGTAAATCTAAATAAACAATGCAAGTAAAGTAATGAAATGAAATGAAAGATAGAGATGGAAAGATCTAACCGAGAGACAAAAGATTTATAGTGGTTCGGCTACAAGGACACCTTCCTTGCCCTACTCCACTCCCCGAGCACCTAACTCGAGAGTTTTCTTCACTATGTCAACAAGCTCCCTTATGGCGGAGAAAACCTTACACAACTTTCGCTTACACCGGTTTAACGACACAAAGCTAGATGTCGAGTTCTAATCGTAGCTAGAACCAATCTCACAACTTAAATCACAACTTCTTCACAACTTCTTCTTCACGACTTCTTCACAACTTCTTTACTACGACTTCACACCTTCTTCACAATAGCTTCACACCTACTTCACTACCTAGCACTACTTGTATGTTCTTCTTCTTCTTCACACCTTCACTACTTACACACCTTCACTTCTTCACAACTTCACTACTTACACACTAATCTAGCCTAATCAATTATGTTCACACCTATCTAACAAATATACACAACTTATACACAAATGAATGAATGATTACACAAACAACTTAGATAGCAAGATGATACTAAGTTGCAATACTTCTTCTCTAGTGGTTGAAGGAGTATTCTTCTTTTGCACTTGGGTGGTAGAAGCTTGGATCACTTGGAAACCAATGCTTAAGAGAATATGATCAAAGGATTTACAAGGATTAGAGGAGATTTAGAACAGAAGGTTTGGGGTGCAAAAGGTGAGGAAAAAGTCCAGGGAAAGTCCAGTATTTATAGGCAAATCTGGACAGCTGGAGGAGCGGGGCGGTCCCCTTAAATAGGGGGCGGTCCCCTTAAAATTAAGGGGGCCGCCTTGTATATTTAAGGGGGCCGCCCATCTGACCGTTGCCCAGATTTGTCTTTTTGTGGGGAAGGTTTTTCTGGAACATTTTTACCATTTTTGGTTGAAAATTTGAATTCATAATTTTATAAAAGATTAAACATTTTTATTTAATACCAAAAATGATTTTCTAAAAGATATAAAATGTTTTGGGTCATTTTATAAACAATCTAGTGATTAAGAAAATGTTCCTTTGATCATATAATGCATTAAGCATTTGTTCATTCATACCTTAAGTGATTAAGTTGTAGAAATGAATATTTCCAACTAAATACTTGTTTACTTAATAAGTTTATGTTTGATGAGTTTACATTTTGTGATCATCAAAACATAGAGATATGAATAAGTATTGATAATGTTTTTAGGCATTATTTATATCAACAATCTCCCCCTTTTTGATGATTACAAAACTTAAACTCATTAAATCCAAAACATTATTTTTGGACAAGTATTTAGTGAGTTTATATTCACTTCTCCCCTTTTTTGTAGAATCAAAAAGGTTATGCCGACAAATTTCAGATACGAAATTTGTCGGGGCGAAAACTCCCCCTTGATGTGTGCTCCCCCTCGTTTGAGGGCACCAAGGAATCAAGATATGAAATACTTGCAAGAAAAATATTAGAAGCACAAGTATACATAGCAAAATATGGAATATAAAAACAACAATCATGGCAGACAACAATCACGGCAAACAAATATTAAGAACATATAGCAAGACATTAATTAGTATGCTTGAAACATATAACAAGAAAAAGGTCCTAAATTGCCAAAGAGAGCTTTCGGACTTGCTTGCGACACGAAAGCTTGGAAAATAAGCATATAATTATGCTTAGATGGTTGATGGTAGAGTGTTTGGAATGGAATTGGTTGAGTGAGGGTAAGGATGTTAGATTAATAGAGGTATATTTTTGGAGGTGGAGAGTTTGGAGTGGAAAGCATGTGAATAGTATTTAGTTATTTGATGGTGAGGGAAATGGAGCGGATGAAGTGGATCTAACGATGTTATATCGGTTTAGAGAAGGAATAGGATGAGGACGAGTGAGTAGATATTTGATCCAAGAAATATCTTTACTCAAGTGGAGATGTTGGATGAGATCTAGTAAGAAGATACTCAATACAAGTGAAATGTTTATTTAAGGCAATGATTTGTTTTTGGAGAAGGACACAACAAGGACAATAGTTGACATAATTATCAACTTGATTCAAATTGTGAGGGTGAGGTGAGCAATTTGAGTAGGGTGAGGATGGAGGATGGACGTTGGCCCTTGTTGCAAGGTGCATAGCAAGAAGATCACTACGGTCATGGATTTGGTTGGGAATGTGGATTTGGTCATTTGGTGTAAGTGGAAGAAATTGGGGTGTGTATGTAAAACCCTAAAATCAAAAATGAGTAAAAAGACCAAAATGCCCCTGCTAGTTTAAAATTTAATTAAAAGCTTATAATGTATCAAATAAATTCCAAACTTCTGGCAATGCACATGTTATAATTCCAAATAATTTTCACAACATCATTCAGCATTTATACAAGTGGAAAAATGACTAAAATACCCCTAGTAGTGCCGATTGGTTAATATTTAGTTATATTATGATTTAAAATGTATTAAATTACATAAACAAGGAAATAATCAATCAAGAAATTATCCAACCAATTTTTCCGAAATCTTTGGTCCAATCCCCCCCCCTTTCACCGGCCATACCATTATTTAGTCAATCCTTATCATTTTTCTTTTCCCTAAACAAATCCGAAAACCCTAAACTCTTCATAAAATTCGTTAGCCTCCATACGATTTTCTGAAGGTGTGTGACCATTTTTCCTGTGTTCTTCATCACCTAAAGGAAGCTAGAAAAATACATTGGAGGTCGTGTGGTGCTTGGTTCGAGTGTGGTGATTTTCCTTTCTATCGCTAGCACATAAGTAAGTTATTTCGATCATAATTCATTCGACACCTCAAAAATTCGTTTTTCATTTTTCTTGTGTCCTTTACATCATATGTGACCTATGAAAATTGGTTTCAAGATTTTTAGATCGATCGTGAAGCTGTGGTGAATTTAGTTTGTTTTGGCCTATACGCGTGAGAAAGGATTTGTGCTAGCCATTCCTCATGTTCTAAATTCGGTTTGATATTTTTCCTGAGTCCCTTATGATCCTAGAACACCAAATAAAATTATTATATCATGTCATGCATGATCTACGAATTATTTGCTGATTAAATCAATAAAACGTGTGTAATTTATAAAATATAGCATGCGTATTTTTAAGGCTTCGAAATTATTTTATTCTTGTGTAATATAATTAATTATGACCTGGAAAAATAATGGAAGAATTGTCATGGCTTAAATCTTGAGTTTGGAAATTATTTAGCTAATCGGATTTTGAGAAAAACGTATAAAAGGAAAAAGAAAACACATGCGATTTGATTCTTAGAATTAGGGTTTGTTAATATGATCTTGAATAGTGTTTAATCATGAGGAAATGATTAGATTTGAGTTGGGATCGATTAGGGTTCATTTTGTGAAGAAATGAAATTAACGATTTGAAATTAAATATGAAAGGGTGTGTTTTGTCAATAATAAAACTCATGGGCTATTTTTGTCATGTTATATAAATCATGTATAATCTGTAAAAATTATAAAATGAAGGGTCTATAGGTAAAATTCATGAGTAAATGAATTTAGATGTATTTGTTAATTCGAATTGTAAATTTAAACAATACAAGGACTAAACTTGTAATTTCTGAAAAGTTGTGGTCGAATTGTGTTATTAATGATATTCAGGGACTAAGGTGAAAATTTGGATATTTATTGGGCTAATATGTAATTATTATTAATTAATGATTTTAATGTAAATTTTAAGGACTTAATATGTAACCTTATTAAAATAGAGGGACTAAACTTGTAAATTCTAGAAACTTGGGGCTGTTTTGAATAAATAAATATATTCAGGGAATTATGTGTCATTTTGATAATTTAATGGCTTGACATGCAACTATTGGTAATTAAAGGTTGAAATTGTAAG
This sequence comes from Artemisia tridentata subsp. tridentata, assembly GCA_021014915.2. Lineage (NCBI taxonomy): Eukaryota > Viridiplantae > Streptophyta > Magnoliopsida > Asterales > Asteraceae > Artemisia > Artemisia tridentata. Next base: position 87,056,837 of record CP139503.1, on the reverse strand, counting down.
TTTAAGGACTGAATATGTAATTTTGATAACCAGAGGGACTAAATGTGTAAATCATGAATAATTGTGGATACTTTCGTACAACATGATAAAATAAGTGTTCATGGAGTAATTTTGCTAAAATAAGGGGCTAATGTGTAACTATGAATAATTGAAGGGTTAAAGTGTAACTTTTGTAACTAAGGGGTGTAAAGTGTAAATTGTGAGAACCTTAAGGACAAAAAGTGTAAATATGATAAAGATACTTTATTTCCAGCAAGTGTTAATCAAATTAAGCCATACACCAAGTATTTTTAAAAGAGGAAACCTTCTAATTATGGAAACTTTCTAAAAATGGAAACTTACTAAAAAGGAAAGTTACTTAAAATGGAAAGATGATCAATTAAGAATGATTTGTAATCCCCTTCTACTCCTCTAGGTGTGAAGAAGGAGAGACTTTGAGTTTTCCCCCATTTCTGTGCTTGTTTCTACTTTGCTTTCGACATAAGGTACAGATACTCTGCCCTTTCTCAGTAAGGGTGTCTTATTCCCTTGATATTGATTTTGAGTTATGATTCAGTTAAGTTTTCCCAAAGCCATTGCTATGTTCCCTTGTGTGAACCCTTGATATTACTTTTGAGACTTTGAGATGCACCTTCTGATATATGACCTTTTGATATGACATTCTGTTTTGACATTGAGACCTGACTCTTAGTTTGATACCCGAGCCATTTTCTGTGTACCTAGCCAGGAAGGTAACCTGGCCATGTCTTTGATGCACCATTGGCATGACTCATGTGTGGGTGAGTGATTTCTCACACCGTCCCTCTTATATTCTGATATGGCCATTATGACTTTGAGATTATGATTTTGAGATGACTTTGAGTTTGGGGGCGTATGGATTGCAATCCTAGATATGTATGTTTAGTGGATTTAATTATGACTTTGAGTATGACTTTGAGGTGACTGGTGCATGTGTGCTATACACGCCTTTCACATTTCTGGGAGCTAGCTACTCCACCCCTTTTGATACATGAGGACACCCCTCATATTATCTGGTTGCCTGAGAGGTATCCCCTCTGATTGTGAGATCTTGACTTTGAGTATTATGATGTTGAGATATGACTTTGAGTATGGGCTCGTGGTGGATAACTATCCTATATAATTCCTATTTCTTCTTACATTGATTATACCTTATGCCATTTCCATTACTTCATTATATTTCCGTTTCGTTATCTTTACTTGTATTATGTATCTGTTCACTGGGCTTTTTAAGCTCAGCCGCACGTTTTCTTTTCGTGTGCGGCAGGTTTTAGTTGGAAGATGGGTACGAGTGAAGAGACTTTTGGACTTAGAAGACTTGATAGTTTTGGCCTAGAGATGATTAGAAGTTATTTCATTGTTAGAATTTGTATTCGCTTTTATAACCTTGTAATTTCATTATTTCTTCTGTAACCATTGAGAATCTTTGTATTACGTTTGAATGTATGCTTGTTATATCTGATATGAAACCATTTGCGTGACATCTTTACCCTTGTCGGGTTGGGGTGTTACAATTATGGTATCAGAGACAGGCTGCGATTCGTAATACATTTACCCTTGGCCTGTGTAAGTTAGGACCACTAAGTTTTCCCTGTAGGCGCTCGTAGGACAACCTTTGAGAACTTGCTTTAGGATCTCCCTATAGGAACCTAAGTGAGGAATGGGTAGAATAAGACATCTGTGTGAGTATCATTGCTTCCGCATTACTCTGATTCGTGCCTTGCTTTTGATTAGAGTCGGTTGATATCTCTTTTGGAAATCAAAAGCTTATGCTTTGCACCACCTAGATTTGAACCTGATAAAATTTGGAAAGTATTGAGAAATTTCATAATTATTGGCAGACACTATTTGATCCTTATCTTCAGATTCCTTTTGGTAGTCATTTTGGATAAAGACTCTCAGTTGCCTCTGATTCTTTTGTTAATCACTTTGACGCCTCTTCAGGCATTCTGAGAACCTCCATGGCGATGACGTATTGGATATGTTTTGTTATTTGTCTTTTGTTTTGATAAGTATCTATGAATCTCCCGACTCTATTCGAGTTGTTTCACCCATCCATGTCCTTGCGGGAAGCCTTGTAGTTCATAACTACGGGTATAAGGATATTCTCATCGCATTTTCGAATAATAAGATTTACGTTGCCGATCTGCTTGATTAATTTTGACCGATCGCTCGTTCGATGATATTTTCGTGAATTTCTTGAGTTTCGAGTAAATTTTGACACCACCGAATTCTAATACCTAGTATCGTTTATGTCATTTTCAGCATGGCACCTCCAGCACGCCACAGATATCGTTGGACAACTAGGTTCGCCATCGGCCGGAAGAGGACCGGAAAATTGAGGAGGATTGCCAAGAGGATATTGATCCCCACTAGGATGTGGCCGGGCCGGATCGAAGAAAGGAGAACCAGGAGTGGTACGAGTTGAACCTCGCAATTTGTACGGATTTGTGGACCGCATAGAAGATGAAGGAAGATACACTTATGGGGGTTTCGCAAGCCAGCCACTTCCCCAGCCAGAAGGAAACCGGAACGGATGGATCAGCGAGGAAGAGGAGAAGGATTCAGACTTGGAATCTACTGCAAGTAAACCAATCTAAGCATGGAGTTAGGAGCCTAGTAGCTGTATTGTTTAGAATTTTATCTCGAATTTCTTATGGCATTAACGTTTCGCGTACCTCCGTTGAATTATGAGAATTTTTCCGAATAAGATTTGAGAAATGTTTGAAATAAATTTTGTGCGATGTGTGCTTCACATTTGTAAATCTGTTAGAACTCATCTCAGCTATATAAGTCAGAACTTTAACTTTCCGCATTGGTTTTGGCATCCCTTGGAGTTATGTTGTTTCAAGTACTTAAGTGTTCCTAGAAACCATTTCGTATTTCAACGACTAAACCTTATCTTAGAAGCTTTTAGCGTTTGAACTCTCTGAACATGAGCATGGTGTTGAACATTGTTTAGCGTCCTGAACTTTTTGAATTTGAGTCCCCAATGGACCACTAAGTTTTGCACCGGCATAGGAAGTAAGATTTGACATGATTGTCTGGGTATCTGGCTAAGACGTCGGACAGATCATACCTATTCATTGGAACAAAAAAAGGGAAGAGCATGGAGACTATTTTGCACCATGCTAGGAATTTGATGATCACTTGTGCAACTTGGGAGTTGGATATTGTTGAGACAATGGTGTTCCTTGCCTGATCTGGAGTTAACAACATCGGAGACTACCCTGAAGAGTGAAGACATTCCTTTTCAAGACAGAAGTTTTGGTGATACAGAAGAAGAAGTTTAGTCAAGACGGCGAACCCGGAGCTGATGAAGACGCACAGTCTCACTTCCCTATTCATCTTGGTTGTACTAAGATGAGTTGAGAGCGGAAGCGGACTGTATGATGAAGAGACTTAAGGATTATTCCCGAAATCCACAATACTTATCACATTATAAGAAGAACTGCAGGAGGCTCAGCGAACCAAACACAAGTTCCTGATGATGGTTTTCACCTTCCGATGATAGACAGATGAAGACAGATTTACCAAGACTTGAAGAGGTTGGATGTGTTGAATGAGCGAAAGTTGTAAAACAAATCCTTCATTTTTGGAAGAATTGATTCTGTTCAGACCGGAATTCTTAGCGACTAAAATTCGCTTTAGTTGACTCTATTAAGTTTCGTCATATCGTTAAAAGATTCTCTTATGATCTAAGTTCTCGAGTAGCATATCAGTTGTGCCTATCTTCGTATGTTCAATGATAACCGATTTAAGAGTTTTTGGATAATGATGGGAGATATGATGTTAGTAACGGCGTACCTCACGTTAGTTCGGAAATCTGGGATTTTGATACTCGTGCGGATAGTTTTGTTTTCGTCTTTGGATTTTGACAATTGTAATTAGTTGATCTTTGATGACTATAGAAGTACTAGGTGGATTAAGATAGGTGGTTTTGATTACGACTTGAGATAAAGTATGACCATCATAAGGGCATACTTATGTGGTGCTAGTATTATGACGCCTGATCAACGTGATAATACTTACACCATATAGCGTGCACTCATCGTGGGCATAGGATATCTTAGGGAGTACCTAAGAAGCTTAGAATTTGACCTCTGATTAGAACATCCGCGATTTGTGAGACCTTGGATCCATTCTACTTATCCAGTTAATTGCTGTCTTTGATATGCGACTTGATACGTTTAAATACTCGACGAGCGTTTTGCTGACCTCTGCACTTCCGATAATAATCTTATATGCTATTATGGAGCTTCTGCTAATTAATGATATCTAGCGTTATGCTTTCTGTCTGTATGGATTCAATCTGTTCTGCTATGTATACGTTCCGCATTCATGAAGTCTGTTCATTTTGATCTGCTATGAGTTAAGATATGAGATTTTGGATTCTGAGAAAACAAGACTTGTTTGTTTATGAGGACACCTTTGGAAGGCTCTTTTGAAGCCGTGACTATTTGCAAAGCTGAAGAATTATTTTTGTACCACCCCATGGTTTCTACGAACCGATGTATTCTCGTTTCATTCGCCTAATCAATTCGATGTTAACCCTACATTTTGGTTGTACCTCCTCCTAGAAATTCGATTAGCATCCGTACATTGATACGTTATCATTTTGGATTCAAGCTTAACGTAATGTGTCTCCGTTAGGCTTCGATTCGTTTCAATTCTGGCTCTTTGCAAATTTCGAGGACGAAATTTTTCTTTTTAGAGGGGAAGAAGTTGTAAAACCCTAAAATCAAAAATGAGTAAAAAGACCAAAATGCCCCTGCTAGTTTAAAATTTAATTAAAAGCTTATAATGTATCAAATAAATTCCAAACTTCTGGCAATGCACATGTTATAATTCCAAATAATTTTCACAACATCATTCAGCATTTATACAAGTGGCAAAATGACTAAAATACCCCTAGTAGTGCCGATTGGTTAATATTTAGTTATATTATGATTTAAAATGTATTAAATTACATAAACAAGGAAATAATCAATCAAGAAATTATCCAACCAATTTTTCCGAAATCTTTGGTCCAATCCCCCCCCTTTCACCGGCCATACCATTATTTAGTCAATCCTTATCATTTTTCTTTTCTCTAAACAAATCCGAAAACCCTAAACTCTTCATAAAATTCGTTAGCCTCCATACGATTTTCTGAAGGTGTGTGACCATTTTTCCTGTGTTCTTCATCACCTAAAGGAAGCTAGAAAAATACATTGGAGGTCGTGTGGTGCTTGGTTCGAGTGTGGTGATTTTCCTTTCTATCGCTAGCACATAAGTAAGTTATTTCGATCATAATTCATTCGACACCTCAAAAATTCGTTTTTCATTTTTCTTGTGTCCTTTACATCATATGTGACCTATGAAAATTGGTTTCAAGATTTTTTAGATCGATCGTGAAGCTGTGGTGAATTTAGTTCGTTTTGGCCTATACGCGTGAGAAAGGATTTGTGCTAGCCATTCCTCACGTTCTAAATTCGGTTTGATATTTTTCCTGAGTCCCTTATGATCCTAGAACACCAAATAAAATTATTATATCATGTCATGCATGATCTACGAATTATTTGCTGATTAAATCAATAAAACGTGTGTAATTTATAAAATATAGCATGCGTATTTTTAAGGCTTCGAAATTATTTTATTCTTGTGTAATATAATTAATTATGACCTGGAAAAATAATGGAAGAATTGTCATGGCTTAAATCTTGAGTTTGGAAATTATTTAGCTAATCGGATTTTGAGAAAAACGTATAAAAGGAAAAAGAAAACACATGCGATTTGATTCTTAGAATTAGGGTTTGTTAATATGATCTTGAATAGTGTTTAATCATGAGGAAATGATTAGATTTGAGTTGGGATCGATTAGGGTTCATTTTGTGAAGAAATGAAATTAACGATTTGAAATTAAATATGAAAGGGTGTGTTTTGTCAATAATAAAACTCATGGGCTATTTTTGTCATGTTATATAAATCATGTATAATCTGTAAAAATTATAAAATGAAGGGTCTATAGGTAAAATTCATGAGTAAATGAATTTAGATGTATTTGTTAATTCGAATTGTAAATTTAAACAATACAAGGACTAAACTTGTAATTTCTGAAAAGTTGTGGTCGAATTGTGTTATTAATGATATTCAGGGACTAAGGTGAAAATTTGGATATTTATTGGGCTAATATGTAATTATTATTAATTAATGATTTTAATGTAAATTTTAAGGACTTAATATGTAACCTTATTAAAATAGAGGGACCAAACTTGTAAATTCTAGAAACTTGGGGCTGTTTTGAATAAATAAATATATTCAGGGAATTATGTGTCATTTTGATAATTTAATGGCTTGACATGCAACTATTGGTAATTAAAGGTTGAAATTGTAAGTTTAAGGACTGAATATGTAATTTTGATAACCAGAGGGACTAAATGTGTAAATCATGAATAATTGTGGATACTTTCGTACAACATGATAAAATAAGTGTTCATGGAGTAATTTTGATAAAATAAGGGGCTAATGTGTAACTATGAATAATTGAAGGGTTAAAGTGTAACTTTTGTAACTAAGGGGTGTAAAGTGTAAATTGTGAGAACCTTAAGGACAAAAAGTGTAAATATGATAAAGATACTTTATTTCCAGCAAGTGTTAATCAAATTAAGCCATACACCAAGTATTTTTAAAAGAGGAAACCTTCTAATTATGGAAACTTTCTAAAAATGGAAACTTACTAAAAAGGAAAGTTACTTAAAATGGAAAGATGATCAATTAAGAATGATTTGTAATCCCCTTCTACTCCTCTAGGTGTGAAGAAGGAGAGACTTTGAGTTTTCCCCCATTTCTGTGCTTGTTTCTACTTTGCTTTCGACATAAGGTACAGATACTCTGCCCTTTCTCAGTAAGGGTGTCTTATTCCCTTGATATTGATTTTGAGTTATGATTCAGTTAAGTTTTCCCAAAGCCATTGCTATGTTCCCTTGTGTGAACCCTTGATATTACTTTTGAGACTTTGAGATGCACCTTCTGATATATGACCTTTTGATATGACATTCTGTTTTGACATTGAGACCTGACTCTTAGTTTGATACCCGAGCCATTTTCTGTGTACCTAGCCAGGAAGGTAACCTGGCCATGTCTTTGATGCACCATTGGCATGACTCATGTGTGGGTGAGTGATTTCTCACACCGTCCCTCTTATATTCTGATATGGCCATTATGACTTTGAGATTATGATTTTGAGATGACTTTGAGTTTGGGGGCGTATGGATTGCAATCCTAGATATGTATGTTTAGTGGATTTAATTATGACTTTGAGTATGATTTTGAGGTGACTGGTGCATGTGTGCTATACACGCCTTTCACATTTCTGGGAGCTAGCTACTCCACCCTTTTGATACATGAGGACACCCCTCATATTATCTGGTTGCCTGAGAGGTATCCCCTCTGATTGTGAGATCTTGACTTTGAGTATTATGATGTTGAGATATGACTTTGAGTATGGGCTCGTGGTGGATAACTATCCTATATAATTCCTATTTCTTCTTACATTGATTATACCTTATGCCATTTCCATTACTTCATTATATTTCCGTTTCGTTATCTTTACTTGTATTATGTATCTGTTCACTGGGCTTTTTAAGCTCAGCCGCACGTTTTCTTTTCGTGTGCGGCAGGTTTTAGTTGGAAGATGGGTACGAGTGAAGAGACTTTTGGACTTAGAAGACTTGATAGTTTTGGCCTAGAGATGATTAGAAGTTATTTCATTGTTAGAATTTGTATTCGCTTTTATAACCTTGTAAATTCATTATTTCTTCTGTAACCATTGAGAATCTTTGTATTACGTTTGAATGTATGCTTGTTATATCTGATATGAAACCATTTGCGTGACATCTTTACCCTTGTCGGGTTGGGGTGTTACAGTGTAGTTGGAAATAAAGTTGGATGTTTGACCAATATGACGAGGGTTTTGAAAGGTTTTAATGAGGTTGGTTTAAGGTTGAGATGTGTAGTTTGGAACGAAGGTGGAGGTTGAGGTTATTTTGTGGTGAAGAAGGACTAGAAGGGAGTTGATCCAATTAAGCAAGATGTAAGGCAAGAAGAGCACAAAGCTCATGGGCTTCTTTAAGTTCTTCAATGAACTTCAAGTGTTTGGAAGAAGGTGATGATGGTGGAGTGTGGTTGTTATGATGGATGAATGAACACTAATGATGGAAAAGGGCTATTTATAGTGTAAGAATGGTGTGGTTTAGGAAGGTAAATTTTGGAGGGTGGTTTAGAAAGATGATGATGGTTGAGTATGGTTGTTATCTGGGATGGATGTTTGAACATGTAACATAGGAGTAACATTTGAGTTGGTAGGAGGTGGTGGTGATACTCTTGGTGGTGGAGACATTTGTGAGCTTGGGTAATTATGAATGGATGGGGATGAAGATATGGAAGAAGGGGATATTCTAAGAGTGGTGAGTGTTTTGGATGGTACATTGGTAGGTTGAATAAGATGTGAGGTGTTGTGAATGAGATTGGAATAATTGTTTAGGGATTGATCATGCTCTTCATATGAATCATATGGAAGAGATGAATGAGTTTTTTTTTTTTTTTTTTTTTTTTTTTTTTTTTTTTTTTTGGAGTAAAGATGGGTGATTGGTTATTATGATGAGGTTTGTGAAAGGGTTCATTGGAATGAGCTTGAGGATTGGGAGTATAGTTGGGAACAAATTTGGGTGGAGGTGTTGGTAGTTTAGCCACATCATTTGTTGTGATGGACTTGTTTCGGGGGTTTGGTTTTCTTCTCCAAACGGGTTTTTCGGTTATCCTTGCTAACCTTGAGGATTTTGGCTTTGATTTGATGGGAGATGGCATGATGAGATGATGGAAGATTATGAGGAATGGGAGTGATTGTAGTGTAGGATTGATGGGATTAAGAAATGGATAAAATTTGTTGGATGGATTGGAAGTGAATTTTGAGAAGTGTAGGATGAAATGGGCTAAAAAGCAGAAAAGGGAACAACACCTTCGACCATCAGATGGCCGGTCCCCTTAATTAAGGGGCCGGTCCCCTTAAATATTAAGGGGGCCGCCTTATGATTAAAGGGGGCCGCCCATCTGTTGGTTCCAGATTCCTGAAAATTGGTTTTTGGCAGAAAATTGTAGAAAGGGTTGTGTTTTTGGGTTTAGTTTCAAGCAAGTCCAACTCTTTGAGGCAATTAAGCATGTAATAGATATATATGCAAAGCATGTTAATTAAAGAGATTAAGCAAACAAGTAATTTCATCTAGCATGTAAACATACTCATCAAGCAAGTAATATATATGGACTAGGAAACAATAAACTACACCAAGTATTTTCTTAATTATATGTAAGTGGGAAGATTAATGAACTATTGGAGGGATCCTAATGTGTGCCTATGTGCAATAAATGGGAACTTAAGATAGCATGGACTTCTAGACTTGTTGCAAACAAAATCTTAATAGACAAACCATGGTCCACTTGATTTGACTTAGTTCACTTATAAATGTCATGTACATAAATATAGATGACAAATATGAGATCACCATGCATGAAAAAAAATGTTTTTAGCATTATTCAACAATGTTTGAAAGTGGGTTTTTATGTAGATGTTAAAGTTATTTGAATAGAATAGATTGTGTTTTATTTCAAAATGTGTTTTAATGAAGAATGGGTAAGAAAAAGAATTCCCAATCTTTGACTTTGATCGAAACAAAATTATGGACATAGATTAAGAAGAAAAATGAGATAGTAAAATGTGTTAATAGAAAAGTGAAATAGTCATAAAAAAATCATTTTTCCAAAATGTGAAGTTTCTTTATATTTTTAAAGATACTAGATTTTTTACAACAAATACCATTAATCCTAGATTTAAAAAAAATGGTTGTTAAAGATCTCATGCTCAAGGGAATTGGTTAAGACTATTGTCACATGCTACCCCTTTCTACATATCCTATGGTCATAAGGAAGTGATGACAAAATTCTATATGTTTGACGCTAGAGTATTGAATGGGATATAACCTAACATCTATAGCTCCTTTGTTGTCGCACACTTATCTAACTTGATGCCATATTCTACGAGAGCTTGTTTCATCCATAGTTTTCTAACGCGAGAAATCTAATCTTACTTCTATGTTAACGATTAATCCACTTAACTCATTTCACTTCATCACCATGAGTTTTCTAATAGTGGACATAGAAGATTTCCATTTTAAATTTGAGAAGGCTAAATGAGTTCGACAGTAAATACTTAATTTAATACTTAGGGGGCTAACTAAAGGGTTTCTAGTTTATTAAATCATAAAACGGATATAGCTAAAAGTGTGAATGCAATGCAACCTATCAAACTAAGCATATCCTAAGGCAATGATTAATAAGACTATATGTATGAAGTAACTACTCATGAAATTTAAAGAGAGAACGTACCTTATGTCCAGGTTTTCTTCAAATTCTTCAAGGTGATATATTGACTTATTGAAGCCAATCATAGATGAGTTTCCGAATTATTCAATGAGTGACGATTTAGCCACTTGGTCCCCATTGTCTCATTTGTCCAAAATTGTTTGAACCAAACATGGTTTGCATTTGCATGTATGGTGAAAGTATTCCCCAAGGGTTGAAACTTGGTTGAAGTGAATAATTCCACATTGGGTGATTATTATTATTAGGAAAGTTTTGTCTACCTTGATTTCTTCTAGATTGAGGGGTTTTAGACCGAGGATGAGGATTATTTGGTCTATTTGGAGGTGGAGTTTTAGATCTTAATTTCGGTTTAGAAAATCCGGTTTTGGCTTTTAATGATGGTTTATAAAAACTTTTTACTTCCTCATCACTCACAATAGGTATTTTTCTATCTTTTATAAGTATATACTTAGGTTTTGACACTAATGGTTTTTGTTTACTAGATTGACATTCAAACTTTACATTTTTATTTTCACTAGTTGAAACATTTTTTGAGTTGAATCCTAGACCGGTTTTATCTCCCGAAGTTCCTTGACCACTTATTATTTTCTTAAGTGAGTTACTACTATTTTTAAACTTGTCAAGTTTGGAAATTTCATCTTTAAGTTTTTCGTTTTCATTTTTGACCTCTAGACATGTTTTACATTCTATAAAAACTTCTTTTCCTTTTTCTAAATGTTGTAGTTTAATTTTTAATTCGAGTACTTCATTTTCTAATCGATTATTAATATGTTTTAGTGATTTATTTTTAGCCATGACTTTTTGACCTAATTTGCATAACCGTTTATATTCATTATCTAGGTCTTTTTCGTCTAATGATTGATATTTGTCACTAAAGTTTTTGGTTTCGGAAAGTACCTCATTTGATGTCTTTGCCATAAGACATTTTTCGTCGTTTGCTTTGACCGCTTCGCCTTTGTCGCTGTCACTCCATGCTCCACTAACAAAAGCGTTTTGGTAATCATAACCCGGTGGCTTTGGACATTCGCCAATGAGATGGTTTGGACTTCCACATCTAAAGCACTTTCTTTTCCCGTAGTTATCATTCCAATTTCTTTGAAGCGATATTCTTTCATCTCGTGGTTGTCTTGTGAATCTTCCTCGTCTCTTTAGAAATTTCTTGAACTCTCTTACGACCATTGCATATTCTTCATTATCACTCTCGGAGGTTGAGCTATCCTCTTCACTAGATTCCTTCCTAGCTTTCAATGCAATTGGCTTGCTTTCCTCTCTTTTTCCTTTGACCATCTCGGAGTCTTTCTTTATTATTGCTTCGTAGACTTTCAAGATGCCGATCAACTCGTCAAGTTGAAGAGTTGACAAGTTCTTCGATTATTCAATCGCCGTAACCTTAGCCCGCCATTTTGGATGAAGAGCCCTAAGAAATTTCCTAACAAAATTCTTACTAGAAAAATTCTCATCAAGTACTTTTAAACTTGTGATGATAGTGTTAAACCTAGCAAAAGTATTATCTATTGATTCCTCTTCCGGAATCGTAAATTGTTCATATTGTTGAACAAGAAGATCTATTTTATTATCTTTGACTTGACTATTACCTTGGTGAGTTATTAGTAAGGAGTTCCAAATTTCTTTTGCGGTTTCACACATAAAGATCCTTTCGTATTCTTTACGTGGTAACGCATTATAAATAACCATTTTTGCCTCATTATTTTTAGCTAGTTTCTTTTTCAAATCATCATTTTGTTTTTCAAAAGGTACAATTTCATCTCTTTTAGTTAAAGGATTATTTTGAATAGGGGGAAATCACCATAGGTAATAACATGTCAAAGATCAAGATATTTTGATTTCACATAAGTTTCGAATCTATTTTTCCAATAAAGAAAACCATTACTTTCAAATAGCGGTGGTCTTTGCATAGATTGCCCTTCTAAATATTTTTCCGATTCCATAGATCGATTCAAGTTTTAAAATACAGTTTATTTTAAAAATCTTGTTTGACGTGGCTCTTGATACCAATTGTGGAAAACTAGAAGGGGGGGGGTTGAATAGTTTTACGTCTTTTTAATTTTATTTTGAAAACTTTGTTTACTTTTAAAAACTTAGATTCGAATTTATGTGAACTCAACTCATGAACAATATGAACAAATATAAGTAAATCTAAATAAACAATGCAAATAAAGTAATGAAATGAAATGCAAGATAGAGATGGAAAGATCTAACCGAGAGACAAGAGATTTATAGTGGTTCGGCTACAAGGACACCTTCCTTGCCCTACTCCACTCCCCGAGCACCTAACTCGAGAGTTTTCTTCACTATGTCAACAAGCTCCCTTATGGCGGAGAAAACCTTACACAACTTTCGCTTACACCGGTTTAACGACACAAAGCTAGATGTCGAGTTCTAATCGTAGCTAGAACCAATCTCACAACTTAAATCACAACTTCTTCACAACTTCTTCTTCACAACTTCTTTACTACGACTTCACACCTTCTTCACAATAGCTTCACACCTACTTCACTACCTAGCACTACTTGTATGTTCTTCTTCTTCTTCACACCTTCACTACTTACACACCTTCACTTCTTCACAACTTGACTACTTACACACTAATCTAGCCTAATCAATTATGTTCACACCTATCTAACAAATATACACAACTTATACACAAATGAATGAATGATTACACAAACAACTTAGATAGCAAGATGATACTAAGTTGTAATACTTCTTCTCTAGTGGTTGAAGGAGTATTCTTCTTTTGCACTTGGGTGGTAGAAGCTTGGATCACTTGGAAACCAATGCTTAAGAGAATATGATCAAAGGATTTTAGAAAGGATTTACAAGGATTAGAGGAGATTTAGAACAGAAGGTTTGGGGTGCAAAAGGTGAGGAAAAAGTCCAGGGAAAGTCCAGTATTTATAGGCAAATCTGGACAGCTGGAGGAGCGGGGCGGTCCCCTTAAAATTAAGGGGGCCGCCTTGTATATTTAAGGGGGCCGCCCATCTGACCGTTGCCCAGATTTGTCTTTTTGTGGGGAAGGTTTTTCTGGAACATTTTTACCATTTTTGGTTGAAAATTTGAATTCATAATTTTATAAAAGATTAAACATTTTTATTTAATACCAAAAATGATTTTCTAAAAGATATAAAATGTTTTGGGTCATTTTATAAAAAATCTAGTGATTAAGAAAATGTTCCTTTGATCGTATAATGCATTAAGCATTTGTTCATTCATACCTTAAGTGATTAAGTTGTAGAAATGAATATTTTCAACTAAATACTTGTTTACTTAATAAGTTTATGTTTGATGAGTTTACATTTTGTGATCATCAAAACATAGAGATATGAATAAGTATTGATAATGTTTTTAGGCATTATCTATATCAACAGAGAGAAAGATAAGAGAGAGGGAGTTCTAGAGAGAGAGAATGAAAGAAAATATGTGTTGAATGATTAGAAGCTCCAACCCTCTCCCTTGGTGGGAGAGGGGTATTTATACATAAATATTAGGTGCCCCGTGTGGGCTGTGAAGTGAGCTGACAGAGGGTAAAGACCCGACCCACTCCATGAATACTATAATATCTAAACTATTACTAATTATACTAATAATCCTACGAGCTAGTTAGTTCTAACAGATACTCAGGGTGACCGAGTCTTCACATGAATATTTATATTTCTAACAATCTCCCCCTAAGGGAGGTCACCCTGGAAATAATATTTTGACTTCTAGCATTCTATCATATGTGTTTGACTTCTTAGCTCGTAGTTCTTGATTCTTCAAAGTCATAGATCTTTGTACGTTCAGCAACGAACTTTTGATGACTGATCTTTTGTCTTGGATGATCTTTGAAGATTCTTTGAGATTATCATCGAATATACTTCTTCAAGTCATCTTGTTGCAGTATTGTTCCCTTGTGAAGTTGTGATCTTGGAGCTTTCTTTGAGATCATCAGTCACTGTAAATCTCCAAGCTCATCCGTTGTTATATTGCCTCCATGTGATTTGTTGCGACCGTTGGACTCGCATGCTCACACTTTTATGGATCATGATAGCTTTTATCAGAGTTGCGGAAGCTGTGTTGTAGGTCTTTCAACTATCATGATGTCTTTGATAATGATTTGTAAGCGTGAGCATGGAGTGTGGATTGACACGTCTCTACTGGAATCAGGAACCACCATCACCATCTTTATATGAATCTGAAATAAAACAGTTAGCAATAAAGTTGGAGAACGAATATGGCTTTGTCATTCGTTCGGTGTGGTTGGACTAACCTTCGGTTCCGTGAGGACCGACCTGTGATCAAGTAGAATCCCCTTTAAAGAAGATTCTCCTTGACAGGAATTTCCAGCTTGTTGTAGGGAATCATCCAAAGAGTTACCATAGGAATCACCTTACAAAGCATGTTCTCATACCGGAACATCTCAAAGCAGACAGCACGGTAGAGTGAATCAGTGAATTGAATACCCAATGATTGATGAGAAATTGATTATAAAAATCACTCGCTTGTCATTCGATAAACATTTTATGCAACACGACGAGGGTTTTATACATTGAATCACATTTCTGTCATAAACACTTTTGTTTGAAAAAATTTCACGGTCAATGTGCTCGAAATTCAGTTGGTGAGCACATTGAAAGGTTTTCCAAAAGCGTCCGTCAATCTATTTCCTGGAACAAGTTTGATTCAAATGAGAATCGCCCCATCGTTTCTTTCCAGTTGTCACAAGTTTGATCCATGAATGATCTCACATGTCAACCACCAAGAGCTTGTTTGATGTTGGCTCTAGAAGGATTTCCATCTTCATTGTGAATACTTTACGTATCACTCGGATGTTCTGGCAATACCACAAGGATAATGCGTAGGACTCTTTAACATATATTTTCTTACTTTTCATAGTGTATGAAACAGCAAGCATATTGGAAGTGTGTCCTAATGAGATTTATGGATGATCTCTTGGCTCTAGACTCAATAGTGCGTTTTGATTTAGTGATCGGAGGCTGGAGAGGATTGCCACCTTTTCAATATCGTCTAACTCGGAGTGAGAGGGACGATAGAAATGTATTGATCTCCGTGAAAAATGAAACAAGAGTCCTTTGAGGGACCTTGAGTGGCTAGGGAGGGTTGTGCAGCGTATCACTGGGTCCATGATACTTGTCTTCAATGTCAGCAATCAACTTAGTGATTCTGACAGCATATGTATTGACCCGGTTTCTGCCTAGAGTGTAAGGAGGGCTTCTTTCTTTTCACCCTTTATCTTTACATTTCTTTTTCATTCTTCAACCCCTTCAGTGCTTACCAAGACTTCACCACTAGTACCTTGTTGGGTTTGTTCCAGTACTAGCTCCATCTCAGTCGGCACTCTTCCCTTATTCACTTTTCTCATTTTTAATCATTCCTAAGGACTTCTATTCTAACTAGAGGATTGTCCCTGGGAAGATCCCTCTGGTTCTGGCTGGATCATGGGAACTGATACCTAACCTTAACATCCTTATAGCTCCAGTACATTAAGTGAAATGGTCGGTCTTTGGTATTCTTCCACAATTGCCATCACAAATCATTCGCTCCCCCTCAATATGTGCATCGATTATACGAAAGAGTTTAGCACATATGAGAGAGCCTACACTTGAGTCCAAAAGATCACATTTTATCAGTTTTCATATTTAAATCACATTCTCTCCCCCGATCAAAAATTTCAAACCATTTGAGATTTGTGATCCCAATTGATTTAAATAAGTTTAGAAAATTTGGGAGAAAATGTGGTCAGATTCAATATGTGCTGATAATGGAACATGCAAATGCTCCCCCTCAATTTATGAGGGAGATTCACTACTTATTATGTACAAAGATAATCGTTATGACACAAATGATGTTGACCTTTTCGCTTCCCTGAGGGAGTCAGTAGTCAGCATCAATTATCCATCCACCAACAAATCTTCCCAAGTATTGTAGATCCCCACTCGGCGAGACCAGAATAAGTAATGCTTTGTTGAAGTGAAGGTGGTGGTGGTGATGACAGTGTTGTTGTTGTTGTTGCTGATGTTGTTGTTGTGGTGAATTCAGAGCCAGTCAATAGAGTTTGAATATCTGATCAAATGGTTAGAGCGGGAACTGGCACATTCATATTGGCCATGGAATCTGCATAAGAATATCAACACAGATATACATACATACAGATTCACTTTTCATTAATAGCTACCACGTAGCAGCTTGCCAACTCATAATACCATATTCATCTCATAATCAAACCACAGTCAGGAAATACATCAAACCGCTATCTAGCATGAAGAGCAATCAGCAATCATGAACATGGCAATTCACTCATATTTCAACATTCAACTCAGGAGCTTAGGGACAAGATTCTAACATGATAGCTACATACCTAAGCATATCCTGAGTGCACATGCACTGAATCAACAACAATTAAGCAGCTATCGACTAACAAGAATCAATCAACATTTGAAACTCATTCAATCGGATCATACAAATGCCAGTGGAGTATTAGAGAACATCAAACACAATGGGTTTTCTAACTCCTTTTAGATTTTGGTTTTTAAAGTATTTAGGGGATTACACGAGGATTCCAAAGTGACACAAATGGACCTTATAGTTACATAAAGCTAGGATACTATAAGCAAATTGCACATAATGCCCTAATCTTTCTAACAACTAACACATTTGGGCATTTGAGATAAAGCTTAGTAAGATCCTCTTCAACTAATACCCCATTAACTACAAAACCTTTTCTAACAATTATGAGGTAACCAAGAAACCCGTTTGGGACATAAAATTTGAAATCACTCTCCCCCTCAATCAATGACTCGTATTCTAGTTAAAAAGTTGTAGTCATTGATTGAGTGACAAATTTTATGCACAATCCAAGTCTGAAAGAATTTCAACCAACATGTTACCACCATGTGTCTCACAAATAATTTTCAGAAGAATCATAGAAGGAAAATTATTTGCATACAAAGAAGATTTCTCTTCCTTTACAAGAAATGATGCACTGAAACGTACATCAAATCGGGAAAACATGGATATAAAGTAATCCATGCCCGGGTGAATTTCACCCAGTGGGAGGAACAACCGTCTTTTTGGCGACTTGCTTTCCCCATTTTGAAATGCGGTTTGCAATCTGAAGTAATAGCAAGCCATCATGACATGTTTTAACAATTCATTTTAACTTGTGCCCGAGCTTCATTTAAAGTCCCGTGTCATTATTGAATGACATTTCTAAGACCGTAAATGTTATCGATAAACAGAAGACATGCCTAGAAGAAACTATTTTTTGGTATTTTCTATTTTTCTTATTTTTTATGGTTTTTCTTGGTTTTAATATTTTTCTATTTACATTTTTTTTTTTTGGTTTTATATTTTTCTATTTACATTTTGGTATAAGATATGTACAAGATATATTATTCAGTTTAAGACGATGTTGACATGAATACCGAAATAAGGATATCGTTATGTATATGTTGTAGAAATCAGTAGTCAACATCTCTTAAACTTTCACCACCAAAGCTTTCGAGGCTCCTGAATGATCGCCTGAACTTGAGCCTTCTCAATGTGAAGCTTTGATAGCTTCCCCCCAAACCGACAATCTTCCTTTTGAGCAGTTTCAAAGCTCTCTTTCAAGCTTACGTAAGGTAAGTGTACAGCGGAAACCGTAGCAAACCACATCAAATATTACTGCTCCTTTTAAGAATAATCATCGTGATTCTCCATTCGGGGGATCATCAAATAGATTAGCAGTGAATCATCTCACACTTGAATAATTCTTCTCACATTTCTTCCCGCTGAAGTCTGAAGTAATGCATACCAAAAGTATCCAGAAACCACTTCCCCCAAGTAGTTGAAGTGATGCAATCAATCTCATTGTATGAAGCCCAAACACCCGAAGTACACAATCAATCCTCTTAATGAAGTCAAAAACGTAACATCAAGATCAATTAAGACCCGGAAATCCCCTTTTCTCCCTTCAGGAAATCGCAGATGAGAATTGTTACACCAAATTCAACTAAGTCTCGAGTGTAAGCAATTTATCCCGTATGTAGTCGAAATGATAATACCAAGACAGTAACACAGAAGCCACTAAATCAAGTAAGTCCCGGATGAACACATTTCCTTCTGTAGGACACCGACTAACCACAGGAATCATCATACAATTGTGTACCTCTTTAATCATCCGAAACTGTTTCTTACATCTCTTCCCCCACGTAGTTGGAATAGTACACCAAAAGCCACGAGTTAAACACTGATTTTCTCTGCGGTTATGACATTTGTCTTCCCGGAATAACTTCAATTAAGAAGAAGTATAAGGTTCATCACGTGTACTCATTGTGCGTTCAGATGTATGTCTCCTTCCCCCTTGCTGGTTTTGATACCTCAGAATCAGCAACACATTTTACGCACATATTCTTGAAACCTTGTGAGAAGAACAAAAATTGCCTCAGGTGTATCAAGTGAGAATCAACCGCTACCGAAACTCTTTCTGACTATCAGTACCAACCCTTAAGTAGGTTATTTGAAGTGATAACTGATGGAGCAAACCCGATATACCAAACTTGAAACTGAAGTAGAATTCCCCGTTCTCGTGACTTAACCTTGCACTAATGTTGGAAGAACGGTGTAGAGAATTTATGCTCCAAGCAAATCTCTAAGTACTCAATACCCACCAAAATTATGAGACATTAACACCTCTTGCGATTATCCACAACGTCATCGGCGTGTGACACTGAGTATTACAACATAACTCCTTTAAGTGATAGTTAACCAGGTCTTCAACCATTTACCCCGACTGCTAGTAACTAGATAAACCAAGTCTTCAACTTAAATCTTAAGCACAAGCAAGTTATCATTGAAAGTCATGCATCCAACCAACCCCGACTTCAATATAAAGTAAGATCACGCCTTTTTGAAAGTCAACTTCAATCTCGAATAAGTGATACCTGATCAACTCCGTAGTCACAATTAGATGCCCAACAAGTGAGTGAACAAACAATCAAATGTGCGTCGATCCACTTGTTCACACTTCTCCCCCTCAAAAATTGCATATGAGAATGCCATTTTTGATTGGACAAGTGCAAATGAGGTTGATCCACTGTTCACACTTCTCCCCCTCAAAAATTGCATTTGAAGTTGCCATTTTTGATCGAGTGAATAAACGTCCAATCAGATGAAAGTAGATCCACTTGATGTCTGAACGAGCATGGAGCAAGTATGAAGCTTTTTGATGAGAATAGTCAAAAACAAGAAGATTTCTCTTCTTCCGAAGATAAAGCGCACTTAAGCGTACGCCTTTCTTTTCTTTGAGGAACGGGGCCTGGAGTGTTTTCAGCAGACGCCATTATGTTGACATTGAGGCCTGAACTGATGTGAACAGACGTCATTGTCGTTGAAGAACGAGGCCTAAACTGATGTGAACAGACGTCATAGTCGATGATGTTCATCAAGCTTGAATTGCTTGAACCCCTACTTCATGAGATATCAATCTTTTCGGCACCCAAACTCTGAGTCTTTCCTTAATATGAGTGAACGATGTACCTGCACTTAAGTAAAGACTACCTGCACTGACATTAAGAGTTTGTTTGCATTTATATGGGTTAGTGATATCCGCATCTAGACAATTTGGGGTTTCATTGTCAACCTTGGTTTTGCACTTAGTGAACATCTTTCTAATAGGTATCCATCTAAGACCAACAATCTTAAAAATTCTACCCGTTGGTATCCACCTAAGGCAAGATCTAGGAGGGTTTGGTTTCTCATGTATAGTGGAAGACTTAGTTAGAGAAGACCTTTTTCCTACAGCAATCTGCCTACCAGGTTTCTGAGTATAACTCTTTGGTTCTACGGGCTTGTTGTTGTTTCTAGTCTTAGAGGATTGAACCTTAGCACGAGCATTCACTTCCTTCAGGAATTTTGTTATACAATCATCATGGTTTGCATTAAAAACACATTTCTGACAAGTTGAGCAAGCATAGTGTTTGGATTCAGAAAAAGATCTAGAATTCTTAGAGTGATCTGCTACAAGAATCGCTTTAATCGATACGCATCTACTCTTATAAACAGGCAAAGTCCTAGTCTTTTCATGTGTGTTTTTCTTAGCATCCTCTAGGTTGTAGTTCTGAACACTGTTTTTATGTCTAACATGTTCCTTTTGTGTCACAAATGACACACGCTTTGAACTACTCCTAGAAGAACTAGAGGCACTCATATGATGAGGTTTGGCAACAGCATATTCCTTTTCACTAGGTCTAGACTGTTAAGTGACTGGTTTTGACAAAACTTGATTTGAATCAACTTGGGAGGCAAACCGTGGTTTTGAAGATTTTGGTCGTTCAGATCTAAACGCATTCGGTTGTCTAACAACTGATTGGTTTCTAAGTGGTGGTTTCCCCAAGATTGATGGTTTTGCAAACTTAGTGTTCACACCATTTTCTGTCGATTTTCTTAACTCGTTTTTCAACGCTGTAATTGCAAAACCCTTTTCCTGAAGTTGAGCTTTGAATTCATCATTTTTGGCAATCAAAGATGTTGTTTGCTCTACAGTCTTAGTTTTCATTTCTTTGATTGTATCACACATTTCTTTGCAATGAGTTTTCAAAGTCTCCTTTTCATTAAGTAATTTAGCCACTTTATGTTCTAATTCAGCATTTTTTGTTGCAATAACATCATTGTCATGTTTAGCCTTAACTTCATTACACATATCACACATCTCAGCAACACGTTTTTTTAGGTTGTTGATCGTTAAGTTTTTGGCTTGTAGCTGAGCTTTCAAATCGTTTATCATAAAAAATTCACGGAATTCAGGAAATTCCGGATTCCTACATGGTTGGTTAGTTTGAAGACTTTCTTCCTTTTGTTGCATTGAGATTTCAAGTGAAATACAATGTTTTTCAAGTTGTAAAAATCTGTTTGAAAGTTCATTATAAACTTCTTTTTCAACCATATCGTTTGATTTGAAGAGCTCAGCCGTAGGCAAAGAACTTGACGCATCATCATGTTCAGCATCCTGATCAATTTCTCCCCCCTTATGACTCATATTTGTTGAATCAGAGGTGATATTGCTATCAGTCTTTTCCAACAGATATGTGTCATAAGTAGGTTTAATTTGATCAGTATGTTGTTGTTCATTAGAAAGAACATTATGTTGATCAGACAGATGTACCTCAGCAGATGGTACTTGGTGATTTACTGGACTGAAATTTGCATCCATACTATGTGTGATATCAGTCCCTGAGCTGTTGCTATCATCATGCTTATTTGACTCTGTCTCGTTCCCCATGTGATGTGCTCTTTCATTAATGAACTCCTTAACATTACTCATGAGCTGGAGTAGTGTTACTCTAAACATGTCAACCTCGATTCCAGTGTAATTAGCAAAACACTTTTTCGCCATTTGACTGTCATCATCATAATCCTCAGTGTATTGGAGTTGGTTGTTGACCACACACAAGGCAGCCATGGATCTATCTTCAGAAAATTCTCCTTTGTCAAGTTGTTGTTCAAGTTGATCCAAATACAGAATCATTTCGACTGTGAAAGTCTGAACATCCTGACCAAAGAGTGATGCGAATGCACGTCTGTATCCTCCCAAGTATCCAGGTTGTTCAAAGAGAACCTTGAGATGTGAATGAAGTAATCGAAAACATTCAATGCAACTTTCCTTTGCATTAGGCAACGTTAGTGACTGAATCAACTCTCTCTCTTGCGAATTCGAGCACAACAATTCCATATTAGCATTATCAGAATCACACACGTTTATTTGTTGTACAGAATTGGAAATCTTTTGTTTATCATACGTGTCGTACAACTTGAGTACCTCAGATATGAAGGAATCTGAAGTAGTAGACATGATGTAAACGTGCACGGGATTTTACAATTCTATGATTTAAACCGAGAAATAGATTCTTTCGCGGGATTTTACAAAAATCAAGAATAAACCGTGAAATGACAATGATTACTTGAATGTGTTAAGATTAGTGATTGTGTGTTGAGGGTGATAATTGATTGTTAGAATTTGTGAACCGTTGTTTGATTTTGGTTGAAAGGGTTTAAGAGAATTCAAATAACCAACGTAGATATATCCAATAAACTCAAAAATGTCTAATAACTAGCAAGGTAGTTATATCCAATGACCCCGAAAAATTTCACCCAAGATAAAATTAATCTCGGATAATTGAAGCTCAATCGAAATCGTTGACCAAAATTATACCACAAATATTAAAGAAAAATTCGTCCTTGTGAAAGCAATATTCAGTCCAAAGACCAGCAATAACTAGAAAAGAAATCGTCATTTTGTTAACTATCCACAGCCCAACACAAATAACAAAATTGTCCCTTGTGAATATTTAGCCCAACGTCACGAATTAACCTAGCACAACCCAAGTCTTGTTATAAATCAGCCCAAAGTCACCTTTCAAACTAACACAGCCCAAGTTCAAGATTATAACAACCCCTAACCCTAAATTTGGACTGTAAGACGCCACTAATCACACTAATCACAACCCTAATTTTAGCAGACAAACTCAGTCACACCTTCCTCCTATCTCAATCCAAATGGGAAAAACAAAATCGACCCTCACTGCTCGAACATACCCACAAATAATGAACACACGTGAGAAGATCTTCAAAAGGTATGATCTATTTTCTTTCTTGTGATTTGATTCAACGAACAAAATGTCAAATGAAAACCGGTTGGTTTTTGTTTGATCTTTAAACTGTTCGGATATATGTCGAGTTCAGTCTCAATCGAACAAAAAAAAATGAAGCAAGGATTTGTTCTTTCATTTATATGGTTCAAAATTAAAGAAGTGATTACTTCTTAAATTAATCAATGATGATTTCTTATGAGTGGTAAGATCTTAAAGGTCTTCAAATATCAAATAGAAATCTGAGATCGTTTCTTCTATCATATGTTCTCAATGTTTTGATTTCTTTTGGACCGAAAGAAAAGTGAGAATGAAACACGGTTGTTTTTGTTCTTTCCTTTGAGATTTAGGATATTAAAAAAAGGTTATCCTTCTAAAACGGATCTATGATGTTTAAATCTCTTAGGTTTTGATTTGTTGACAAATCTTGGATGCAAACGGAGATGACTGAGATCTTATGTATGAATAAGTGTAGCCAATTGATATGTTGCTGATTGTATTGTTGTTTGGATTTGGATTAGTTATTGTGATTAAAAAAATGGGCAGTGGAGTCTTTGTTGATGATTGTATTAATTGTTGTATTTGTATTCTCGAATGTAATTTGAGGTACTGGTTAGTTGTTGTTGTAAGGTTGTGAGCAATTTTTGATTAGCGTGGACGGAACACAAATTATCGTAAACTGCAATATTGATCAAACCGCAATAGCCAAGTCTCAACTGAGACAAACCACAAGGACCAACTCGCAATGGTCAAAGCGCAACACCACATACCGCAAGACCAAACCGCACCTGCCAAACCGCTGGTCACTTCCGAGAAAGTACAAACGTCACTTTCGAGAAAGTACAAACGTCACTTTCACTTTTCAGTCGTCAGTTTTGTTTTCTTTCCTGTTATAGTTAGCTTCCAAACCGCAAGTCCAATTTTTTTGCCAAACCGTAACACATCAATACCTTAGCAGCCACAAACCGCAGTCAAGAAGTTAGGCTAAACCTCAACCAAGAAAAACCATTAAAAAAACTTTCCACTTCAAATAAGCCACGAAAATCTTGAAATAACCGCGAGATAAGCCGTAATTCGTGAACGATCAATTCCTAGTTTATCTTGACACCACAACGTGCAGAGAACACAGATTTTCAGACCTGGACAACTTAATAAAAAGGATGTGCGAACCAATATACAGACCAAGAAATGAGTCAGTATTCAAAAATAAGCATGTAACCCAATGTTGAGCTCAAAAGTAGGCATAGCAAACTAAATTCATAAACTGTTAAAGCCCAACACCCAAATGGATAAGTAAACTAAAAAGTAAAACTCAAATCAGTCACCGTAATTCGTTAAGTGAACAGTTAACACCAAAAATTATGCACGAACCAAAACAAATAAAACCGAGAAAATAGAAACCACAAATCCAAGCACACACAATCAATCGAATCTAACCATGGCTCTGATACCAATTGTAACATATGTATACTTGGATTTGATGTTAGATAAATTCTAGAGAGAGAAAGATAAGAGAGTGGGAGTTCTAGAGAGAGAGAATGAAAAAAAAAAATTTGTTGAATGATTAGAAGCTCCAACCCTCTCCCTTGGTGGGAGAGGGGTATTTATACATAAATATTAGGTGCCCCGTGTGGGCTGTGGAGTGAGTTGACAGAGGGTAAAGACCCGACCCACTCCACGAATACTATAATAACTAAACTATTACTAATTATACTAATAATCCTACGAGCTAGTTAATGCTAACAGATACTCAGGGTGACCGAGTCTTCACATGAATATTTATATTCCTAACAGAATGAACAAGTGAGTGGTGGTTTAGTTTAGTAGTTTTTTTTTTTTTTTTTTTTTTTTTTTTTTTTTTTTTTTTTTTTTTTTTTACTTTGTTGAATTGTGGATGGTAGATTGGAAACAAGTGATTTTATTTTACTGTCATTATGTTATTTGCTTGTGTAATGGGTGAAAGCTGAAAAGTGGTGGATGGTTGTAATGATTGGTGGTGGTAAGTGGAGATGAAGAAGAATGAGGGGGGAAGAAGACAAGTGATGAAATGACCATTTTGCCCTCATGTGCAAGGCACATGGAAGACTTAACGGATGTTGACTGGCGGATTACAATTAAAGGGACCCTGGGTGATGCAAAAAAGTGAACAGTAAGGACCTTGGGTGTATTTAATTTTTGTGAAGGACTCCGCTAGTATTTGGGGTACAAGTTCAGGGACGAACAGTGTATTTTACTCTCACAATCTGAAAACTATAAAGTAAGAAAAGTAAATTACACGGATCGTCCCTTTGGTTTATTCAAAATTGCATCTACCATCCTTGAGACTTTCAAATTGCATTCACCGTCCTTAACTATCCAAAGTTTCCAAAAAGAACGTCTCAACAGTCTCTTGATCTGACTAATTCAGACGCACTCGAACATTTGGCCCAATAAGTGCGTTTGTTTTATTTCTCGTTTAGAGGCTCAAACCTCTTAACCAACTAGAACTTTTTTTTTTTTTTTTTTTTTTTTTTTTTACGCTATAAAATTCTTACAACACAAAACTAGAAAAACACACTTCCCAATAGCATTCCTATAACACACCATCAAAAAACCCTACTCACTCACAAACAAAAAAGAAACAAAAAAACCCAAAACGATAGTCATATGGCGAAGCCACCTATAACACAAATGAGTGGTGCAGTATAACTATTATAGCGGCGTCATAGGGTGCAAATTGACACCTATAACATGTTATAGGGTCATTGCACCGCGCCCTCTTATATTTTTTGCTAGTTGTTTATGTTACGTAGAGCACGCAGGGCTTTGAAACCAAATACGTTGCCTACAATGGAAGTAAAGTTTAACATATAAACATATCCAAGATTGACTAATTCATAAGTAAATCATAAGTAGGTTGAAAGTACGTTCGCAGAGTGTTGTTGTTTTCTTCCCTTCATACGCATTCATATCTGTCATTTGCGACATATGAATGCACATGGGTTAACGAAGGATTCATATACAAATAGCTGATATGCATTCTTCTGATCGATCATTATTTAGTTAACATCTATATATGGATTTATACGTGAAGGCAATACGGAACAGTGAGAGTTAATACAAAGTGAAACTTAAAATCTGAATTGGTAGAATAAGACAAGTTTTTCAAGATTCTCGCGGAGGTCCGTCAAAAGATTGAGTCTTTCTTAAATTCCAGTGAAGACCATCATGTATGCTATGGAAGAAGTCACTTGTGGAATCACCTCTACAAGCTGTTGGGACTGGCCAAGCAGCCATGCTACAGACAAGTGCATCTCCTGGAGCCAACTGTTTTCTGTCCTTTCCGTCAAAGGATGCCCATGCATGCCCTCTGCTGTTCAAGGGTACTTGAATCCTAAGTGTCACATGTTCAGGTAATATCAGAGGTCGGAAAGATAGCGAGTGTGGACAAATTGGGGTGAATAGGATCCCAGGAACCTGCATGAATGCATCAAATCATTACGTCTCGGACCCTAGTCAATAGAGCAAGAGCTAAAATAACAATGATGCAACTAAAGGTGGCAAGATGGATGGATTGGATTCAAAGGAGCTATTCTTACTACAGGTCAAAAAGGGCGGTGTATTCCCAAACACTCTTTTGTCCTTTTCTTTAAACCTTATTATAATAAATAATTTTTTAATTATAATTCTACATCAGTAATCAAGAAAATAAAACAATTTTAGAAGATTGTATGCTTAAAAATAACCTTTACCTTTAATGTAAAAGATTTGGCGTGTTTCAAAGAAGGCACAACTCAAGTAAATCCATTCTATTCATAACTACAATGTATTGTGCAACCACTACTCTTGATTATTCTAGTAAAATACAGGAAGCATTGTGATTTGAGAAAATCTCCAAGTAGTGGAGAGAACTAGAGGGAGGCACAAAAAGTCAGAAGGCGAAAATCCAACATAATGCAACAAGTAAAATGATGTTCACTGTTTATAGAGTATATAATTTTGAGTCTTCTACTGAAGCATCAAATAAGAGATGCAAAATTGGAAAAAACTGCTTGCTAAACATTGGTTCAGACAAGAGTTCAAGTTCCCACTCCAACCATTTTTTGGCTTCCACTTTAAAGTTCCAAAAATATTCAAAATCTTTCTAAATTTTAGTTTCTCCACACTACCTAACGCTCCTCTAATTTTATATTCTAACCATCCATTTCATATTTTCATCTTTTTCACATTAGACATTTATTAAGGTTATCAAAATCACAATATAATTATTGGTGATGCTGTTGGTGTCATTGCTATTTTTATTCAAATTATTTTCAACTTTCTATAAACTTGAACTTTAAACAATTCAAAAAAGTGTGAGACCTAAGTTCTAATTTGGGTTTGGACTGAACTCAACGACTACAATTATATTCTACATAATTAACCCAAATTAGTCACCCTAATTTTTTTTGGAGCAGTAATATTTTTAGCATCACTTGACTTGCACATAATCTTGAACCATAAAGGAAGTAGATAGCAAAAAGAGGTGATCTAATGAAAAAAACAATTGAGACAAAAACACTCTACAATAATTGAAATCAACTTAAATGCGAATATCATCACACCATTGTTTTTTCACTCTTTCTTTACTTTTTTCTCCTATGTTTCAGGTAGTCAAGTTAAGATGTTCACTTCTATATCTCGTAATTTCCATACTAATCATCAAAAAATACATGTTTCACGCCACTGCAAGGCGGGGCCTAAAAAATCCATGTTATTGTCTAGTACAGAAAAACTACTAGAATATAATCTTAAAGTGAATTATTATTTCTCTCAATTATTTAGCTGGTTTTTTGAAATTATTATGTTATTTTAGGTTTTTCAATACCCAAAATATAGAGCTTATTTGTTACATAATTTTGTACCAGAAAACCTATAGCACAATGCTTTTGTCCTTGTAAACCAAGCTACTTTATACAGAGAATGGCCATAAGCTCTAACTGACAGTGCACGTTAGTTCATTTTTCACACAAAAGTTGTGTCACACACTCAGACATTGTCGTGGCATTCCTACACATAATCATCAGCTCGTGTATACTTACTCTTTAAACCTTATTTCTATACCAAGTTTCACAATAGCTTTTGTTTGAAACTTTGATGTAAGTAAATTAACGGATATCAAAATTTGATGAAAGTCAAACAAGCGATCAAACAAATACATATTTAAATACAGTATGCTTACTAATACATCTCTTCTCTTCTACTCATTTCCATCCTCATACAATAATCTGATATGACCCCTTATTATTAATTAGTATTTCTTTATTATTAATTAAGTTAGTTTCCTTTTATTGTATTTCTTGGTGAGAAAGCCAAGGTATTAGGGTAACTCTAGGATATCCTCTATTATAAACAGGGCATTAGGATTGTAATTCTCATTATGTAAAATGATATGAATTATAATTTGTTAATCCATTTGGGGGTCGGTTTATCTCATTAATATAAACCATTGGGGGGTCGGTTTATCCCATTAATATAAACTATTTATCTTGTTTTGTTCTTTTTATCTCTATATCAAATCTGGTTCGTATCATAATCCTACTAGCCTTTTACTTTCGTGTACCTTTAGTTCCAACAACTAATGTACTGCCAGAAGTACATCTACTTCTGATGATTGATTCCGGTGCCTGGTAATTTTCAAGTTATTTGTTATAATAAAAGGTATTTGCTAAGAGTTGATGCGTAGTTTACCATTATCAAAGATATACTAGATTTGTAAACTTAGCTGTCAAATTAATAATTTAAATCATGTGATTCCGGTATGCTTACTAACAACATAGTCAAATACAACTTTGAATTAGAACCAACAAGATTTTTCCCTTCTAAGACCCATTAGTAATTAATTTTTCACATAAACTGAAATATCAGCAATTGAACTTTTATTTCTCAACTATTAAACCATTTTAAATGATATTACATGTAAACTGGTAAATGTAAAGGTAATGAGCTGATGTGAGAGGCAAGAAAAAATCACAGCTGATTTTAATATACTCCGTAATAAATAAATTATATATGATGAGTTACTGGGCTTTTTTAAACAAAGCAATCAATTGCATGAAGTTTCCATATCAATTTATTTCCTCTTACTTAAGTTTCTTCTTTTTTTTTTTTTTTTTTTTTTTTTTTTTTTTTTTTTTTTGTATAATATGTATTTGATTTTATTATATTTTGAAATTACACGCGCATGATAGGTAAACGGGCAACAAGCTGCGCCGCAACTCCTTTCTTCTTATTGATTTGGAAATAGTTTTTCCCATTTGCTATAAGCATAAGCTTAACCACCACCAAATGGCTTAGTGGTAAAGTTTTTGGATTCCTCACAAGAGGTCATGGATTCCCTCGCTAGGTGTGTACATTTGGGGGTAGGGAAGGGTCGGTAACGGTCCCGGGATTAACCCGGTGAGGCCGCGTACATCTGAGTCAAAAAAGCTCACCCGCCCAGGGTTTTTTCCCTCATCCGTTTACCTGTTTTTAAGAAAACCACTACCAAATGGCCTAGTGATAAGGTCCCTGGTTTTCTCACAAGAGGTCAAGGGTTCAAATCGCTAGGTGCGTGCATTTGGGTGTGGCCAGGGAAGGGAAGGAAACAGTCCTGGGATTAACCCGGTGAGGGGGCGTACATATGAGTAAAAAAGGCTCGCACTCCCGGGTAACCAGAACAAGGAAGAACCTCATCCATTCACCCGTTTTATCAGTTTGTATAAGCATAAGCTTGCTATTATAGAAAGGATTGTTATCCTTGTGTTTATAGTTTCTTGATTGTTAATAAGGAATAGCTCATTTTCCTAAGGGCTTTAGTACCTTTTAGTCTTATAAATCTAAGAGACATGTCCATTTGACCCATTTTGACTTTGTATATAATACACCCAATAAGCACAAATCTTAAGATAAAAAAAGTAAAGTAACACTCAATACCGTCTTCCACGGGTTATGAGTCCCAATACCGTCTTCCACGGTGTATGGGGGAGGTTGAGACGTAGACAGTCTTACCCCTACCTAAGGTAGAGAGGCTGCTTCAGGTTCTACCAAAGGTAGAAAAGGACCTCCGGCCTTGCAAGGGGTGAGGATCGAACCCTTGATCTCTGTCTCAGAGGCGAGGGTGTTAACCACTTGATCCAACCTTGCAAGGGGTGAGGATCGAACCCTTAAGATACTAACGATAATAAAAATGTGATTAATCAATTTCAAGCCCAAAGCATGGCTTGACATCACAACAATAAGATAAAACAAATAAGACATACTTGTGGATGAACCATTGATCCTCCAGCTGCTAAGGAGTATGCAGTGCTTCCAGATGTCGTTGATAAGATCAAGCCATCTCCTTGTACGATTGTGACAAATGAGTTATCACAATAACATTCAAGATTTGTGAGGAATGATGAAATTCCACGATCAATGGTAACCTCATTTAGGACAAGAATAGGCCCTTCATTTTCATATTCACTTTTAGCTGCGTCACGAATTACATGGCACTGCAAACGGTGTCGTAGTGTGATACTCATAGGACCTTCTAGTATTGATTTAAGGCATTCTTTGTAGCGTTCACTATCTGATATATTCTGGTCAAGGATCCCTTTATAAGCACTACAGAACAGACATGCTATCAACAGCTATTTCCAATAAATCTAACTTTGAAAAGGGTAAATTTGGGTTATCTTCTATCTTGTACAGGTTAAATGGGTCGAAATTCGTCCATGATGTATTTTCAATGCTTTTTTTGGGTAAAGGGTGTTACCCCGGTAAATATATAACCAAAAAATAATGTTAAGTACAAATGGAATGTGGCAGAGTACCACATTACCTCAAGCAAAAAGCTTGATAAACTAGTGCTTATGACAGGCCATAAACACAACAAACCTAGCTATATTGCAAATCACCTAACTAGGTATAAAATGTGTTTTTAATGCTTAAAACTTGATAAAAAGGTTTTTATCAAAAAAATAGTACTCCCTCCGTCTCAATTTATTTGTCAAGAGAGAAAAAACACAAAGTTTAATAAAAGTGGGGCCACTTTAATTTTCAACCACTAAAATGGAATATTCCTCCACTAGATTCTCTAGTTTTTACTAAATAAGGAAAGTGGACAATTAATTTGAGACATCCATAAAAGGAAATATGGACAATTAAATTGAGACGGAGGGAGTATTATTATTGAGATAATATAATTGGTGTAATCATACTGAAAAGAATCAATTATTTATTGTTAAAATTCTAAATACAAGCATTTGTTTTTACCCGTTATCCAACCCTCCTTTAGGCACCTCCATGTTTTACAGATGTAGCACTTACTGGGAAAGACATAAGAAGTTGCAAATCCAAGCACTGTTTATTGTGCACAATCTAAAATTTATGATGAAAGGATACAGAATGGAGTCATGAAACCCAATGAACCTAAAGAGAACGGAACAACTGGAGGAACGGGTCCTTTGAACTTGGACGCAGCCTGCAAAAGGCAGATATACCAAACTCATCAATATAAAAAATGTTAATATGAATACAACTGCAAATGCAAACATATATTTATATAGAACCACTTCCCTATCATAAATTATCCACGTATGACAAAATTACCTTTGTCATACACTACACGATACCAAGATTTCGGTAGCAGAAAAACATAGTTTAATTATAAGCATGAACAGGAATCCATATTTTACCAATTGTAAGTAAAATTATCCAACTTTAACCTACACTCAATTAAAATAGATAGCTGGATTCCCAATTAAGAAATATGTTCAACTTAAGAGTGCCAAACACAGTTCCATCACGCCAAAAACACATTTGCTCATTGAGGACCCCCACTAGTAAACTGGTACCATCTTATAACTCAGTTCAAGAAAAACATATTTGATGTTATAACTTCCATAACTAGGGTCTCTTAAATATCTTTTTCCTCTTTAAGCTTGTTTTCTGTTTTACTACACTGCTAAATCCTTTTGACAACTACTAAAAATAAAGAAAAGACTAAATTAACAATCTTCTGCTAGCGAGCATAAAGAAAAGTATTATGAACTGAACTAGTATGAAACTAACTGGAATTTCACACAGATTATATTGTAGTTTCATCTGATACAGATAGTAATGTAACTGGGAGGATATATATATATATACCCAAAGCACAGTCCCATCTCCGCCAAGAGTTACCACAAGATCAACTATCTCATGCAGACGCCATATCTCCTGATCTGTCAAGTAACAAGAGAAAGAATAACTGATAAATGTACATTTCAGACATATCTCAAAGCTCAACGAAAATATCATGCGATATTTCACATGATTAAACATGACTTTCTAGAATCTTCAATCATATATGATTAGTTCATTCTCTAAGACACAAATTTCTTTTACAAACTAGAGAGGAACATTAAAAGAGCTGCAACCAACATGAAATTGATTTACATGACTCACAGTTAAACACCGTGATGACAAGCCTTCACTACGGCTTGTTTTTGTACTCCAGTACGATGCTACTAACCAAGAAACCCAAAAACAGAAGATATTGTTACCTTGTTTCTTTTCTTCTAATCAGACTTTCTACAAGCCTTTTAAAGTGTACTAAAATCACCTCTATACCTCTATGAAGAAAAACATGACATCTTTTCAATTTTAAGTATACTTTCTACGGCATACTTATTCTGGTAACAATTTAACACTTTACCCGGATTTTCCTTCAGTTTTAAGGGGAAAAATGTACTTGCCGGCCATATCAACTCATCAAGTACATGCATCTGCATGAAGTTGATACAAACGGATTTCGTACGAAACGTATCGTTATACAAGCATGCAACTTACTTTGGAGGCAATAACATACTTGATAGTCAAATCAAACCCCTATTATAACAAAAGAATAACTTTACCAGTGACTCGAACTCACCATCATTCCAGGTCTGTACAAAGTTGTAGTATACGGATTCTGTTAGAAGATCATTTCTTACTCGTGGTTCGACATAAATGTTCAGCTTCTCTCTCTCTTTCAACCACCTGAAATGACCTCCAAACGTGAGTATCAAAGCAACACATATTTCAAATATTCCTATGCTTTTTTATTTCTAGAAAGAATCATAAAAATTATAGCTGCCACTACCATCAAAATATATCTGAACTTATCAATAATACACAGCCTATCAGTGATATATACAAAATATATCTTTTTGGGTTCCATCTGGGAAGTGATAGTGATTATACCAGCTGAAGCTCATCACATTTTTCTACATTATGGAAAAACAAAATAGCTTTGAAGAAGAGTATTTTTCTATAGGGGCACTAATGGAACAGCATGAGGACAATTCCTAAAATCTGATTACCTACCAGTCAGCATCAAATAATATGATCATGATCAATCATTAGGGAAATTTAATTAGCCTTTCGCCTTTTTTTTGGGTAAAGGGTTAACCCGGTAAATTAGCCTTTCACCTTCTACATCATAAGAATGGGCGATGAAAATTGCATTAAGGCTGTTCAATAATCAACAGAATTCAGTAATACAGCACGAACGCATAAGATGAAGTAAGAAAGGAGGTCCCATGATGCCGATTAGTAAAATTAGGATAATTTATTGATGCTTGAAGAAATTTAAGATATACAGTTGGATGTTTTTATTTTATTAGTGGCTTGTTTGACTACATGAGCCAAGCTTAAGCCTGGAAAACGTAAATAACTTTGGGCAGAGCACACGCAACAAGCCCATACCAGCCACAATGTAGCTTGTAGTTTCTTTTTTTTTTGGCTTCTAAGAAGCTTTCTATCATTAATAATTCCAGGGGAATATATAATTTTCCATGCCAGCCCATAGTAACAGAGCCATTTTTAAGAACCCATATGAACCAAGACCATGCAGCTGAACCGAGGCTCTAAACTTATATGAACCCACTGTAACCTGACCTATTCGTGCCAATAACAGTCATATATGATTCCATTTTACGGATTAGCAGCAGCATGTAAAAATACTGATGTGCTGCAAGATAGTTTAGTAACATACACAAAAAAAGTATCAATTATAAGTCTCTTTGATGCAGTTAACTTGATCAATTTTCTTATCATTTAAAGGAAAAATACTTGATCAATTTTCATGTCAAAAACTTGTTTTAGCTGGAAAAGTTTGATTTGAGTTTACAATTTTATGAGAGACTATGGTTTTGTTTGGAGAAAAGAATTATGTTTAATGAAGTGGCGTTTGTTTTGTAAATAGGATTGATAATGGGAGTATCTGGGTTAGGATCTATAGGTTTTAAACCCTCTTTTTTAATCAAAACCCAATATACCAAAATCATTATAAGCCATAATACCCATTCCATTTCCTCAAACCCCACCTAACAAACACACCCTAAATCTAAAGTTTTTTTATATAAAAAGTTCAAGTAATTGTTGCTCATTTTCATCAGATTGACAGATTATCAGAATCTATGTCAAGAAAGAATGAGGTTATATTAATCTGAAAGGACGAAGGTCTTATCTATCATTTTCAAACTTCACACTAACGTAATGAAGCAAAATAAATTAAAGGTCTAGTGTAGGTTTTGTATAGATAGATGATCTGCTTAGAAATATATAGAAGCAGCGAAAATCATATTATCAAGTCTACCTGACCATTTCTGCACAAAGGACTTTGACTGAAGTTGAATGTGGTTTTGTCAGGATCAGCACATTCTGTGGAGGAGATTCCCACTTAAGAGAAATCTAAAAGAAAAAAAAGAAAAAAAAAGAAACTATAAAAAAAAATAGTCAACTATGTAATATAGCACATAAGAATAGCCTCCAATGTAAAACATGGTCTCATATTCTTCATGAAAGCAGTGTTACCCATGAATTTTAGTCTAAAGATAAACTATTATGGTTTTACCAAAAATCTACTACTTCATAATAAAAAGCATGCCTGTTTACTGCTGCGCTCCGCTGTTGTTATGTTTCCTTTTTCAAACGAGACTATGTCATGTTTATGCTGATCATCTTTATCAGCTATGTTACACCATTGTAGTTTGAATGATGCCTGCAGCAAGAAATACTCCATTCATTAGTCATGGTTATTAATAAAAATAAGATGATGGATCATAATATAGCTTTGCTATGTAGTTCGACTATCCTTCACCACACAGGTGAGTTGCTAAAATAGTGTTATCTGTTTGACTAGCAAGCAAAGTCCTTCCAAGGTCCTCAAGTTAGTCCTACATGTGACAAATTGCATGTGCGGAGTGTATGCTCCAACTTGACAAGTATTAGAATAGCATATCTAGTTTCTAGTCACATCACTCTAAATTTAATTTATGTATTTATTTTTCATCTATGTATGCCAATTGCCACTGTTGTACTCTATTGATTCTTGTTCCCCTAATGATAAGATGATTTTCCTTAGGGAACGTATTATTATTTTTTACAAATTTGATGCCATTTTTTCTGCATGTCATAAATGGACTTCAGAAAACTAATGTGACTTTACAGTGAGATAATATATAATCAAGGTAGTGCATATTGATTGCCACATACTTGGAGTCATGCTCTATCCAAGGTAAGTATAGCAAGAGTTCAAAGTATAACCAGATATCCGGAACCAGTTTAACTCTAACAGTAATGATATCATTAACTGATTGGACATGCTAAGTACCTTTTTGGTAATTTTGCATTGAACAACATTGGAGTAAGATTCCTGAAGAACCTCGTGAGAGCAAATCCCGTTTTCCCCACAACACCTTTGTGAGGTTTTTGCAGTATCAGGCATAGGTTGAAGATGCTGAATGGAGTCTCTTCCTACTTGCTGCTCACTACAGTCACCCTTATGCTCAGTACATGTCGGACCTGAAATGGAAGGAAAAATATTTTTATTCAAATATGCTCTCAGTCATCAAAAAACTATACCTGAAAAAGATATTAGGTCACAAGAATTATGCGAATTCATATTAATTCCTAAACTGATAGAAACGAGAAAAGAGATACTGAATTTTCATTTTTAGTTAAGTTTCTCCTCCCGTGAATACAGCTTTATATAGTTCTTACTTCCAGAGGTTCTTCTGCAAGGTGTCATCATGATAGTATCGGGCATTTTAAACCACTTGATATTCTGTTCAAAGACTGTAAGAGCTAGCCTGTTGACACATTGAATGACTACCTAGTTTCTCCGTATCCGTCTCCCAAGTAGCAAGAGGATCCTTAAGGTCCTATTGATTTTGAGCCATAGTGAAATGTTGTAAATGGTTTTATTAACTCGTTCTAATAGATACTCTTAGGAATTTATACAAGTTTCATATAAGATTCCCATGACATAGAGAGCAAATTCATAAGTTATGCATGCAGCCTGTCTAATAGCCTTAATGATATGGTCGTAGCATCATTTGAAAGAGCTAAATTCAGCAAGTTAATATGCATCAATTACTCTGCAAAATACACATTAGCAAATGAGATAGTGACGGACCTTTACGTTCCAACTGCAGATTGCGTTCTCTTTCGACTTCATATTTGCGTTTCCATTCTGCAGCCTCAGCTTGAGCAGACGCTTTACCTTCTGCTGCTCGTCTTAAAACCTTGCTAACAGCTTATTACAAAATAAAGCCAAATGAGGGTATAGCACAAGGAACGAAAAGGAAATCGCTGATTGAAGATAATCATCATACTTGTGATAGCCTCTGAAAACTCTACAAGATGATCTTCAATACCGTCAACATGAGGCTGCCCAACCATTTCCTTAATACCTTGCTCTGAGTTTACAATGAGAGGGTTTGGTCCATTCTCCTGTGCCACATAATGTGCATTCCCCTATTCAAAAGTGCTACATGGATATTAGAAAATAACAATTACAATAAAAACTAGAAATACTAGCTCATTCAACGTCTTTTAAAGTCCTAGTACAAACAGCCAGAAATATAAATTCAAAATGATGTTGATGGCTATACATAAACGGATTTGACTATCTATAATATATAATAAAAAGAATAGTGTTTATCTTAGTTTCCAAACAAACAACAAATGAGATACTTGCCTTCCGAGACCACAATGCATTGCATGCTCATAAACCAATTAGACACACGTGATAACTACGGCCTACGGGGTGAGGGGAAAAAATAAGTGCACCCAAATGCCAGATCTCCTAAGCATTCATCTTATTTTTATAAAAACAGGGATTCACAAACCAGCTAGAGAAAAGTATAAATGAATTGATTACATATTTCTAGTATAATTATGGCTAGTTTGCTACTACCTTAGACATCGAGTTGAGCCTGTTCTATGAACCACGTAATATTCGTTCCTTTACTACAAGATTATGTTCATGCTCTAAGAAGATGTGTGAAGTCTGGTTTCATCTTTTATTCTAGTCCATTTCTACGAAAGACCCGTTTGTTTTGTGGGTTTAGGGTATGGGGAAAATGGCTGCTCTAAAATCCATTTTTAGATAAAATATAAAGCGATGACTAATGGTTTAGCATATCAAATGTTCAATGGTTGGAGAGAAAGATCAAATCTGTAATGCTGCCTATTTATTAATCTTATGACTATTTGGGATGTTAAGTAAAGCGATCATCAATTTGCTTTTTTGCTGCAGGAGCATTGGTTCTGAGTTGCTATCAATGGTAGTGAATCTCAACTCGAAACAAAACGGGATGGCAATGGTAAATCACTAATTTCAAAGTATAGGCAAAATGATCACTTAACATTCAATTGACAAAACAATTGTAAAATATAAATGAAAAGCCCTAAATTATAACTATTATTTCCATAATAAACAAAGAAATAGATAGGAACGTACTACTAGTAATTCAGAGGAGTTGTTGTCGTCAGCAGGGTTCATTATGTTTTGATCCATTTCTTTTTTTAAGAAATGTGAATCTGCTTCTCAGTGTTTTTACTTTTTAGAGTAATAATTTTGTCTAATTAAGGTTGGTTTACGTGGATGCTTGTCTTGCCAAACAACAAGGGAGCTAACCAACTTTGGAAAACCAAGAAAATTTTCAAATGTCACCCAATTTTTTTTTTTTTTTTTTTTAACCATTATTTCCCACCTTTTTCGCCAACTAATCTACGGGGTTTGAATACACCGCCACACACACTCAAACCAAGTAAAACCCTCTTTTTTCAGGAGGTTGGCGTGGCCACTTAAAGTTGTTTGCACATAGCAGGAATTGAACTTAAGACCTCACACATTTTATAGTGATAGTCAAAAGCCCTTTTTGCCACTAGGCAACCGTTAACTGGTTTAAATTATTTCAGAAGTATTTTGGCAAAACAATATTATCGAGAAAAAAAATAGGTCAATCAATTTATTTTATTTTGATTTATGACAAAATCGAGCATTTTTATTGACTAATTGAAAAAAATTGGCCAAACTTTAATAAAAATTTGATGGAAAATTTTGGTGAAGAAAAAATATATATATAAGGAGTAAACTGCAAAAAATGTGTAACATCCCGCCTACTCAGATCATAATATTATCCGCAGGCTCACGGCTTTGCTTTTTTTGCCCTCATGTGAAGACTTCCCGGCAGGTCACCCAAGTCAGTACTACTCTCACATGAGCAAGCTTAACTACCAGTTCCTAAGAACTCCACCTGCAGTAGACCACAAAACGCGTTGTGTCATTGTAAGGAGAATGTTATCTTATGAACCCAGCATCTCTCCAGGCCACAGCCGATGTAGGATTTGCCTAGGGTGTTACAATCAACCCCCCCCCCTCTTAAGGACTCATCATCCTCGATGAGGTTTGCCCCACCATCCCAATTGTAACACCCTAGGCAAATCCTGCATCGGTTGTGGCACGGAGAGATGTTGGGTTCATAAAATAACATTCACCTTACAATGACACAACGCGTTTTGTAGTCTACTGCAGGTGGAGTTCTTAGGAGCTGGCAGTTAAGCGTGCTCATGTGAGAGTAGTACTGGCATGGGTGACCTGTCGGGAAGTCTTCACATGAGGGCAAACCTCATCGAGGACGATGAGTCCTTAAGGGGGTGGGGGTGATTGTAACACCCTAGGCAAATCCTACATCCGTTGTGGCCTGGAGAGATGTTAGGTTCATAAGATAACATTCGCCTTACAATGACACAACGCGTTTTGTGGTCTACTGCAGGTGGAGTTCTTAGTAACTGACAGTTAAGTGTGCTCATGTGAGAGTAGTACTGGCTTGGGTGACCTGCCGAGAAGTCTTCACATGAGGGCCACAAAAGAAAAGGCGTGAGGCCTGCGGGCAAAGCAGACAATATTGTGGTCTGAGTAGGCGGGATGTTACAAGATGTCCTTAAACTTTGCGATTTTTTTGCGAGAAATGTCCCTAACGTTTGGGTTTTTTGCAAGAGATCCCCTTGAGCCGTTACTGTAGTTGCAAATTTCCTATTTTTGCTAACGATCGTTACAAAATCTTGTTAGTCAAAGTCAAAGGCCGTGTGAAATTACTTATTTACCCTTGTCTTATTCCCACTTTTATTTTCTTTATAATTTGCAGCACCACCCTCCTATACCACCACACAACCCGCACCACCACCACCACCACACAACCACCCTTTACCCTTCATCTTCATCTTCTCCAGTGACCAAACCCAGATTCCGGTCACTATTTTTTATCTTTGTAATTATAAACTTGATCAACCATACATTTCATGTTAGTCATTTTGTAAACGTCTATTAAGACCAAGATCTATTAACACCAAAAACACTACTCATATATTCAACCTTCACTTGAAAATATAAGACTTATAAACTCGTAATATCATTGTCGATCAACTTTCTATTTCTACTGGTCTGCAAGGTATGATTATTATTATATTTACTTACAGATATTGCAATATGTACTACGAGTAAAATTTAGTGTTGATTCAACTTTATTATTACTCCATAGTTCACTAATGAAAGCAAGTGAACATTTTTATGTTTTGATTTAATATTTAGTAATATGATTTAACATCTCCGTTCAGCATCTTTTTAGTAATATGTTTTAATGGCTACTGTGTTTTAACATCTTTTTTATGTTTTCATTTGGTTCAGACCCCTAATGGCTATTCATACAATCTTGAAGTTCATCTTTTTAGTAATATGATTTAACATCTATTTTTATGTGATGGAACACAGTGGCTTAAGGTTTTAGATCAGCGGCATCACTACCACCACAACGCTTTCTCCATGGCTCTAGGGTGATGGAACACCGTCATTCCACCACCGTCCTTGACGAACGATGTCATCATCATTGTCGAGGCGTCAACATCGAACCACCATCATCTTCGTTGTCGTTAACAGTAAACTACCGCCGCCTGTTTTCGCCGACTTCAGTATTAAGTTTCTTAGATCTTGTGTGAACTCATCAATGTTCCAAAAGCTCACAAGATCTAGCGATGGTAGTACAGTCTGTTACTATCGAAAAGTCTTGGTTTTAATCAACCATTGTGAACTCATCGTGAATGGTCTTTTTTTTTTACCCATATTCAACCATTGTGAATATCAATTTTTGGGTGTTTTCATGTGTGTTGGTATCCGAGATGGGATTCGATGTACTTGTGGGTTTTGATGTAAACCGAAAACATGTTCACACATGAAGGTTACTAAATGCAAGTAGACAGCAGTAGCAATTGGTGAAGAGAAAAATGATGATGGGGTGCTTTAAGATTTGAAGTTCTTAAAGAATATTGTATGACATAGGCTAGAAAGTTGAATGTATTTTGTTGAACCAGATTTGAAGTTCTTAAAGAATATGCCACAAAATGTTGATGATGATCACATAAATATTCACATAGGTCTCATTTCATCGCCGACTATGAAACTCTTGCTCAAAAAGTCAAATTCAAATAAATTTGCTTTGAGGTGACCTATACAAAAATAATATATCATGGTGAATATACAAGTTTAGAAACAGTAACGAAGATTCTAGATCGGGAGAATAGTTAGAAGACAAGAATAAAGTGCAAGAATCTGGGTTAAAGAATAATTGACCAAATAAAAGTTAAAACCAAATTTGATTTATGATTTTAGATCGGGATATTCTTTTAGATTAAAAAAATGACCGGAATCTGGGTTTAGTCACAAGAATCTGGGTTTAGTCACCGGAGAAGATGAAGATGAAGGGTAAAAGGTGGTTGTGTGGTGGTGGTGGTAGAGGGTGGTGGTGGTGGTGCCGGTTATGTGGTGGTAAAGGAGGGTGGTGGTGCAAATTCAAAAGAAAATAAAAGTGAGGAAGAAGACAAGGGTAAATTAGTAATTTCACACGGCATTTGACTTTGACTAACGAGATTTTGTAACAATCATTAGCAAAAATGGGGAATTTGCAACTACAGTAACGGCTCAAGGGTATTTCTCGCAAAAAACCCAAACGTTAGGGACATTTCTCGCAATTTTTCAGAAATGGGACATTTCTCGCAAAAATCGCAAAGTTTAGGGACATTTTTTGAAGTTTACTCAAATATAAGTGTTAAAAAATAAAGATTGTTAAAAACAGAAGGTAATTAATAAAATTTTAGCGTTTGATTTTTAAATAAATTATATAAAGTTAAGTGTAAATTTTATAAATTTTCATATTTTTTAATAACTTTAAAAAGTAAACAAATACCTTCTTAGACTTTATAAACACTCGATTTTATATTTTAAAAATACAACATATATGTTGTTTTACAAATACATCATATATGTTGTTTTAAAAATACAACATTTATATGCACGGGATTATAAATATCATACTAAAAGGACGAGTTATTCTATGTAAATAAATACACGAGGTTGTACGTATACAAACAAATCATATTCCTCTTTATGAGTCTAAGTAACGGTATTTGAAAAAATAGTTTTCTTTTTTACTATATTCGTTCAATAAGGACTTATGTTATTTGATGTGTATGGTTGCAACACCCATGTTTTACAACCTCCTAGGTAGTGTAGTAAGGGTAAGTCCAGGAGGGTTGATCGTTCTCTAGTGGAACAGTGAGGTATGCTCGAAGTGTATGTTAGATTAAGTCAAAAGGTTGAGGGGAGATTATTTTTGGTCTTTTTATGTTTTATGAAAGCAAGTAAAATCTGGGTTTTGAGGGGGTTTATGTTTTAAACTACTAATTAACCTAAAAACAGAAAACTAAATGATAAGAAAAATAAAGTGGTGGGAACTTCTTATATATGAAAAACGTATTCACCTAAGGTGCATTACTTCCTAGTCGTGCTTTACTTAATTTATTGCATTGTTACATCCTTAGACCAAGAGTAGTGGTGTTGCTTTTTTAGAGTGTGGGTTGGGCATATGTTGACATGTGTCCCATGTGTAAGATGAGTTTTTGTTAAAAAATGGGAGTAGTGGGTGGGGCGTTGAAGGTAGTTTTTGGGCTATTTTTTTTTATTTTTTTAAACGTTAACAATTAAAACGTTAACATTAAACGTTAACAAAAAAGGTAAATAACTAACGTTAACAATTAAAAACGTAAAATCATACATTAAAATAAAACAACGATTACAAACTTAAATAAAACAACGATTACAAACTAGTAGTTATCGGTTATTCCATATTTTTCTTTAATTTTTGCTACTTTGAGCAACATCAAGTCTCGTACCAAACCGGGTTCGTTTGGTATCGGTTTTTGCAAATATTCAATATCCTCGGTTAGTTGACGCTCTTCCTCCAACTTTATCATTTTGTTTCGGGCTTCAATCTTTGCCGCCTCTTGTTCGGTTTTTTTCTCTAAACGTTGACGGCTTAATTCGAGAATATCATCCATTTTGGTTGTCAAACCCTTGAATTCTTCTCCCATACTACTCATTGGTCGTTTGTCTCTAGACTTATTCCTACCCATAGGTCGGGGCATGTCTTCAATCTCTTGTTCTTTCATCACATCCACGTCTCGTGACAAATTGTTGATGAACCCGTAGCCAAAAAGTCCCACCTTGTTGAAAATTCGCCACATTAGGATCCTCGGATATCGCGATGTAAGAAGCCGTTAACGCCACAAGTTCATCGGGCAACCATTTTTTTTGTGTTACTTTTTTAACAACTTCTTCAACGCCACCTTCATCACCTCGTCCTCGGCCACCACCCCGAGGTTTTTTCTTGTGAGATCGTTTTGACGACCCGCACACTTCTTGTGGTGAAGCTTGTGTTGGTGAAGGTTGTGTTGGTGTAATAAGAACATCATCTTGCGAATTTTCAAATGGGTTAAAATTTGGGTGCATCATATTCGGGTTTTGATTTGGGTATGGTAATTGCGACATGTAGCCGAAAACTTGGTTGTTATTTAGTTCTTGATCGGTTTGTTGCTCGGGTGCTCTTCGTGGAGCAACAAATTGTGCGTTTTGGTTTGAGCCATAGGCGGGAATGTTATATTGATTGGGATTCATTTTTTTTTAGTGTAGAAGTGAAAGAAGTTGTAAAATATGAGAGTTAACGTTAACTTTTGCTTGAAATAAAAAAAAATTAAATGCAAAAGTTAACGTTAACTTACCTTCAACGGTCATTTTTTTGTTTAAAATAAATTTCAATGCCCGTTGATGCATCAACGGTCGTTGGATTTTATAGCATTCAACGGGCTTCAACGCCCCATGGGGGTGGGCCAACGGGCGTTGAAGGGGCAACTAAGCCCACTTCAACGCCCCACTACTCTTGGTCTTATTAATGTAATGTGGAGTATTCCTTATTACCTGTTGTGGTTTGGTCAGTCCCACGTCTATGTACTAGCCTAAGTGAATAGCACCTGTCAGATTGCCTACTAATCATCCAATAACTAGCACACGAAATAAATACCCTTACTAATTAATAACCTAAGACATAAGTATTAGTTAGACATGTTTTAGTTGATGTTCAAGCTAACTACGGTTACTAGTCGGTTTTCAACTCCTAACACACACACCATTAACAAGACAATAGATCAAGTATTACAAACTAGGTTTAATTCACTCCTAATAAATACTAATCAAGTTTAGCCTTTCGTAGCAATGGAGAAACAAGCATTAGACATAATCAAGAAACTAAAGGTAAACATAACTGAATGATTATTGAATAAACTTATCTCAACAATACATTTGAAGTCTTGAAGCATAAAGTACTGCAAAAGCCCTAAAAATAGACTAGGGGTTGTCTCCCAAAAGCTCCACAAAAGTTCTGCACTCAATAATTAACAATGCGAAAATATTTATAGTCTTCATATTGTGACGACATCATGCTTTGCTTGTGACTTCGTCAGCTCGCCATCGGTTTTAGAGCTTTAACTCCACCGCCATTGTGTGACAGCGTCACCCTTTGGGTTGTGACGTCGTCGTTTGGGTCTTCTTGCGCCGTTAGCTACGCCGTCTCCACACACTGAGCCGTCACAAGTTATCTCAAAATTTCACTTTTTAGGCATGTTTGGTGACCACGTCAGGGATGCCAGTTAGGAAGCTGAATTTGTCATTTTTCTTCGTTCTACATCTAATCGAGCCAAAAACTTGTACGTTTCCAGCGTTTGCTCTCCCAAACACCTAACTCAAAAGAAGAATTTTAGGGCAATTATCGATTCAAAGTGTACGAGTTTCGAGGCTAAATGACCCCTAAAAATGTTACAAAATTACACATCATCAAATATCCCTATACTTGGGATTTGCTTGTTGATGACATCAAAATAAGTGGTAATTATTAGCATCATTTATCCTATGTATATTGCTTGTTTTATATTGTTTTATATAAGAATTGATACTTAATCGCTTAAATGTTCATATTTCAGTTATTTACAAGCAATTGGTGAAAGTTAGCTATTTTGGACGTAAATTGGAGCAAAATAAACCAAGTTAGAAAAGTCCACTGAACTGACAAAGGATACGCCATATCATTCTAAAAGAATATGTCGTATAACAAGACTTGGACGAATATAAAGACCATTGCCTGACTTTGAAGAATACGCCGTGTT
Source organism: Artemisia tridentata subsp. tridentata (assembly GCA_021014915.2). Classification (NCBI taxonomy): domain Eukaryota; kingdom Viridiplantae; phylum Streptophyta; class Magnoliopsida; order Asterales; family Asteraceae; genus Artemisia; species Artemisia tridentata. Next base: position 87,011,919 of record CP139503.1, on the reverse strand, counting down.
AATACAAATAATGTCAAAACGTCATTTGCATTCTTCGGTGTCTACATGTTTTGATAATCACAAAATATAAATACACGTTACGTAAAATTACGCCTAACAAGTTTATAATCGAGAAAACTCGTTTCAACCACAACATCACTTAAGGTATGAACAAACAATCTACCAACTTAGTTAAGTGATCAAAGAATTTATTTTCACTAAACCTCATATTTTTATGCGACAAAACATTTTTACAAAACTATTTTTGTAATTTTAAAGAAATGTTTTATTAAGAAAATAATTTTGAATTTCAAATTCACCAACAACTAGTTTTCCCGCCTAAAATCAGATAAGTTTTTCACCAGATAAACTTTCACCACATCAGGACAAAAATAGGAGCGTCTGTCGGACGGTCCCGTAAACATGGCGACGGTCCCTTATATATAAGGGACCGTCCAGCTTTAAGGGACCGTACCCCGCTCCTCCTGGTGCCTATAAATACTGAACTGTTTCATTTCAGAAAAACCACCTCTTGAGCACTAAAACTTTCTGTCTTCTAAATTCACTCTAAATTCTCTTCTTTGATCACATTAACGGGTTGTAAGTTGTTTACAAGTGATCACATCCATCCTTCCTCCAAGTGCAAGAGAATAATCCTTCACCTCATAAACCGTTGTTACGGATCTCTCCTCAACCTCCATTCTTTGTATCTTAATTCTTGTGTGTAATCCGACTTGAGTGCAAGCTCGGAATTGTGTGTTGTGTTGATTCGGGCTAAAGTGTTGGTTCGAATAGTGTAGCCACGTGGGCTTTGGTGTAGATTGGTTCTAGCTAGGATTAGGACTCGACATTCCGCTTAGTGTCGTTAAACCTTGTGTAAGCTTTGGTGTACGGTTTGTTCCGCCATAAGGGAGCATGTTGATATAGTGTTTGTGAAACTCTCGAGTGTGAGACTCGAGGAGTGGAGTAGGGCGAAGAGTGAGCTTTGTAGCCGAACCACTATAAATCTCCGTGTCCCCGGTTTGATCGTTTCTTTCCTCATCTTTACTTACTTGTTTATTATTGTGTTCATTAATTGTTGTATAGATATCACATAAGATTCGAATCGAGAAACATTTTAAAACAAACTTGAAAAAGAAACTTTTAAAAACGTAATTAAAACGGTGAAACTATTCAACTCCCCCTTCTAGTTTCTACAATTGGTATCAGAGCCTGGTCACTCAAGATTTTTAAAGTATACTGTATTTTAAAACTTGAATCGATCAATGGATTTTGAAAAGTATCAAGAAGGGAAATCTATACAAAGACCACCACTTTTCGAAGTTGATAGCTTCATTTACTGGAAAACTAGATTCGAAACTTATGTGAAATCAAAAGATCATGATCTTTGACATGTTATTACTATAGGTGACTTTCAACCTATTGAACAAAACCCAGAAACTAAAAACGATGAAATAGTTCCTTACGATAAACAAAGTGAAAATCTTTAAAAGAAATTGGCTAAAAACGATGAGGCAAAAATAGTTATTTATAATGCTTTACCGAAAAAGGAATTTCAAAGAATTTTTATGTGTAATACGGCTAAAGATATTTGGAAAACTTTGTTAGTCACTCATCAAGGTAATAATCAAGTCAAAGATAACAAGATCGATCTTCTTGTTCAACAATATGAACAATTCGTCATTCCTGAAGACGAATCTATAGATAGTGCTTTTGCTATATTTAATAATATTATTACTAGTATAAAGGCACTTGATGAAGGTGTTTCTGTCAAAAGTTGTGTTAGGAAATTTCTCAGGGCTTTACATCCAAAGTGGAGAGCAAAGGTCACGACAATAGAAGAATCCAAAGATCTAGCCTCACTCTCACTAGATAAGCTCATTGGCAATCTAAAGGTTCATGAGCTAATCATCAAAAATGATTCCGAGATAGTCAAAAGCAAAGTTGAAAGGAGATCACTTTCTTTAAAGGCTAAAAAGGAATTAAGTGATGATGAAGACTCAAACTCGGAAAGTAAAGAAGAAGAGTACGCCATGGCGGTTAGAGACTTCAAGAAATTCTTTAAGCGAAGAGGTAGATATGTAAGACAACCACGAGATGAAAAGAAAGCACCCCAAAAGGCTCGTGATGACAGATATAGCAAAGGTGATAAAATATGCTTTGTATGTGGTGATCCAAGACACTTGGTAGGAGATTGTCCTCATCAAACGAAAGACAAGAACCAAAAGGCATACGTAAGCGTCGCTTGGAGTGATAGAGACGAAGATGACAAAAACGAAGCTTGTCTGATGGCCGGAACTTCAAAAGAGGTACCTTTCAAAACCGATCTCTATAATGATGACACCCTCTCATTAGATTCGCTTGAGTTAGATAATGAGTGTGATCGAATTTGCAAAATGAGTCAAAAGATAATTTTCAAAAACAAATCTCTAAAATCTATTAAGTCTAAATTAGAGAAAGAAATATCGGAACTAAAAGATAAACTATCTAGACTTGAAAAAGGCAAAGAAATTGACTTAGAATGCAAATCATGTCAAAATCTTAAAATCGAAAATGAGAGACTCAAGGAGGAAGCCTCAAACTAAACAAATTTAAAAAGAGTACTCATTCTCTTAAATAAATGATAGATGCTCAAATATTTTCCGCTAATAAAACCGGTATAGGCTATGATTTTTCTGAAGCATCAACAAACGGTACAAAACAAACCAAATTTGTGAAATCTCGGGCAGTTGAGACTACTGGTGACGGTCCCCAAAATGCACCAGACGGTCCCATAACTTTAAAGGACCGTCCATCATTTAAAGGACCGTCCACAGTGGATAAGCCTGTGACTTTGCCAAAATCTGTATTAGGTCCTGCACCAAAACACTTAACTGTAATGAACACTGAAGTACCTATTGCTAGTATAAGACAAGTTAAACGCTTCTATAAACCACTACTTAAATCGGGAATAGAATTTAACAAAATAACGAGTAGATCAAAAACTCCACCACCTAGGAAAACAAATGTTATTCAAAGACAAACTAGACCAAGACAACCTAGAAAACAAAATTATCCGAACATGTATTGTTGGGTTTTAGAGCTGCTGCTGCTTGTTTAGTTAAGACTGCTGATGGAAAGTGCTCTAAGTCATTGTTGCTGCTAGTATTAATGGTTACAGCTGCTTATGTATTTTACTACTGCTAGTGATGCTAAAGATGTTCAAAAAAATACATCAAGTAGTTACTACTGCTAGACAACATGTTACAACTGCTAGTTCAGAGTTACAACTGCTTTCACTGCTGATGAACTTGAAGAAAAACACTCTAAGTGTTTAGTGCTGCTAGAAGAAAAGTTAGTACTGCTAGTACGAACTTACAACTGCTAAAGAGTTTATGCTGCTAGAGTTAGAGTTAAGACTGCTAGAGTGTATATTTAGTACTGCTTATGAGATAAACATGTATAGTCGGTTAGATAATTATAAAAAAAGATTCTTTTAAGATTTATCTTGTATAGCAAACAATTGTAAGTTGACTAGGACTCCTTAGTCTATAAAAGGAAGACCTAGGGCATAGGGATAGATATGTGATTTTTTAGAAAACTTCAAGGTTGTAAACCCTAATACTTAAGAGTATTCGTATTATTAATAATATTGAAGTGATTTGTTTGATTCTTCTTAAGATTAAAGTTTAGATTCCGCATAAACTTTAATACAATCAAAACAGTTTCTACATAAGTTGTATTGGATTTATTCAATATTATATCTATTATACATTTATGGCGCGACCCGCCCGAAATTTTGTTTCTACCCGTTTGAGCCCGGGTTTGGGTTAGGCATTGGGTTGCTGTTGGGTCATCCAACTGTTGCCCTTCACTCACATGCTCTTCTTTTCCTTGAGATCCGGGATGATTAATTCTGGTATCTTTACCCGACGGTTATTTTGCGTTTTCTGATCCGACTTTGTGTGTTATTTTGTAACTACAGTGCTTTGTGAGGGGAGCTACAGTGGTATGAATAGTGTGTTTATTAATTTTTTTAATGTGTGGTTCTTTTTAGGCCATTTGTTTTTGCTACAGTTATTAGGTTGCTTATAACCACACTTTTGGATCTAATTTAGCTGCTCTGCTTTTTGTTTCCCAAAAAAAAAAAAAATAATAATAAAAAAAAATAAAATAAACTGGTGCTTTGATTTTTGTTTTTTTGTTATGTTTGGTTGTTTGTGTTGTTGTTGTTGTTGATTATAGAGTTGTTGTATCTGTAGTTAGTGGTTTGGTTATATCCGGACTTTTGCATGTGGTTTAGGTTTGCCAATAGGTTTTGTGATCGAACTCATTATAGATCTGGTTGTTTCGCTTTTTTGTTGTTGTTGTTGTTGTTGTTGTTGTTGTTGTTAATTTCATCAGTTGATGTTTAACCTTTTGCTGCATACAGTCCTTCGTTGTAGGTTCTTTTTTTTATTATGTTTGGTTGTTTATCTACAGTTAGTCGTTTGGTTATATCCAGACTTTTGGATCTGGTGTTGGATTGGCAATGGCTTTTTTGGTTGTTGTTGTTGTTAATTTCGTCAGTTGATGTTTAAACTTTTTCTAGGTATTATTTGTTATCGTTCGGTTGTTAGCATAATCGGTTGTGTTACGATATTTGTTTGCTATTTTGTATGCTTTGATGTGTTTGCGAATTGGTTTTTGAAAATGTGTTTGTTTCTGGTAATGATTAGTTATAAGGTGTTATTGAAACTTTAGGTTGTGTTTTTTTTTTTTTTTTTTTTTTTTTTTTTTTTTTTTTTTTTTTTTTTTTGCAATAATTCTTTATTTGTTGTCGTATTTAACTGTGTTGGTGCGTTTCTTTTTTTGTTAGCTGTATTGGTTTTCCTGTGGCGTTATTTGTTGATTTGCTGCTTCACGTTTTGTGCTGTCTTATTGTTGTTTTATTACATAGGTTGTGCTTTATTTAATTTTTTTTAACCTTTTTTCTTTTTTTTTGGTCAGATTACAGTTGTTGGCCTTTGGAGGTCTGAACATTATCTTGCGAGGGCAAGAACTGGATGGCATGGTAGACCATTTGCTATCATGCAACCAGGTTTCTATGCAACCCTGATGAAGTTTCGACCTCTTTTTGCAAGACTGCTATTTCGTTAGTGGTTTCCAGGCATGTTTGTGTAGGTAGTCCATAAACATGTTTGGATCCATATTGTCTGCTACCAGCTGCTGCTAAAAGTTCCTATATTTACAAAAGACTGATGTTGCTTGGTGAGCTGACTTTTTTATCTTCATTTAGACTTCTTCCTTTGAATATTCGTTGGTTTCAACTGCTGTTGTGATGACAATGTTGCTGCTGCTGCATACTATAGTTAATTGTTGATGTTGCTTTCTCTGTGTTGCTGTTGTATTTGATCATTAATATTATTTTTCTCATTATTTTTATTGTTTTTGGTTTGAGGCTATTTATGCATCGTGGTTGTTCTCTGAATTTGGTTTGCCCGACTTTTTGTTGTTGTGTTGGAAGAATTTTTTTTTTCTCTGAAATGATATTGGCCATAAGAGGATATTTTGTGTCGTAAATATTTTTATGTGCCAGTGTTCTTTCAGTGTTGTGGCTTTTGTTTTGCAATTATGATAGCCAATGAAACATGTTGATCTATTTTCATTATTTGGTTTGCCTTATTGATTGGGGTGATTTGGTGTGGGTATCGTTTAGCTTAATTGGATGGCAGCGCACTTTTGAGTTGTGCTTTTGTTTTTTTGCTCTGGCTTATTCATTGTGGTGATTTGGTGTAGGTGTCGTTTCACACAATCGGATGGCAGCACACTTTTGAGTTGTGCTTGCAACCATGGTGAAGACGTATCTAACAAAATTTATAGCTGAGATAACTGATGGTTTGCGTAAAAAAAATGTTTAGTATGCGGATATGACAATTTTGTTTTGGTCAAAAATATTAATGCCTTATGATGATCAACTGCCGTCTTTTTTAGCGGTTACCTAATGTTCGGCGTTCAACCTTACATCTGTAGGTAGCCAGACCAACAATCGGCTGGTGTAATAACTTATTTGCTATTATGCAGATGGGTTTGTTTGTGTCCGTGCCAGAATTTGAACCTTTTTTACCATTTTACATTTTCACAGTTTATATTTTTTGTTAACATATGCTTTGATGCAGCTACTTTTGATGTCTGTTTGCAGTGATGCTGGGTTCTGCCTGTTTTTCAGGCGGTTTGGTTAAAAAAAATGACGCTAATACCAGTTGCTGTCACAAACATTAGGTGGCATAATTATGCAGCCGTGTTTGTTTTCTACGATTGCATTCGCTGCAAAGTCCAAAATATATGCACAGGTATTTGAGTTTCAGAACTATGATTGGAACTCTTGCTCATTCAAACTGACTGACCCATGTTCCAATTTTACAATATTAGTGTAATAAACATTGGATGGGTCGCGGCATAAATGTATAATAGATATAATAAACATTATTTCAATTTGGCTAAGGCTATGATGATTCTACCATATTTTCTAAAACTAACAGACTCAGTATTCAAAGATTATGATCACCGGTTGACATATCGATGACTGGATGGCATTATTGTGCAACCGTTTTTGTTAACACCGATGGTTGATCATACATCTTTTTCACCATGTTTGATTACAAAATCTGAGCCTGATAACTGCCTTTGTTATTTATAGTTTTCGTTAAACATATTAGACAATCGTTTTAGAAAAGAATCTAATACTAAGAAAGTCATATGCATTCAACCATAATAGCAACGACAGATGTTGTACATCGCATGCCAATATTAGAAATTGAAAATCTCACATTTTTATTCACAACATTGACGGGCTGAGAAGGTCTTTCTTTAATTAAAAGCCCAATTTGTTTAGTGAGAGCGGCAAGATTCTCTTATGTTTTGTTAAAAGCTCGGGTCAAAACATCATCTGATTTGTTACTCATATTTGAAACTTGAGCTTTGGTTCTAGAACTCCTCACTCTGTCTTTATTTTCAATGATAGTCAAAGCTTCTTGAGTATTTCAAGTCAGAAAATTTCCACCCGCAGCAGAATTGAGTGAATCTTGATCAGATGGATTCAACCCATTGTAGAAAGTATCAATTTGGTGCAAGGTTGAAAATCCGTGATTAGGACACTTTTTTAACAACTCTTTGAATCTATCCCAAGCTTCGTTGAACGATTCATCGAAAGCTTGCTGAAATCGAGTGATTTGATTTCTGAGATTCGATGTTTTAGAAGGAGGATAAAAGTAGTTCACGAACTTGGAGGCTAAGTCATCCCAAGTAAAAATAGAATTAGGAGGTTCCTTGTCAAGCCAAGTCCGGGCTGCTCCTACGAGAGAAAAAGGGAATAACTTCAATTTAAGCACATTATGAGGAACGTGATTGAAGTTAAGCGTTTTAGTGATGTCGATGAATTTCTGGACATGGGAATGAGGATCTTCATTTTCAAAGCCGTGAAAGGAAATACCGGTGATAAGATTAAGTAACCCAGTTTTGATTTCAAATTGATTTGCAAACATATCGGGTATCACGATTGCTTTGCCAACACCATTGAAAGGTGATTGGAGTAATTCTTCCATTGGTCGGAGTTCGGGAGCCGGATTATCCAAATTTTGAGGGGGTGGCCCCTCATCTTTGTTGTGATTATCCATAGTGAAAAGTGATGGGTGACGACGATTACTTTGACGTAATAACCTCTCGGGGTTTGATATAGGAGAATTAAGCTCAAAAGACGAAGATCGAGTGCGCATGCACTAAAACAACACAAAATTTAAAAAGAAAAACAAATTAGAAAAAGAAAATCTTTTTGGGTTTTTGAAAATTTTAGGAAGAAGGAAAATATTTTTGGTTTTTTATATTTAAAGAAAACTTGAAATTACAATCTTTTTGGTGATCGTTTGATCAACCGTACTCGTTTCTTTCAAAACTACGCGCAGCGTGGCGTAAGAGAAGAATGGATCTCTTTTCGGCTTGCAATTTAATGTCAAAGCCTAACTAGAACCCCGTGTATAGGTTGTAGTAAAGAAATAATCCGAGTAACGTTTAACTTAACGATCTCTTTTGTTGTTTATTGGAATGGTTTACAACACTTTCAATAAAGTGAGGATGTATTATTTTTGTATTTTTGAAAACACTTTAGACAAAGTGTTTTATTTATTTTCTTTTTATAACAAAAACAAGTAACTTCCGAGGGAAGGGTCTTCAAAACACGAATCAACGATCGAAATTAACAAACTCTTCTCAAGCCTTCCCCGGCAGCGGCGCCATTTAATTGATGTTTTTCAACCAATTAGTATATTTATAAGTCCAAAGGAATACAACGGATGTATTTCCCCGGGTCGTAGTCCCAACGAAGGTTGAAGTCGAGTTGTCGGTTACGGTGTCGAAAAGTGAAGTGAATGGTGAAATAAAAGTGATATTTTGGAGTTTTACACTAAAGATAATGAAATAACGAGTAAAAACAATTAATCAAGCAAAGAATATAAGCAATAAAAGCACACGATTCCTAAAACGCAAATTAAACTTAAAAACGTACGTTACGAAATCTAAAAACGCACCTAAATTGTGGAATCCTAAATTATAAACCCTAAAATTATAAAAATAATTTTCCTAAATGATAAATATTAAAAGAAAATTTTGAGGAAAAGAATTATATTTTTTTGATTTTTATTTTATTTATTATGAATTAAAAACTAAAAGGAAGTAATTAAATGATTAAAAATAGCAAAATGATTTGGAAAATTATGAAATTTTGCAGAAAAGTCTAAAATTATATGAAGAAGCTGAGAAAAATGAAAATAGAACTCTGCTAAACCCTAATAAGCAGTTTGGGTAATAAGCAGTTTCTAATAAGTTATTGAAATAAGCTCTACAGTACCAAAATTCACAAAAAGCTCAAAGACAGATGAACTAACTTATAAAAGCTTGAAACAACTTATTAAGGCCAAATTAGCACTCAGAATAAGCCAATAAGCACACATGCAGTAGCCAATTTAGGACAGAAGCAAGTGGTCAGTTATACTACTTTAAGCTGCTCTAGAAACTAGGCAAAAGCTTCTTAGGGGAAACTAAAATCTGATTCTGAAAGCTTACACTAGAGGCTACTTATGAACTGAAAATGCCCAAATTATATTATCAATTGCTCATTCAATTTTGCCCAAATACAGATGATCATGGAGACAAAATCTGATGCAGGCAATCAGTTGCTTCTGAGGTGGTTTTGCAGCCCCTCAAAAGCACATAATAAGCACTCCAAAAATCCCAACAAAATTATTTTCAACTTAACAAGCCACTGAACTCTATTTGTCTTAATTACCAGCTTAATTGGACTAATATTGAAGGAATTCAAAATTCAACAAACAAGCTATTTTACCCAAAATGGACTGCAAGTGCAGTCTGATGTTGCAGCTGAGGTTTATGACCCTCAAATTGTTCAAATCTTAATGAATTTATACCAAAACTTGTACTCTAATTCTAACCACTGAATTGAACATGAAAAGGCCAAAAACTCTCACCAAATAAGCTCAGCTTATATGAAAGCTTAAATGAGCAGTTTACTTCTAATGTTGCACCTATTGATTCAAAATCCTCAAATCAGTCAAAAATGCTTAAGATCTAATGAATACTGCTTGTATATCTATCAATAAGCTCAAACAAAACTAATTCAATTGCATATGAGCAGTATAAGCTAGACTTTGACCATAAACCAACTAGATCCAAACACCCCTATATAAATCTGAAATTGCAAATTTTAACTAGGACTTACTGATTTAAGCTAAGATGCTGACTTATCTATAACTACCTAGGTAATTTATCAAATAATAAGCAATTCTCAACAACAAATAAGCACTAAATCCAACTGAAAATGATTATGCTAAAATAAGCTAAAAATGGAACTTTAAAACTCACTTGGGACCTCAGCTTAAAAGTGGCACCAATTATGGCAGCTACAAGCTCTAGCTTATTCAGAGAATAAGCTAGTTAAGTCCTCCTTGCCCCTCCATTGCAGGCAACTTCCAAAAGCTTTCCACAAATATGCATAGGAATAGAATTTGAATATTTGAACTGATTTGATCCTAAAAAAAACTCACAAAAGCTATAGAGAGCTTAAATGAGTCTAAGCTACTGAGAATTTAGCTTATTGAAGCTTGAAGTAAGATTTGAACATATATATATATATATATATATATATATATATATATATATATATATATATATATATATATATATATATATATATATATATATATATTATTGATTTTTCTGATTTTTAGATTTTTGAGATTTAAAACATGAATAATGAAAATAGATTATTAAAGAGCTTATCCTGACTTATCTAATAGCTTATATAACAGTAGAAGAGCTTAACAAACAACTTAAAGGAAATTTGAGAGTAAATAAGCAAATTGGATTAAAAAGTAAAACTAGAATTTCATTAATAAAAGCTTGATTACACTATGAAAACTTTGAGATTACAATTCAGTAAACAAAACTACAACATAACACTACTAAAAACTACTTATAAACTACATGCTAAATGAAGAAGAAGAGGCCTCTATTTATAGCCGAACCATGAAGCTTCTAGGTCTGCCATGTCATCAATCCACACCTCCTTTGTGCTTCTTTGAGTCGTTATTAGCCTTTGGATCACCCTTGGACAACAATCTAACAATCTCAGCCCTTGGATCACTATGCCACGCACCATCAACCAATCACAAGCCTCGAATTCTCTTGGGATTGCTGACATGTCAGTCCTGACATGTCAAAATCCTTCTAGAAATGCGCGAGAAGTACAAAACTACCCTTAATTAGGGTTAATTTCTGGGACGGGGTAATTAGGGTTCATGCTGGGTAAATTGGGGAAAAAGATAAGGCGGGTAACTTTTTTATATTTATTTGACCGTGGGTGGGTTTAAGACCGGGTCATGGTTTGGGTTGGGACCGGGTTTTAACAAAATGAAAGTGGGCTTGGGTTTATATGTATTGGGCTGGTGGGAGTTATTGGTTTGGATAATGGATTGGATTTTTAAAATAAAATCCGAACTTTAGTTATAGTATAGGATTCTTAGATATAAATTTGATAAGGACCAATGTTGTAATTTCTGAAACTTTAGGGACCTTTCCTGCCAAACTTTAATAATGTGATCCAAGGGCCATTCTTGTAATACTTTGATTCTTCAAGGATTTTTGGTGACATTTTGAGAATAAACTTTGATCATTTGCTTCCCCGGCTTCGGCTTTTGACACTTTTTCAAATCTCGTGCTCGTTTTCTTGGTTTTTGCTTGATTTTGTCCATATTTCATGATATCCGTACCTGCATAGAAACAAACACAAAAACACAATATCTTTGGCATTTATGGTTAGTTTTTGGTCGTTTTGGTCTTAATTTGGCAAATAAAAGGTATGTGAATAAGCACATACCAAGACTGAACTTAACTTTTCCAATGATCCACCTCTCGGGCTAGGTAACACAAGCCGAAGTGGTGAGGATAGTATGAAACTGCTTACTGAATTGATGAATACTTGTACCAAACTTGCTGCACAGGTTCTTGATCTGCAAACTCTAACTGCTTCTCAAGATGGAGTAACCAAAGCTCGAGGTGGGAGAATTAAGGCTTTGAAGAGAAGGATTAGATATTTAGAAGGCATCAAGAGATCAAGAACTCCCAAACTTAAGGTGAAATCTTCTGAAGCTTCAAAGGGTGCTCCCAAACAGGGGGGGAATGAAGGCAAAGTTTCAGGGGAGGTTAAGGAGGTTGAGAATGTTGGTGCAGAAAGTGAGCCAATGGATTTTGTGGTTGCTGATAACCAAGGGAATCAAGTGGTGATTGATAGCTATGTGGCCAAGGTTACTACTGCTGATAGTGCTGCTGACAAAGAAGTTATTGCTGCTAGTGGTCAAGAAGTTATTGCTGCTAGTGAACCACTTACAGCTGCTAGTACAAAAGTTAGTCCTGCTACACCAGAGGTTACTACTGCTGCTAGTGTACTTGCTGAACTAAAGACATCCAAGCCAGTAACCAAAGGTGTTATAATCAAGGAGCCATCTTCAAAAGCACAAGCTACACAATCAACTCAACAGGTTACAGGCAAAGGAAAAGGAATATCTTTTTAACAATTAAGAATATCTTCTAAATCTTTAGTCTTTGTAGATTTCTCTTCTATCAGATTTAGTCCTTCTTGTTTTCATTCTTCTTGTTTTATCTTCATCAAATCAATAAACACAACAATCTTTCCCTATTTGATGATGACAAAACAACCACGATTCTTGTACGAACTTCCCTAGACGAAGTAGTAAGCTTCCCCTTACCACTGCTGATACTTATTGTAGAGCCTGTGGAGAAACCATTATCTAAAGAAAAGCATCTACAATTAGATGATGAGGTTGCAGAGAAACTCCAACAAGAGTTTGAGGCAGAGAATAAAAAGATTTTGGAACAAAGAAGAATAGCTGCAGAGAAAGATGCTAAGAATGCAGAGTTGATTGCTGCATGGGATGAGGAAAGGGCTCAAGTTGATGATGATCGGGAGCTTGCTCAGAAACTCCAACAAGAAGAGCAAGATCAGTATTCTATTGATGAAAGAGGCAGGGTGCTGAAAGAACTTATTGATGAAAGAAAGAAGTTCTATGAAGCTCAAAGATTAGCAGCTAAGAAGAATAAGCCACCCACTCAAGCACAAAGAAGAGCTTTCATGTGTGCATATTTGAAGAACATGGACAATTGGAAACTAAAGAATTTTAAATAGTTGGATGATAGCAGAATTAAAGAATTATACACAATTTCCAAATGAAATATTGAAAGCTTTGTGAACACTGAGGTGGTGAAGGGCATTGAGGAAAAGAAAGAAGAGAGATCAAGTTCTAAAAGAGCAGGTGATAAATTGGAAAAGAAAAGCAGTAAAAAGAAGAAGTCTGAACATAAAGCAGAGAAAGAGCAGAGCAAAGAGCAAGAGCAGACTGAGCAAGCTGATGAAGATGTAGAACAAATGCAAGCTCACACAGAACTTGCAGTTGTATCTGTAGGAGAACCTGAAGGAGAAGCCATGGATGCAGAGCCTTTAAGTATTAAACAACCAATAGTTGATTTCAAGTCTGGATTTCATGGGAAAACAACTTATTGGGATATCAAGAGGCATGATGGTTCATCTTTGAGGTTTGTGAGCTTTCTACAAATGGTTCATCACTTTGACAGAAAAGATATGGTGGCTTTATGGAGGCTATACAAAGAAAGATTTGGTAATGACAAACCAGAACAAATCTATGATAGAGTCATCTGGGATTACTTGAAAGTGATGTTTGAACCACATCATGAGGATGGAGTATGGAGAAGTATAAGGCACAACACAGTCATAGAATGGAAACTTTATCAGAGTTGTGGAGTGCATGCTTTGTCTGCACATGGGCTGATGATCTATATGCTTGTAGAAAAGGATTATCCTTTAGCTTTCCATAAGGATATTTTACATTAGATGTTGTATGGGAAGAGAAGACTTTAGCTTCAGTATTCTTATGATGAGATGGCTTATCAGTTGCTCAAGAAGATGAAAAAGCATCTAGGACCCAAGAACATACCACATAATTAACTGTTTGGAATCATCCTCTCAGTGATTGTTCAAGCTTAAAGAGAAACTTGATGATTTTGGAAGAAAATATCAAGTTTAGGGGAGGATTGTTGGGTTTTAGAGCTGCTGCTGTTTGTTTAGTTAAGACTGCTGATGGAAAGTGCTCTAAGTCATTGTTGCTGCTAGTATTAATGGTTACAGTTGCTTGTGTATTTTACTACTGCTAGTGATGCTGAAGATGTTCAAGAAAATACATCAAGTAGTTACTACTCCTAGACAACATGTTACAACTGCTAGTTCAGAGTTACAACTGCTTTCACTGCTAATGAACTTGAAGAAAAACACTCTAAGTGTTTAGTGCTGCTAGAAGAAAAGTTAGTACTGCTAGTACGAACTTACAACTGCTGAAGAGTTTATGCTGCTAGAGTTAGAGTTAAGACTGCTAGAGTGTATAGTTAGTACTGCTTATGAGATAAACATGTATAGTCGGTTAGATAATTATAGAAAAGATTCTTTTAAGATTTATCTTGTATAACAATCAATTGTAAGCCAAATAGGACTCCTTAGTCTATAAAAGGAGGACCTAGGGCATAGAGATAGATATGTGATTCTTTAGAAAACTTCAAGGTTGTAAACCCTAATACTTAAGAGTATTCGTATTATTAATAATATTGAAGTGATTTGTTTGATATTGTTTGTTTGATTCTTCTTAAGATTAAAGTTTAGATTCCACATATATTTTAATACAATCAAAACAGTTTCTACATAAGTTGTATTGGATTTATTTAATATTACTTAACCTTTACAAGCTAAGGGAAATCAATTAAGTAGCCAACTGGGATCAACAGTTGGCAATATTGACCCTCGGACTTGATAAGTATATATGTCAATTAGTTAGTTTATTTGTTATATAGTTGGAAGAGTAAGATTATTTGAATATATAAATTTTCTAATAAAACCAAGGTTATGTACCTCTACATTGTTATGGTTTTATGAAGTGATTTATGAGGCTAGATCGAAATAAGTAGGATCATTTGGATGAGAGCTAGAGTATGCACAATAGTATTATTGCAAAGAACATTTTAATTGATTATAGTATCGTTATGCTATTTACTAGGCGGCCGAGCATTTGTGACACTTAATAGAACTCAAGAAATACTTAAAGGACCTCAAGGTGAGTGCTCGCTACCCCTTTTAAATTATGTTTTCCTTTGGAGGGGGGGGGGAAATGATACTCATAGTCCATTTCAATTATATTTCTCTGTGCTAAATACTTTGTTTCCTTGGACAACTTATGTGTTACTCAAATGTTATTTTGAACGTTTTTATGCTGTGATACATTGTTTTCATACTTTGGACAAGATGTGCGTTTTGATTGCAATATGTACCTTACTGTATGTTTATTATTGTGTGGACTCAATTTGTGTAATTGCAAGTGGTTAGGATGTATTAATAGTACAAATTTTGGGAAGTAGCACCCAATACTATTTGGGCTGACACCCCCACCCTTATATTTTGTGTGCATTCTAAATGAATGGTGAATATACTCCGGACAAGTAGTAAACTTTAGGAAAGTGGCACCCAGGAATTCTTTGGGAAGAGGCACCCAATATGTTTAGATCCTTCAATGTGTGGTTTGTTGCATAAGGCTCGGTCGTTGCATTTGTGTGATCTCATTAAGTGCTCGTTTAGGCATATCTTACTCACCATTGTCCTACAAGTTTTATGTGCACAGCAAATGCGGTTTACATTCTAAACCTGCGAGCTCACCAATTTTATGTTGACGTTTTCGAGTATCATTTTCAGGTGATCATCATCAATATTTTTGAAGACACTTGCATTGAAGTTAGACATTATCCTCATTTCAAAAGGGCGTGTTAAATTGGTTAAGAGTTTTTCTAAGGACATTGTTTTAGCAAATTAAGGCTTATGTTTTGGATAAAGATGCTCGTGTAACGTTGTAAGATTTATTTCTTTAATCAAGTGTGGTATTGTTCTACTCTCTTATGCGATGTTCCGAACCGTCGCACCTCGTGTTTCCGCTTCAGGCGGGTGTGTGACAGATTGGTATCAGAGCTTAAGGTTATAGAGAATGCCAATTTTTCTAAAATAAAAACCCCAACTATAGCCAAACTAAAGTTTTCGTAAAACCTCGAACATGATACGAGTCTACTAGCTCGAGCATTCCATCATTTTTCCTAAATTATGCATAGCCTGATAAACTATGCCTAATTTAGGAGGGATTATGGAATGATGGGGGTAGTTACCTTGGATCATGCTTGGTTGGACTCAAAAGCTAGATCACCTAAAAGTGCATCGGTCGTGTACGTGTGTATTTGCATTATATGTTTTATGCATTCACATTTGTGTTGCTATGCATTCTATATAGATGCGTTCTTACCTTTGTTACGTTATGACCACTACTAGTGTTTAAGCATGTCTGGTTTCTTTCTTGCTTGTTCCTGTTTTGCTATGCTTCTTAGTATGTCTTCATTTAAATCGTGTTATTTGAATACTATTTTGGATGCATCCCAACAATGCGTTGTTGGAAGACCAATATTGGATACATTATTTCTGGTTCATCCTAGCGGTCTTAACTCCAGCCTGGAGTTGAGCTCCGGTTGGTATTCGACTTGTTAGAAGGCCAATATTGGTTACGCTATATTGGATACATTATTTTGAAAACGCTATTTCGAATACACTATTTTGGATACGCTATTTTGGAAACGATATTTTGAATACTATTTTGACCACTAATTTGGATACATGACCACACAATTATTGCCCTATGCCATTATGTCACATGCCTTGTCTCCCCGTTCCACTCACTTTGTTAGCAAGTCTGAATACACCTCATTCTAATCCGATGAGTCGGATTACATCAATAGTCGCCCTAGGAACAACCCGCCAATCAGCGTGGTCGCAATTAGTGGTTTTGTCATACGATTAGGGCCTTGGAGACTGAAAGTAGAATAATAGGACTCATGAGAAAGTAACGACCTTATGTTGAGTTGTTTGTATTGACCGTGATAACAATGCCCGCCCTGGTGTTCGTGTTTCGGAGATTGTACCGATACGGATAAGTCAAAGTCTATTGGTCAAAATTTTTGTACAAATGAAAACGTCTTCTTACAAATCTTATGAGGTATGATAAATTTGGGATTTTCAATGGTTGGGCAGTTTTAAGTATAAATCATTTTGAATGTATGTTCAAACACCAATTTCTTGAAGGTCAATATCCAAACCATATACGAAGGATCACTTTATCAATATACAAACTTCTGTAGTCATATTCCTCACGTGACTAAAATTGTGGAAAATTTCAAACAATGTTGTTCCAAAATACATTTATGGTCAAATTTTTATAAAGTGTTACTCAAATACATGTTGTTAACAAATTTTAAAACCATTCCTCCAAGAAGGAACACGAACTATACCTACACACTATTTGACCTTAGAAGTGAATCAAACACCTCTGCTCGAGACTATTAATATCGATATGCCATACCCTAGCACTATTCTTGCGAGGTACAACTTTCTCACTCATTCCATATGATAAGACTCTAACATTGGTTGAAAATGCGTTGAGTAAACAAACGATGTACAATTACTCAAGAGACAACGTGCCCTTTTCGGAGTCCTAGATAACTTTGTCACATTGGGACAGGACTTCACTTTTACATTGGGATATCAAGAAGTTGCACCTGATTATAAGGCCATTAGCTTTCACTTGTAACAAGACAAACATCTCTCGACGTAGTATCCACTTGACTCAGGCCACTAATACAATGATTTCAAGTCATCATATGTAAAACCCCAAAATTACCACAATCTGAGATGACCAAAATACCCTCTGAATTTGAAATTTTAAGAACTTATGAAATACGCTATAAATTAAAACTTGAGTTATATAACATGTTATGACTCCAAAATATACGATATGAACATATAACCTAAAGTAAATACGAAATGTTACGGGAACCCTACAATATAAAATATGGCACGTTTGAATGTGTCACATAAGCCAAATAATTAAAGGTTGTACACAAAATAACTTGCTAATATCGGAAATATTAAATAAAAGATGGAAGGTGATAATTAGTAAACCATGGACACACATTTTATGGAAACAAGACCAATTAGTGTTGTACCATTTAAAGAGATACGTATTACACATATTATCCTAACTAACATATGCGACTTTCCTTCCCATGTACACGCTTTGACCAATTTGAGCATATCAACATATTATACAAATTTATTTACTTCCTTGGCACCACAACCACTCTAAACGTATTCCTCTTTTAAATAGAAGATTTGTTATTGAATACACCATTATGCTCGGCCTAAAAAAAAAAAAAAATCAGCTCTCTCTTCCCTTATTCCCTTCTTATATTAACCAAAATATACACATTCAAAGAAGACATGCAAACCCTAAAACAAAACAAATAAGTAGCGGCAGTTGGTTTTATATTTCTGCCATTCGAGTGAAAAGGTGGTAAGCACGAGGTGTGAAAGGGACTAACCAGAGGGTGTTGATCGTGGTCTTATACGGGGTTCGAGGGTGTTTCCGTTTGATTCGAATCAGGTCCTGGTTGGATCTTTTATTCTTGTTCAATCGACAGAAAGGTATCCACTCTTGTTCTTGTTTTATCGACTTTAATACACATAAAACGTCCATAAATTGTAACCGTCTCGTTAATAAGTTATATAAGGCTGACAATAAGAGTTTTGTCGTATAAATATAATAGAACACTACTTGTATAACATGTTACAAATCAAATAAGTGAATCGGTTCTCTAATGGTGGCGTTGGGTTAGGTAGTGTCAACATGGGTGTCGATATATAATTCAAGTCTGCTGTTTAAATCAAGGTATATATATGAGTGTATAATCTGGTCTTGAAGCATGGGTTCGATCACTTATTATATATACTATAAAACCTGGATGAATGTCGCATGAATTGTTAAGCCATGAACACATGAGATCGATGCCAATGTTGGTTAAACCTGCTTTAGAACTAGAGTGTAATAGGCGCATAAAATATGGTTTAGAGACACTTGTGCAATCACTAAAAAAAAAAAAAAAAAAGACAACATAAAACCTGGTATGATGAGTGTAAAAAGAATGAATTGCATGCATGGTTGAGTCATTGAATATAATGGTCAAATGGGAAAATAAAGGTGTTTTACGTGCAGATTTTAACGTGTAAAGAAGGTGTCTAGTAGAGTGTGAACTTCATGATTTTATGTGGTCCTTGTGGTGTCGTGTGGCTGTCATGTGAGTCGAGTTTTACGCGAAGTGGGTCTTGTGGTTGTGTCGTGTGTGAGTAAAGTTTCGTGTAGGCTGTGGTGTGTTGTGTTAGGCAAGAAACGATGGCGAGTTAATGGTGCATAGGGCTGAGTTTTAGAAAGGTTTTTGGCTGGTCGATGGTGGGTACATATGATTTTCGACAGTGTTTGAAATAAGTTAGCATGCATGAGTTTCTTTTGGTGGTCTTCCTTTCCAATTGTTCAAACTATATATAAAGAGAGCCTTTTGAGTACAGCAAGAATAATACTCCGTAGTATAATAAGAGTACTATAATAGAATAAAGATGGTAGCATGTGAATGTCAGTGATAGCATGGTCATATCTTCTTCTTTTGGTCCTATCATGCGTCAATGTCATTTGTATTCTTTGTGTGTTTTTCGTATCAATCACATGGGAAAAGGGTAGGCTTACACATAAAGTATACTAGACTATATTTTCCATCTATTTTCATATTCCACCTTACACTTTACAAGTTAGACACTTTAAAACCCCATACCTACTTCATATACATAATCAGTCCTAACTCATGTATGGTGTCATTTTAAATAATTAACTTAACTAAATAGTAACATTAACAATAAAGGACTAATTTTGCTAACTTACTAAAATGGGAAATTACTAAAGTAAGGAAGTTAATAAAATGGAAAGCATACTAAAATTCTTATGAACGTAAAGTAATATTTGATTATTAATTCGTATAGGTTCCGTAACGCGGGAGTGATCCTTTGTCTTTCGATCCATATTTCTGGTTTGTTTGGCTGTTGAATAAGGTACAGATACTCTGCCCTTTTTCAGTAAGGGTTCTCATATGCCATACATTGATTTTGAGTTATGATTCTGCTAAGATTCCCCAATCCATTGCTATGTTTCCTTTGAATGAACCTTTGATATTACTTGTGATATGACTTTGAGATGCACCTTTTGGTATATGACCTTGTGTTATGATTTTGAGACATGACTCTTAGTTTGATACCCGAGCCATTTTTGTTCTTTCCTAGCCAGGAAGGTAACCTGGCCATGTCTGTGATGCACCACTGGCATGACTCCTGTGTGGGGGAGTGATTTCTCACACCGTCCCTTTTATATTATCTGCCATGGCTACTTGACTTTGAGATTGACTTTGAGTTTGGGGGGCGTATGGATTGCAATCCTAGGCTTGTTTGTGAATTTGAGTATGACTTTGAGTATGACTTTGAGGTGACTGGTGCTGTGTGCAATACACGCCTTTCACATTTCTGGGAGCTGATCACTCCACTATTATGATACATGAGGACACCCCTCATATTATCTGGTTGCCTGAGAGGTATCCCCTCTGATTGTGAGACTATGATTTTGAGATGATGACTTTGAGATTATGACTTTGAGTTTCTGGGCTCGTGGTAGATGACTATCCTACTCTTCTCTTATTATCCATTTATTTCTTTTATACCTTATGACATTCCCATTGCCCATATTATATTTCTGTTTCGTTATCCTTTGCTTTGTATATGTATCTGTTCACTGAGCTTTTTAAGCTCAGCCGCACGTTTTTCTTTCGTGTGCGGCAGGTAATAAGCAGGACGACGGGTTTGGGTATGAGTGAAGAGACTTTTGGACTTAGAAGACTTTGATAGTGTTCTGAAGTAGAGACCATTAAAAGGAGTTGCTTTTGCAGACTTAGTGTTTAGTTTTGTTTCCGTTGTAACCATGTAAATTTCAGGATTTCATTTGTAACCTTTGAGAATTTCTGTATTACTTGAAATGTAAGCTTTGTTTTGATCTGATGTGAAACCATTAGTGTGACATCTTTACCCTTATTGGGTTGGGGTGTTACAATTTATGGTATCAGAGAGACAGGCTGCGATTCGTAATACATTTACCCTTGGCCTGTGTAAGTTAGGACCACTAAGTTTTCCCTGTAGGCACTCGTAGGACAACCTTTGAAAATTTGCTTTAAGATTTCCCTATAGGAACGTAAGTTTTGACCAGTGAGGAATGGGTAGACTATAAGGCATTTGTTTAAGTATCATTGCTTTCGCATCACTCTGATTCGTGCCTTGCTTTTGGTTAGATCCTGTTAATATCACTTTTGGAAAGTGAAAGCTTATGCTTTGCACCACCTAAGATTTGAACCTGATTAAGTCTTGAAGGCATTGAGAATTTCATAAAGTTGCCTGACACTATTTGATCCTTATCTTCAGATTTTGACTCTGATCTCTGATCCTTTCGTTAATCATTTTGACGCCTCTTCGGGCACTTCGAGAACCTCCATGGCGATGACGTACTTGATATGTTTTGTTTTGTCTCTTGCTTTTGATAAGTATCTATGAATCTTCCGACACTATTTGATTTCGTTTCACCCACCTCTATCCCTATGAGAAGTCTTGTAGTGTGTAACCACGAGTATAAGAATGTTTTCCCCCCTCACTTTTGAATGATAAAGCTATGATTTGCGAACCGTCCTTCTTTGAATAGTTAACTTTGATTTTATTCTGACAAGGAAATTGTGGGATGATCAGTCAAATATCGACAACTACCTTTCTATGTCTCACATTTGGCGTTTGCAACAATTTTGAACTTCCGACTACGATTACCAATTGTCTAACCCTTTGCTATCTCTATTACTCTGGAGACGCGTGTGTTACTTTCACGGTTATGAAGTTTTCCTAGAAACCATTTCGTACACCAATAAATGAACCTCATCGTAGAAGCCTTTTGGCACCTTGAGTTTTCTGGACATGAACCCTGTATTGAACGTTATTTGGCACCCTGAACTTTTGATTATAATCCCTGTTGGACCACCAAGTTTTTCCACCGGAGTATGAAGTAAGATTTGACATGATACCGAGAGATTCTAGTCACTAAACGAAGATGTCTTTCGGATCATACCAATTGACTGGAGCAACCGGGAAGAGCAGCAACCGAAGACCAGGAAGTGAGTTTACTTAAGTGTATCTTCTGGGCATGTTTTAGATTCGTTCGCGAAAAAGAAGGATGGTGACTGGAGATATGTATTGATTACAGGAAGCTGAACCGTAATACCGTTAGGAGCCAATATTTCCTCCACCCTGAAACGACTATGTGGTTGTTTAATTCAGAGCGCGAAGTTTTTCCTTTCTGATGAATTGATCTTATTCTTGAAATCGCCTCCTGTATTCGTAAACGACTGCTATGACAGTTAGTGACGCTAATAGTATTAGCTAAAGCTCTGACGATTTTGAGAATTTGATAAATAATGTTTTCTCGTGAGTACTTGGACAAGTGGTCATTGTATGACCAAATAGTACGTTCAGAAACGAGGAAGAGCATGAAAATCATTTCTTTGCACCTTGTTAGAAATTCGACGATCATTTGCGCATTCTGGGAGATGGATACTTGTTGAGACAACTAGAAGCATTCCTTCACTGCATGACCTGGAGTTGACAATAACGGTGGCTACCCTGAAGAGAGAAGACGTTCCTTACAAGACAGGAGTGTTGGCGATGCAGAAGAAGAAGTCTAGTCAAGACGGCGAACCTGGAGCTGACGTAGACATACAGTCTCACTTCCCTATTCATCTTGGTTGTACTAAGATGAATTGAGAGCGGAAACAGATGAAGATGTAGAACAAATGCAAGCTCACACAGAACTTGCAGTTGTATCTGTAGGAGAACCTGAAGGAGAAGTCATGGATGCAAAGCCTTTAAGTGTTAAACAACCAATAGTTGATTTTAAGTCTGGATTTCATGGGAAAACAACTTATTGGGATATCAAGAGGCATGATGGTTCATCTTTGAGGTTTGTAAGCTTTCTACAAATGGTTCATCACTTTGACAGAAAAGATATGGTGGCTTTATGAAGACTATACAAAGAAAGATTTGGTAATGACAAACCAGAACAAATCTATGATAGAGTCATCTGGGATTATTTGAAAGTGATGTTTGAACCACATCATGAGGATGGAGTATGGAGAAGTCTAAGGCAAAACACAGTCATAGAATGGAAACTTTATCAGAGTTGTGGAGTGCATGCTTTTTCTGCACATGGGCTGATGATCTATATGCTTGTAGAAAAGGATTATCCTTTAGCTTTCCATAAGGATATTTTACATTAGATGTTGTATGGGAAGAGAAGACTTTAGCTTCAGTATTCTTATGATGAGATGGCTTATCAGTTGCTCAAGAAGATGAAAAAGCATCTAGGACCCAAGAACATACCACATAATTAACTGTTTGGAATCATCCTCTCAGTGATTGTTCAAGCTTAAAGAGAAACTTGATGATTTTGGAAGAAAATATCAAGTTTAGGGGAGGATTGTTGGGTTTTAGAGCTGCTGCTGCTTGTTTAGTTAAGACTGCTGATGGAAAGTGCTCTAAGTCATTGTTGCTGCTAGTATTAATGGTTACAGTTGCTTGTGTATTTTACTACTGCTAGTGATGCTGAAGATGTTCAAGAAAATACATCAAGTAGTTACTACTCTTAGACAACATGTTACAACTGTTAGTTCAGAGTTACAACTGCTTTCACTGCTAATGAACTTGAAGAAAAACACTCTAAGTGTTTAGTGCTGCTAGAAGAAAAGTTAGTACTGCTAGTACGAACTTACAACTGCTGAAGAGTTTATGCTGCTAGAGTTAGAGTTAAGACTGCTAAAGTGTATAGTTAGTACTGCTTATGAGATAAACTTGTATAGTCAGTTAGATAATTATAGAAAAGATTCTTTTAAGATTTATCTTGTATAACAATCAATTGTAAGCCAAATAGGACTCCTTAGTCTATAAAAGGAGGACCTAGGACATAGAGATAGATATGTGATTCTTTAGAAAACTTCAAGGTTGTAAACCCTAATACTTAAGAGTATTCGTATTATTAATAATATTGAAGTGATTTGTTTGATATTGTTTGTTTGATTCTTCTTAAGATTAAAGTTTAGATTCCACATATATTTTAATACAATCAAAACAGTTTCTACATAAGTTGTATTGGATTTATTTAATATTACTTAACCTTTACAAGCTAAGGGAAATCAATTAAGTAGCCAACTGGGATCAACAGTTGGCAATATTGACCCTCGGACTTGATAAGTATATATGTCAATTAGTTAGTTTATTTGTTATATAGTTGGAAGAGTAAGATTATTTGAATATATAAATTTTCTAATAAAACCAAGGTTATGTACCTCTACATTGTTATGGTTTTATGAAGTGATTTATGAGGCTAGATCGAAATAAGTAGGATCATTTGGATGAGAGCTAGAGTATGCACAATAGTATTATTGCAAAGAACATTTTAATTGATTATAGTATCGTTATGCTATTTACTAGGCGGCCGAGCATTTGTGACACTTAATAGAACTCAAGAAATACTTAAAGGACCTCAAGGTGAGTGCTCGCGACCCCTTTTAAATTATGTTTTCCTTTGGAGGGGGGGGGGGAAATGATACTCATAGTCCATTTCAATTATATTTCTCTGTGCTAAATACTTTGTTTCCTTGGACAACTTATGTGTTACTCAAATGTTATTTTGAACGTTTTTATGCTGTGATACATTGTTTTCATACTTTGGACAAGATGTGCGTTTTGATTGCAATATGTACCTTACTGTATGTTTATTATTGTGTGGACTCAATTTGTGTAATTGCAAGTGGTTAGGATGTATTAATAGTACAAATTTTGGGAAGTAGCACCCAATACTATTTGGGCTGACACCCCCACCCTTATATTTTGTGTGCATTCTAAATGAATGGTGAATATACTCCGGACAAGTAGTAAACTTTAGGAAAGTGGCACCCAGGAATTCTTTGGGAAGAGGCACCCAATATGTTTAGATCCTTCAATGTGTGGTTTGTTGCATAAGGCTCGGTCGTTGCATTTGTGTGATCTCATTAAGTGCTCGTTTAGGCATATCTTACTCACCATTGTCCTACAAGTTTTATGTGCACAGCAAATGCGGTTTACATTCTAAACCTGCGAGCTCACCAATTTTATGTTGACGTTTTCGAGTATCATTTTCAGGTGATCATCATCAATATTTTTGAAGACACTTGCATTGAAGTTAGACATTATCCTCATTTCAAAAGGGCGTGTTAAATTGGTTAAGAGTTTTTCTAAGGACATTGTTTTAGCAAATTAAGGCTTATGTTTTGGATAAAGATGCTCGTGTAACGTTGTAAGATTTATTTCTTTAATCAAGTGTGGTATTGTTCTACTCTCTTATGCGATGTTCCGAACCGTCGCACCTCGTGTTTCCGCTCTAAGCGGGGTGTGACAGATTTGTATAAGAGCTTAAGGTTATAGAGAATGCCAGGATTTCTAAAATAAAAACCCCAACTATAGCCAAACTAAAGTTTTCGTAAAACCTCGAACATGATACGAGTCTACTAGCTCGAGCATTCCATCATTTTTCCTAAATTATGCATAGCCTGATAAACTATGCCTAATTTAGGAGGGATTATGGAATGATGGGGGTAGTTACCTTGGATCATGCTTGGTTGGACTCAAAAGCTAGATCACCTAAAAGTGCATCGGTCGTGTACGTGTGTATTTGCATTATATGTTTTATGCATTCACATTTGTGTTGCTATGCATTCTATATAGATGCGTTCTTACCTTTGTTACGTTATGACCACTACTAGTGTTTAAGCATGTCTGGTTTCTTTCTTGCTTGTTCCTGTTTTGCTATGCTTCTTAGTATGTCTTCATTTAAATCGTGTTATTTGAATACTATTTTGGATGCATCCCAACAATGCGTTGTTGGAAGACCAATATTGGATACATTATTTCTGGTTCATCCTAGCGGTCTTAACTCCAGCCTGGAGTTGAGCTCCGGTTGGTATTCGACTTGTTAGAAGGCCAATATTGGTTACGCTATATTGGATACATTATTTTGAAAACGCTATTTCGAATACACTATTTTGGATACGCTATTTTGGAAACGATATTTTGAATACTATTTTGACCACTAATTTGGATACATGACCACACAATTATTGCCCTATGCCATTATGTCACATGCCTTGTCTCCCCGTTCCACTCACTTTGTTAGCAAGTCTGAATACACCTCATTCTAATCCGATGAGTCGGATTACATCAATAGTCGCCCTAGGAACAACCCGCCAATCAGCGTGGTCGCAATTAGTGGTTTTGTCATACGATTAGGGCCTTGGAGACTGAAAGTAGAATAATAGGACTCATGAGAAAGTAACGACCTTATGTTGAGTTGTTTGTATTGACCGTGATAACAATGCCCGCCCTGGTGTTCGTGTTTCGGAGATTGTACCGATACGGATAAGTCAAAGTCTATTGGTCAAAATTTTTGTACAAATGAAAACGTCTTCTTACAAATCTTATGAGGTATGATAAATTTGGGATTTTCAATGGTTGGGCAGTTTTAAGTATAAATCATTTTGAATGTATGTTCAAACACCAATTTCTTGAAGGTCAATATCCAAACCATATACGAAGGATCACTTTATCAATATACAAACTTCTGTAGTCATATTCCTCACGTGACTAAAATTGTCGAAAATTTCAAACAATGTTGTTCCAAAATACATTTATGGTCAAATTTTTATAAAGTGTTACTCAAATACATGTTGTTAACAAATTTTAAAACCATTCCTCCAAGAAGGAACACGAACTATACCTACACACTATTTGACCTTAGAAGTGAATCAAACACCTCTGCTCGAGACTATTAATATCGATATGCCATACCCTAGCACTATTCTTGCGAGGTACAACTTTCTCACTCATTCCATATGATAAGACTCTAACATTGGTTGAAAATGCGTTGAGTAAACAAACGATGTACAATTACTCAAGAGACAACGTGCCCTTTTCGGAGTCCTAGATAACTTTGTCACATTGGGACAGGACTTCACTTTTACATTGGGATATCAAGAAGTTGCACCTGATTATAAGGCCATTAGCTTTCACTTGTAACAAGACAAACATCTCTCGACGTAGTATCCACTTGACTCAGGCCACTAATACAATGATTTCAAGTCATCATATATCCTGGTTCTACCTAGGCGAGTTGAGAACTTGGACTTACGAGCGTATCTAATAATAACTTTCGAACATTCCAAATCCTTGGCACCAGATTCTGTCCTTAGATCTTTCAACTCATAGATCATCATCTTCAGCTAGTCGTATATGCCTGATAACACGTTCTTCCTTGACATTTTCACACCAAGGCCTTTTCCCTTAAAAGTTCTTTTTATCCACTATGAGACTATTAGAAATGTCTACCCTCATTGATCAAATTGGTTCTACCCTTTCATTTCGATTTACGACATCAGCAACTATACTTACTTTTCATGGATGATAAGGATACCACCATCGTAACTCTTTACTAACCTCGTACACACTATTTGTCTCCGAATGAGAACCCTCTTACGAAACATGTACATAAGACTCTTATGGTCGGTACGGATAAGACACTGCGTACCATACAAATATTGTCTCCATAATCGCAATACAAGACTATGACTACCAACTCCATGCCACGAGTTGGTTATTCCTTCTCATTTTCTTCAATTACCTTGAAACAAACTTCTTCACACATTGGGAAGCCTTCATGACATGTATTATTCCTATATAACCACTTCTTTGATCTTCGTAGACGGTGATCGTTCCTTCATTCGGAGATGCAGCTGTAATAACCTTTCCATCATATGTGATTTTTCCTCAATTTATGGCCAACAAATTCAATACAAGTTAGCACCATAATCCACCTAACGAAACCATAACATACTTCATCAGATTTACTCCCATCAATACTGATGGGGATATCATCAACGATTTCTTCATTAACCAATTATCCTCCATCTACAAATTTTACAACTACCCCCTATCTAATTTCGTTGATTCATGACTCACACGATGGTATGAGAAAGTCACAAAACATCTTTTTGGCACCAAGCATCAAATACGAGCAAGTATGTTATTAACAACAAAGGTACCCGACACAACATCAGGTGCTACCCTTACTTCCACATCAGTCATCTTACAAGCTTATCATATTGCCTTAGGTTTTTCATCCCCCTTGTCACGATGACATTTCCGACTTTCTTTTGACAAATACATCAACCTTAGTGAGTCCCCAAGAAACACAATTTCCACAAGTTAACTACGCGGTGCAGTCTCAAACAAAGTGACCTGATCGATCTCACTAGTAACAAGTGAACTGTTTTCATTCTTACCACACTAGCTATCTCTACTGCTTGTTCAAAACTTTTGGTGCTGCAAACCTTACAAACCATTTTGGATATTGATGAAGACCGGATAAAGAAAGACTGATCCTCCTCTCCTCGATAGATACTCAATGTTCTGCAAAACATCATAACTAGGCGAAAATTCTTTACATACACCAGAACTGATTTAATTCGTTGCTTCAAGTTTAGAAAATCTTCTTCAAAGCCTATCTATGTAACCTCGTAGACAAACTTCTTCTCCATCGCCTTTACCAATTTCTCTCTAATCGACTCAATTTATCTGACAGTACCCCTGATCTTATTCACTAATCTCACAAATCTAATCCGCAGATACCTATTCGATTATTTTTTGAGCAAAACTAAAATTGGGGCTATTTTTCAAAAATGTTGAACTATTTAGCGACTCTTAACTTAATTTCATGCAGTTCTTGTTTGATGAGTTGTGAAATTAAGTTAGATTCAAGTTGTTACTTAGCTTAAGGTTTTTGATAAATTTGCTCGAGGACGGGAAAGCTTATTCCATCAAATCTAACCACTCGATAGTTACTTTTGGACTGTATATTTCATTATGCTTAGAAGGACGAGCTCAGATAAAGTTGTCATATGTTACGACTATTAGTAGTATTTTCCCTTGCTGCGTAAGCTGTGACCGCCACACTAGAGTCCTGATTTCACTTCTAGTTCTATCGTTATGACTTTGACCTCCGTTGAGTTCTACATACAAGCATTGGTCTATTGCAGCAGGAGCAGATAGAATTATTGATTTTAAACTAGTGGACTAGGTCATTTGCACTAGACTAGCAGTTCCATTGGAAAAATTGGTTATCTCGATCTACGAACACCCTCGAGATTTAGTGGTTAACATGTGTTGAGCCTCAAGAAAAGCCTAACTAGTGATTAACTGGTTATCACCATAGGAAGTAAGTTTGATGATTAATTTCAAGTCGGGGAAGAACTAACTGAAACCCTTATTAGGAAAGTCAAGCAACTTAGATGAGATAAGATTATGATTTTAAACTTAGTTGTAACTCAAACCGTGGACATGAGTAAACTTGAGAACACACTGATTATACGTAGAACAAATATTCTTAGCCCTTTTAGTAAGAATAAACTATAGATAACAACAACTGAATTTCGGGATGAAATTCTCTTAACGGGGGTGGACTATAGCAACTGGCATTTTTAGGGCAATACTTGACTATAAACTCAAAACGTTTTACTTAGAATACTTGAATATTTACTTTAACGTATAACCGTTAGGCTAAATCGCGTAAACCGGAAAGCAACACTTAACGTAAACCGGCACTAGACCGAGTTTGGTCTCCGTTAGATATATACTATATGACTTTTTACAAACATGTTTTATAAGTTCATGCAATTAGTCATCACATTTCCAAATTATATATACTTACACTTGCAACCCATTTTCTTGTTTTCTTTGCACTCTAAGTCTATGACACTATGATACAAATTAAATATCATATGTGGGATAAACACTTGAATTAATATTTGATGCAAATAAAATTTTTTTTATGCAACAATATTGTCGACATGTGCAGTCAAGCATTTTCTTTGGATCATTCATTTAACCTTGACATATTAATAATAGTATAATACAATTATGTGACATAAATTTGAAACACTAGATAAGAGCATTGATACACGCATATAAAGAACATGATTTTGAAACTAAGACCCTAACAGATATATAGTTAAAAATATGACACACAAGATACAAATGAATAAATCTTTACTACGTATAACAATGATAGCACAATATTTTGTTACACAAAATCAGCCCATTTGGAATTGATATGTTGGCAAACGCACCATAAACTCACAAGTGTAGGTCCAAAACGTAATATGTTAGTAGCCCAAAGGTAGGTCCAAAGCCTCACACCAACCTTTATCTTATGTGTGCCCTAAAAACACTAACACCAACCTAAACATAAGCTTCTTTCTCTTTTATCTCAAAGACAAAATGCATGTAACAAGATTTTGCAACACCACACTCACACCTAGACATCCATTAGTCGAACACAAACCCATTTTCCATCTATGACACAAGCTCCAGTTTCGGTCATTCATTTTGGTCAAGCTCTTTTTTTTCCAGCTCAGTGACTTCCGATGAGGTAAGGTAACGTCCAACTTTATATTCATGTTCGAATCATTTCTTGTGTTCAGTCTGTCTTCTAAATCGTGTGAATTCAAACAGCTTCTTTTGTTGCCTTCTCCGGCGAGATTTGGTTTCCGACGTGTATTGTACTATTTTTCCGACGAGGAAAAACTCACAACCGAATCTCCTTATTTTACCTCTCTAGAGCTCGTTCTTGTTGTTGTGAGACGTGGGTATATTACTAATGTAGAAAAAATAACATAGCAGTTGGACTCTAGGAGATTTTTCTGATGATATTCGTGTTTTCGGCGAGAGTGTATAGATATCCGACGAAGTAGGTTTCATCAGTTTTGTTCCCATCGACCTGAACGACGTTTGAGGTATTTCAAACACTCTATACTGGTTCATATGCGTATGATTTTTTTGGGTAAAATGGTTCATTGCTATTGAAAGATACCTCAAATTTGAGAAGATGTTGCATACTATTCCTGACAAGGAATAGAGTAAGGCCTTTACCGATCCTGAGTTAATGAGTTAAGGAGTTTTTTTCTAAACGACTTATCTGAAAGAAGGCTTTGCAATCAATGAATTCTTAATAATAATTAAAAATAAGAGTAGCTAAAGAAATGGACAAGAAATGGCAGTCCGTACACTTCACGTGCGTGACTTTGCCATCTTTTAAAATTATTTCCAAACAAGCCCTCAAAGTTTTAGTAATTGGCAAAATTGACCCTCAGACTTGATAAGTATATACATTAATTAGTTAGTTGATTTGTTATATAGTTGGAAGAGTAAGATTATTTGAATATGTAAATTTTCTAATCAAACCAAGGTTAAGTACCTCTACATCGTTAAGGTTTTATGAAGTGATTTATGAGGCTAGATTGAAATAAGTAAGGTCATTTGGTTGAGAGCTAGAGTATGCACAATAGTATTATTGCAAAGAACATTTTAATTGATTATAGTATCATTATACTATTTACTAGGCGGCCGAGCATTTATGACACTTAATAGAACTCGAGAAATACTTAAAGGACCTCAAGGTGAGTGCTCGCGGCCTCTTTTAAATTATATTTTCCTTTAGGGGGGGGGGGAAATGATACTCAAAGTCTATTTCAAATATATTTCTCTGTGCTAAATACTTTGTTTCCTTGGACAACTTATGTGCTACTCAAATGTTATTTTGAACGTTTTTATGCTGTGATATATTGTTTTCATACTTTGGACAAGATGTGCGTTTTGATTGCAATATGTACCTTACTGTATGTTTATTATTGTGTGGACTCAATTTGTGTAATTGCAATTGGTCAGGATGTATTAATAGTACAAATTTTGGGAAGTAGCACCCAATACTATTTGGGCTGACACCCCCACCCTTATATTTTGTGTGCATTCTAAATGAAGGGTGAATATACTCTGGACAAGTAGTAAACTTTAGGAAAGTGGCACCCAGGAATTCTTTGGGAAGAGGCACCCAATATGTTTAGATCCATAAATGTGTGGTTTGTTGCATAAGGCTCAGTCGTTGCATTTGTGTGATCTCATTAAGTGCTCGTTTAGGCATATCTTACTCACCATTGTCCTACAAGTTTTATGTGCACAGCAAATGCGGTTTACATTCTAAACCTGCGAGCTCACCAATTTTATGTTGACGTTTTCGAGTATCATTTTCAGGTGATCATCATCATATATTTTGAAGGCACTTGCATTGAAGTTAGACATTATCCTCATTTCAAAAGGGCGTGTTAAATTGGTTAAGAGTTTTTCTAAGGACATTGTTTTAGCAAATCAAGACATATGTTTTGGATAAAGATGCTCATGTAACGTCGGAAGATTTATTTTTTTAATCAAGTGTGGTATTGTTCTACTCTCTTATGTGATGTTCTGAACCGTCGCACCTCGTGTTTCCGCCTCAGGCGGGGTATGACAGATTGGTATCAGAGCTTAAGGTTATAGAGAATGCCAATTTTTCTAAAATAAAAACCCCAACTATAGCCAAACTAAAGTTTTCGTAATAGGATACTCAAAGTCCATTTCAAATACTTTTCACTGTGCTAAAACACTTTGTTTCCTTGGACAACTTATTTGCTGCTCAAATGTTATTTTGAACGTTTTTATGTTGTGATACATTGTTTTCATATTTGGGACAAGATGTGCGTTTTGATTTCAATATGTATCTTACTGTATGGTTATTAGTGTGTGGACTCAATTTGTGTAATTGCAAGTGGTTAGGATGTATTAATAGTACAATTTGAGAAGTAGCACCCAGTACTATTTGGGCTGACACCCCCTCCCTTATATTTTGTGTGCATTTGAAACGAAGGGTGAATATACTCCAGACAAGTAGTAAACTTTGGGAAAGTGACACCCGATAATTATTTGGGAAGAAGCACCCATTATGTGTAGATCCTTGATGAACTCAAATAAGTACATTTTATTACTATCATTTATCCTATTAATTTGACTTGTTTTACTATATTATTTATGAGGATTGATACTTAATCGTTTACTTTTGTAATTCTCAGTTGAAAACAAGCATTTGGTGAAACTTGGCGATTTTGGACTAATTATGGAGCAAAACATGCATAAAGTGAAGAGTCTACTGAAATGGACAAGATCAAGTCAAATCTGCTCCAGATGCGCCGCATCTCACTCATGACATGCGCCGCATCGCTATCAAGATCTCACCAGATACGATCCAAGATACAAGAGGACATGCGCCGCATCCAAAGATCAAGATACGCCGCATCTTCTGGCGGTGTACGAATATTCCTGAATATTATAATCTTGGACCCCACGCGAAGTTAAGTACATGCGCCGCATCTACCTACTAGATGCGCCGCATCTTCCCTCAGACAGAAACTATAAATACCCCAAGGCCAGACGAATTTCTGTGGAATAATTAGAATTTCGAAGACCGAAGCAGAAGAACCCTAGGGCGAATTCAGTCAAGAAGGCAGCACAAGACACACTAAATCAAAGATACAAGAGCTGTAAGAAGGTGCTGCATATGTTTAATTCATTAAGTAGTTTTGTTTTATTGTGTTAGTAAACTTTAATTCATCAAGATTGGTGGCTTGTGTAATGTGACAACGGAAAGATTGCACTCCCTTAAAACTGCTTTCTCATTAATTAAAGTTTATATGTTGATGTCTTTGGTTACTACTTATTAGTGCATTGATAACCTCTGTGTTTATTAGTGGCTTGCGGGCATTTGACTGCGGAAAATAATGTGGCTCCCACGGTTGTTACTAAATTGATCACTTAGGAATAACTTTTAGACATAAGTAATCATTAAGGGTTTACTCGCCGATAAGAATAGGACCAACGAGAAAGGGTTAACTACATACACTTCATATAAAGCTATCAATAAAACAAGTGACAAACTATTTAATCATAAGGACAGCCCTCTTATTGTCTCGAGTATTTATCTGTGTACGTGTGTGCTACTTGCTGATTCGTGCCTATTGGTTTATTTTATTATTTAATTGCAAACAAATCGTGCCAGTCTCTCAGGCTGAAACCCCCTTGCGTTAGGATATTAAAAATACTGATTAGAATAACAAGATAATACGTTCCACTCTTAGTGATCGACACTCTACTTACCATTATATTCATACTGACCGGGTACACTGCTCGTTAAGTGTGTGTGTTATTGATAAGTCGGCTAAATATAAATTTAAAACTTGAGTAGGCATTAAAACTGCTAAACCGCAACGACACATCACGCGCATCAAGTTTTTGGCGCCGCTGCCGGGGAGTGAATTGTTATTTTCTGTTAATTTGATTAGTATTTTAATTAGGTTTTTCTTTTTATTAGATTAATTGCATCATTGTATTATTTTGCATATTTGTTGTATTGTGTGTTAATTGTTTTCTTTTATTTTTGTGTGTTTATTTTTGTTTGCGTGTTTTAATTTTTTGTTTTTAATTTTTCGTATTTTGTGTGTTCTGCTATCGTTGTACTGTGCTAAATCGAACGATACGGCGCATCTGATCTCTCAGATACGGCGTATTGCGTTCAATTTTTAAAAAATACAACGCGTTTAATTAATTCGATACGACGCATCTTTTCCCCAAGATACGGCGTATCTGTTTTTAATAAGAATTTTTTTTTTCTAAGCGATAAAGTAATACGACGCATCTGCTTTAGCAGATACGGCGTATCTGTTTTTAAGGAAATTTTTTTTCTAAACGTTAACGCCATACGACGCATCTGCTTTAGCAGATACGGCGTATCTATTATTTTAATTAAAAACAGTTTGCGAATTATTAAACAGATACGGCGTATCGATCTCTATCGATACGGCGTATCCTCTGAATCAAAAAATCTCGTATTTTTAAAACGTAACGAAAATACGGCGCATTAACTTTCGTTAATACGACGTATTTAATTTTAAATAAATATCGATTTTTGATTAATTAATTCGATACGGCGCATTCATAAATTCTAAGCGGCGTATCTATTTTCTGAATAAAGTCTGATTAAATTTTAACGATTATAAGATACGGCGTATCCAACTTTTTGGATACGGCGCATCGTCTGCAGATATCAGCTATTTGTATTCGTATATCCGTTCCTAAATTAATCAATTTTTCTTCTTAGCGAACAGATCCTACTGATGCTTTTGTAATTATTTCAGAAGGAAAATGGAAGAATACGGAGAATTGATTGACTTCGACTTCGAAGCCAACTTTATGAATGAAGTATTAGTGCATGAAAAATCACCCGAACATTACAATGGGGACTATATTGAACTTAATGACCTTAATGGACCTTTAGAATCCAATGCCATGTTCATGAATGATGCGGAATCTGAGCTAGAAGAAGGAGAAATTCTGGAAAGTCCAAATGTCAATGTTATTAATACTAGGAACTACGATGAATTTGAGGGATATGATGGTTCTTGGGATTATGGTAGAAGGATCCACGCGGATTGTGCTTACAATTTGCAATTCACATGCATGATTGGATACAAGTGTATTGACGCCAATTTCTTTCCTATTTTACCAATCAATGTCATGTCAAGAAGCTTTTACAATTCTATTATGAGAAATAAAGTGGAGTACAAGGGAAAGAATGTTGTTGGAGCCTTCATTAATGTCCCGATCTTCGTTGGACGCTTTACTATTGTAACTGAGTTCGCCGTTGTTGAAGACATGAACGCCTATTGTGACAGCAATATGGGTGACGTGATTGTTGGAAAACCATTTTGTAGGGAGATCACTATTAATGCAAAACGATTTGAAGGAAAGATCACCTTTCAATGTGGAAGCGACGTTATCACTTATATGATGCCCCGAACTCATCCTGGATTTAAACATGCTACTAGTAGGGTCTGCTACAAATTTTCTCCATTCCTTTTTATTAGTGATGATGATAATAAGAGAGGGATTGAGTACCCATATCAAATGATGGATGGATTCTACAAAGGAGTGTTGCATTTGGGACCTGAATATATACGTGACGAATTAGTTGCTAAATGGATCCTACGTAAGCAATGTGGGAGTCAATGATCGATATTAAAGAGCTGAACGTGAGTCTAACTTGAAGACTCTGGAATAAAGACAAGTGCTGGCCGGGAGACAACCCGGATTTATCTTTTTCTGTTTATGTGTCGAGTCAGTCAGGCCCGCATGAGGATACGGCGCATCTCAATCCTGAGATGCGACGCATCTCCTGCAATGGTCATATCTTATTTTAATTTTTCTGCATTTTTATTTTCGACTCTAAAACTATTTATCAGTTTATTTTTAATGCGGCGCATCCCTGGTTAAGGATGCGGCGCATCTTTATTCTGATCCGTATTTATTCCAGGCTCGATACGGCGTATCTTCTTCCATAAGATACGGCGCATCGACTGACCTGATGATTTTCAGTTTTAATTTTTTATGTTTTATTTTTACCTAACTACTAATGTATTATGCAAGCTTGAACCTTCCTTATCTTAGGTGTGTTTTAAAGTGTTGGTGGTATTATAGTTTCCTGGATTTCCTGTGGATACATCAAGTATGAAGCTTTAACGTTCTAATCCACAAGAAAGATGATTTTTGCTCTTATACAAATGGAGGATCATACCGAGCAAATCTCAGGGGAGTTTTCCTGTTCTAATTCTTTTATTTTCCAGTTTTTAACCTTTTATACAAACAACGAGGACGTTGTTTAACTTAAGTGGGGGGATTGGAGAATTAGAACACTTAACAATTACTTGTCCTAAACTTTTTCAAAATATGCTTAAAATGTGCTTAATATATCAAAACTTAAAAAAAATTTTAGCATGTTTTTGTTTAAGATCTAAGTTGCATAGCTGCACACATGACGTTATTTTCAAAAATTGTGATTTTTCAAAATTCACAAATCTATGAGTGTGCCGGTGACTTGTAAACTTTAGAACTTGGCTTGTATACTATTCGAGACCACCATAATGAGTATTATTTATATAATTGGAATGACTTGTCTGAATTGGTAAAATTCTAGGATTATACCCAAATAGCCTATTATATGTTATGTGTTATTAGCTAACTACACTGGTTAGTTAACCCCCGTATAAACCCTTTTGTTACTCTCATTTTTAGAGTAAGATACCCCTAGAAAAACACTCAGAGCCATTCCTTTCGTTTCTTACACCTATGTTTAAAATGTTTCGTTACACCCTTACACCTTAGCCTACCCTGTAGATTAGAATCCGTGGTTGGTTAATTGCTATAGGCAAAGTGTGTTTCCTTACATTACCTGTGTTCGCGTGCGTAATTCATTATCTATGGTTAGGTCGGGAAATTGCACAATGCAATTGGAGTGAAAGTAAATATTGTATATTTTTGAGTCTATTTTTCGTGTGTTTACTACTTTCACTATTACCGTTATTTCTGAAGTTATGAAAAGTATAGAAAAATTATCCAGAATTATCATTATAGTGATGTGGTGAAATTTTACACATCTATGTTTATGTTTCAAGTTAAAAAAAAAAAAAAATCGAAAAAATGAGAAAAGAAAAAGAAAAAGAAGGGTTGGATGTTTGATTTAACCAACGATGTAAAGTTATGTAAGTGGTCGATATCACCACTGTTTGTTGTACTATATCTATGGATTGAATGGGAATTGGCAGTTATGGAACGCCAATTAAGGTTTATTCTTTGATTAAGATCTTGTTGAGTATAATTCGTGTCTACCTAAAGCGTGTGTTTCAAGTGTTAAAGCGTGAGTTATTCGATGATATGAGTCTTATTCATGGGATGGTTGGGATAGTGATTAACCACACTTAGGATTTTAATTTATTTGTTTTGTTTATTTTTCATTTTACACCAATTTATATCCCAAATGTTATCCATGCCCTTTATTATTCTTTATCCAACCAAACCTTTGATTTATTGAGATTAGGGATTTGAGCAATCTTAAGTATCGTAGTCGTGGATTCGGCTATGTATTTATGATTTTGTCGCCCTTTTTGATATATTATTATTGGTGAAGTTTGGACCTATCTTTAGCCTATTCGAGTTAAGGATTTGAGCAATTGCAAGTATCGTGTTCGTGAATTCGATCATGTATTTGTAATTTTGTCGCCTTTTCTGGAATTTGAGATCGATAGTGATTAAGAATAATTAACCCTTAAGCCTAAAAACCCTTTTTACCGTTTTAGACTTGTTATTCCTTGGCTTTAGTGGCGGAGATGTGTATACTTGCCAAGCTTATGATAGAATATTCGTCGCGACTGGACAGTTAAACGATTAGATTTGCTTTTATCAGATTATTTTATTTTACTTCTAAATCGTTAAGTGTTTAGTTGTGTGATTATGACAAAAATGAATACATGCTTAAATATAAAAATACATCCTAATATCTTTTAGGATACATTTTCATAAGTTTTAATCTAAGGTTTACTTGGGGACAAGTAAAGTTCAAGTGGGGGGATATTTGATGAACTCAAATAAGTACATTTTATTACTATCATTTATCCTATTAATTTGACTTGTTTTACTATATTATGTATGAGGATTGATACTTAATCGTTTACTTTTGTAATTCTCAGTTGAAAACAAGCATTTGGTGAAACTTGGCGATTTTGGACTAATTATGGAGCAAAACATGCATAAAGTGAAGAGTCTACTGAAATGGACAAGATCAAGTCAAATCTGCTCCAGATGCGCCGCATCTCACTCATGACATGCGCCGCATCGCTATCAAGATCTCACCAGATACGATCCAAGATACAAGAGGACATGCGCCGCATCCAAAGATCAAGATACGCCGCATCTTCTGGCGGTGTACGAATATTCCTGAATATTATAATCTTGGACCCCACGCGAAGTTAAGTACATGCGCCGCATCTACCTACTAGATGCGCCGCATCTTCCCTCAGACAGAAACTATAAATACCCCAAGGCCAGACGAATTTCTGTGGAATAATTAGAATTTCGAAGACCGAAGCAGAAGAACCCTAGGGCGAATTCAGTCAAGAAGGCAGCACAAGACACACTAAATCAAAGATACAAGAGCTGTAAGAAGGTGCTGCATATGTTTAATTCATTAAGTAGTTTTGTTTTATTGTGTTAGTAAACTTTAATTCATCAAGATTGGTGGCTTGTGTAATGTGACAACGGAAAGATTGCACTCCCTTAAAACTGCTTTCTCATTAATTAAAGTTTATATGTTGATGTCTTTGGTTACTACTTATTAGTGCATTGATAACCTCTGTGTTTATTAGTGGCTTGCGGGCATTTGACTGCGGAAAATAATGTGGCTCCCACGGTTGTTACTAAATTGATCACTTAGGAATAACTTTTAGACATAAGTAATCATTAAGGGTTTACTCGCCGATAAGAATAGGACCAACGAGAAAGGGTTAACTACATACACTTCATATAAAGCTATCAATAAAACAAGTGACAAACTATTTAATCATAAGGACAGCCCTCTTATTGTCTCGAGTATTTATCTGTGTACGTGTGTGCTACTTGCTGATTCGTGCCTATTGGTTTATTTTATTATTTAATTGCAAACAAATCGTGCCAGTCTCTCAGGCTGAAACCCCCTTGCGTTAGGATATTAAAATACTGATTAGAATAACAAGATAATGCGTTCCACTCTTAGTGATCGACACTCTACTTACCATTATATTCATACTGACCGGGTACACTGCTCGTTAAGTGTGTGTGTTATTGATAAGTCGGCGAAATATAAATTTAAAACTTGAGTAGGCATTAAAACTGCTAAACCGCAACGACACATCACGCGCATCAATCCTTAAATATGTGGTTTGTTGCATAAGGCTCAGTCGTTGCATTTGTGTGATCGCATTAAATGCTCGTTTAGGCATATCTTACTCACCATTGTCCTACAAGTTTTATGTGCATAGCAAACGCGGTTTACATTATAAACCTGCGAGCTCACCAATTTTATGTTGACGTTTTCGAGTATCATTTTCAGGTGATCATCATCAATATTTTTGAAGGCACTTGCATTGAAGTTATACATTATCTTCATTTCAAAAGGGGTTGTTAAATTGGTTAAGAGTTTTTCTAAGGACATTGTTTTAGAAAATTAAGACTTACATTTTGGATAAAGATGCTCATGTAACGTTGTAAGATTTATTTCTTTAATCAAGTGTGGTATTGTTCTACTCTCATATGCGATGTTCCGAACCATCGCACCTCGTGTTTCCGCCTCAGGCGGGTGTGACAAATGGAAAAAAAATTGCATTACTTTTGCTATATAATTAATAAATACACATAAATTACAAGTTACATTAGATCCTGGAAATTAAATGTATTGTAACAACCCATTAACTTGTAACAGATCATTAAATGCATTGTAACAACCCTTCAA
Source organism: Artemisia tridentata subsp. tridentata (assembly GCA_021014915.2). Lineage (NCBI taxonomy): Eukaryota > Viridiplantae > Streptophyta > Magnoliopsida > Asterales > Asteraceae > Artemisia > Artemisia tridentata. The sequence continues at coordinate 86,971,969 of CP139503.1, read as the reverse complement.
TTCATTAATACAGAACGGATATAAAAACCTCCAAATAAACACACACAAAAGACCATTTCATTTTCCTCTCTCTCCCTTTCTCAAGAACTTATAATAAACACTCTTATGATAGATACCAACCCCCGCCACCAACTAAATCCGTCGCCGCCACCACCGCTAACGGCATGTGTCGGCACTACCACCCATTGACAGCACCCAGTGATCCAAATCCTTCCATGAGCGGCAGCCATAAATCCTTCAAAAAGTTAAGAAGGGTCTTGGGTTCTCAACCTTTATTATGAACCTACAAAACAAGCCCAAACGTACGAACCCACCTTACAAACCCACATAACTAGAAAAGTTACGACCTACGTTACAAGGTTTTGTTTGACCTTACTTTTAGTCATCATTAATCGTGTACAACAAATAAGAAAAATTCAAAGAAAAGGAACTAGCAAGAAGAATAACAATCCATCTCAATTACCAATTTACTACAACAATCAACAACAACAGTCAACAAATCAAAATCCCAAGTGGCAAACATCTAATACACAACAAATCCACAAACTATCCTATAACCCATCTCCTTACACCAAGAAAATGACAACAAACCCATCTTTAATCTACAACATCTCATCCTCATAACCAATCAACAATAACCCAACATCCCATCTCACGTAGCAACATCCTTACTACAATAAAAATAAACAAGAACTACAACAACCCTTCAAACAAAGTTATCCACAACTAAACCACAAACTACGACCTCACTGTCCAATCTTTGAACAACAAAGAAAACATAAAAGAAAAATAAATCAAAAGACTTTAGTGTTGTTTTTATTTCGAAGTTCTTAAAAGATTTCAAGATCAAAAAGATATTTACCATCCGAAATCCAACTCATAATAGATCTGTGTTAGAAGCAAACCTTCTTTATTAATATCTAAATCTTAAAAGAAAGAACAAAACAACTTGTGTTTCATTCTTTCTTTTTATTCGATTTAAACAAAAACAAGAACATAAACACATAACCTTACCTTAGACCTTCCAAAGATCTTGAAGCCGAAATTATTGATTATATAGAAACAAAACAGGGCGGTTGTGATTCGAGTGTTTTTGGGTTCGCATGAACCAAGTAGAAAAGAGAGTTTATTTGTGTTGTGTTCGTGTGGTTAGCTAAAGCAGAAAGATAACTACAGTTTAAGATAACAAAGAAAGATAAGTTCTTTTGGTTTGCGGTTTGTGCAGTTGTAACACCCCCAAAATTTGGTACAGCGGAAGTCTTTACAAGTTTCGAGGTGCTACTGGGATTGGTACACAACACAAGCATAGATAAACGGAAATACATCATCCATTAATAAAACATTCCAACCAAATATTTAAGTTTACAATTATCCCCAAAAGTACGTAAGTAAGCCCAATATAAAACATAGCAGTAGGTCCCAACAGTTTATCAGAGTTGCCAATTGATCCTTCGACCATGCCCATTTGCCAAGCCTCCAAACAAGTAGTAAATCCATAATATCAGCACTAATTACCTGAGAAAACATGCTAAAAAGGTCAGCTAACGCTGGTGAGTTCATAGGTTTAAGCAGTTTGTAACAGTGGACCTAATAAGTAATTTGCTACACTGGACTAAGTTAAATATATATCACATCATTTACATAACATCAACAAACACAAACAATCCAATGTCAATATGATAGTGCACAATAGCCCTCTCATATGGACAGTCACAGTAGGGCCCTAGGTATATCTGACCTTAGCCAGTCAACAGGTTTTAGCAAAGCATAAACAGGTTATATTGCTACACTGGTCTAAGACAAATATCAGTTGCATATATCTAACATTAGCCAATCAACAAGTTATAGCAAATCAAAAAGCAGAAGTAGGTCCGTCAAAACGGTTTTGCATGTTTTCTCCCCCAAAGTTTCAGTAAACAGTTATAAGTAAAGTGGGGCTATGAAACTCACCTCAGTCCGGCAATGCAATAACACAATAATATCAGGAGTAGGATAGCACAGTAAACCAAACAGTAGTACAACACAACGCTCAAGGGTAGTATAGCACAACAGCAACTAGGATAACACAACACAATGGACTCGACACAACCTAATAATATAAAACTGGTCTTAACGTATATCCCAAAAAGTGTAAAAGTTTCCAAAAGTTAACTATTTCTATTCCCAAAATAATCCAATTCCATTTCCAAAATAATCGAGTTCCGTTTCCAACATAATCTAGTTCCGTTTCCAAAAATAATCTAGTTCCGTTTCCAAAAATAGTCTCGTTTTATCCCTTTTATATGTGTTTGGTATCATCGTTCGTGTAGTGGTGAAAAGACGCTGAATTAAGTGTAAACACTCCAAAACAAGTGACGATAACGGAATCATCGCGGAAAACATGACAAAATCACGGAGTGACGATGGAAATGACTTACAAGGATCACACATAACAAACACACCAAGTAGTTGAAAGGATTGGTAGTCGTCGGTTATAATCCCATTAAGCTTCATAAAACATACATGTTTTATATATAAAAACTCATCATAACTTATTCGTTCATAGAACGTTCCAAGACAAGTAACCTTATTAGTTTCCAAATACGTGTTAGTTAACCAGGGATTATAAATATTATTGTTCGTTAGGCATTTTCATATTGTTCGTCCGTTACGGCTCAAATACATTAAATTCATTTCGAGTATAATGTACTGTAGTCGTTTCGTGTCCCAATAGTCTAATATGTCCAACGTCCGATAATATTCCAAATCCAACAATAGTCAAGTTTCAACGCATATTTCAAGTTCTGGTGTTGCAAAAATCCCAAAGTATACCGACTACCAATCAACAACCCACTAAATAAATAATCCAACAAGTAATCCAATAGGTTCAAATATCGTATCCTACGGTTTATGTGTCTCGAAAAGTCCGACAACTCCGTGTGTTCCATTTTTATCAAAAGTCATTACGTAGTTATTCTAATTAACTACCTTTCAAAAAAAAAGTTATTCTAATTAACTTTACTTGATCATTAAACTTGTTCAATGACTAATAACTCTTCTTAACTAGCTTTACTAAATATTCCCAATTCTTTTTATTTTGTCTATTTCAATTTACAAATATCACACGGTCGTCATACTTTTCGAGCCATAGTCAAAGTAATCATTCCCTCGGGTCTTTAATAAAAATAACCCGATCCCAAGTCAAACCAAATACACCCTCGGGTCAATAAGTCAACATATACTACTAATGAATCTAAGTTATATATATATCCGTTTTAGGCTATCGTGGTCACACCGAGACCACGGGTTCTCGGCTAACCACAACGTGGCCAACATCACGCGTCAAATCTAAATTTCAAGTCCAAAATTTCACATCATCTCTCGGACTTTACTAATCCTATGGCTCGAGCATCTATGTCATAATCAAGTCCCAAATTCCACAAGCAATGTCACAAACCAAACGGACCAAAATGACTCTTACCTCGCCGAGACCATAAGGTCTCGGCTGTTATTACACGCCACAGGCATAACCACAAACTAAATCAAAATAACCAAAACAAACATCACCGATACTTTATGGTCTCGGCCAGGACTCTCGTAACCCAAATAACCGTACGGACCTCAGTCCGATGACAACAACCAAACCAAAAATCTATAAGCTATAAATAAGCTCGGTTGAGCTTATCCTTTTTTCTTATGCACGACAACGCAACCAAACACAAATCCAAACGCTAAACTGTGACTCGTATAATCTCACATAAAACCAAAATGACACAATAAGCTCGACATGAGCTTATTCACCTCGTACCCAAACCGTACACGACCAAACCATTTCGTGACCAACACAAATGATACCAAACATTTTTATACTTGTTTTTACCTTGTTAAAATTGTTTTTCCCATTTGTTATACCCCAAAAACAAGCTTGTTAGCACTAGTCTTGGATCCACACCGAGTCACGTGAGTGTGACACGGTTTGACTCACCTATTTACCTTCGGATCAACACGGATCTATGTAAAGGAGTGTCGGTTGTGGTGTTTTGAGGTGGTGGTGATGTGGTGGCGTAGTGTGGGCGCGTGAGGTGCTCGGATTTATGCGCTTGCACCAAGGATTCACCATCAAGGAGGTGTAATAAGGGTGGTTTGAGTTTTACTTTGAAGGTGGAGGTGGTGGTGTAGCGGTGGCGGTGGTAGTTATCAGTAGTGGTGGCGGCGGCTGTTAAAAGGGAGGAGGGAGGTAAGTGATGATTAAGGTTTGTGACAAGTGAGGGTTTTTATATCACCCTTGTGCCAAAAGTGGCAAATTACAAAAAGGGAGGGCGCAGTGGAAATTTAAGCTCAAGGACTAATGGTGCAATTTCGTTAATCTTTTAGTATCTTGACTCTCGGGCTCATTTAGCATAGAAAAAATGCTCGTGTGACATTGTAAGTTACGCCATTGTTTTTAAATCTATTTTTTCGTTAAAAATGACTATAAATACGTCTATATTCGTTTAACGCGTCAAAAATCAATATTTCTCGTATTATTAGGTCTGACTGTGCCGACTCACGTTGTGCTCAACCTCAAGTTCTATGGGGCAAATTCACGTATCAAGTAACAATATTCCAAAATAAAATCTCAAACTACACCAGTTTCTAGTTTTCAGTTATTCATGTTTAATCACAATGCAGTGGTTTAACTGAGTCTCAAATTATCGGGTTGTCACAGCCTCCCAGCCTCATAAGAAACCCGTCCTGGGTTTCAGTTCAAGTTACCCGTTAGGGTTGAAAAAGGATAAGGATAGTTTAGCTTGATTTCATCCTCGCGTTTCCACGTGAGTTCGGGATTGTTTCAGGATTTCCAACAAGTTCTAACAACAGGAATTCAACTTGGCTTAGGTTGCTTGATTTCACGATTCAGGATTTCAATAGGTTTCTCAACAGAATTCAACGTTCATCGAGCTGGATAAAAATCCATGGATTTCAGCGGTAGTTTCTTCCGAAAGTGTTTCTTCAGGTTACGCACGTCAGGAGTATTGTGGATCTTGCCAAGTCCCGGTGGTAGTACAAGTCTTGTGAGCTACCGGTCCATTTTCTAGCAAGGATTTTGAACATGAGTAGTACGGTTAGGATTACGCTTCCCACATTTACTAAACGGGTCACACCTTTCCATGGTGATATCTTAAGCATAACCTTGCCTTTACTGGGAATTCAAGGGTTTCACGGTGTCCGTTAGTATAGTTCCTCTAATGATCGGTAGTGATTCACCTTTCGCTTGTGATCTAACCGATTTATGACTGAGTTCGGGACTAGTGAGTTGGCTGTCTCTAGTTTCGGTTCGTTGGACAGGAAGTCGGCTCTTTTGACCATACGGTCTTTTGTGTTGTACAACCTCAATGCTGTCATGATTACTATGGTCGTGGGAAAATTCGGCCAAAGGCAGGTGTCTCTCCCAGCCTTTTCTGAAATCAATAACGCAGGCTCGGAGCATATCCTTCGTCGTCTGAATGGTTATCCTTTTCGAGTCTTCTGTTTGAGGACGATATGCGGTGCTCATATCGAGGTTCGTCCTCAAGCCGTCGGGAGTGATTCCTAAAAGTTGTACGTAAATGACTTTCTCGATTCGGATTGTTAGGTATCAGCACTCCATAAGGGGAAGCAGTTTCTTTCAAGCATGAATGGACAACTTTGTCCATACTATCACTTCGGGTTGAGTTTCCAGCATTTGAGGAGTAAATGGCGAACTGAGAGTCATCCCTAAGGCTCTGACTCTAAACGGTTGCGTTCTATCTCTTCGACTAAAGGCGTCGACAACCACGTCCGCTTTACCAGGACGGTAACGAATTAACTGGCGACATCGTCTCATGTTTGGCTCTTTCTGATCTGGGACATGTTGCTGCTCTTACGGTTTGTGTATACTATACACTTCGTGCCATACAAATAGTGTCCCCAGATTCTGAGTGCAAGTACAACTGTGCTCAATTCTAACTCATGAATGGTGTAGTCTTCCTCGTATGTATCAAGTTGACAAGAGGCATAAGCTATTTCCTTCTTCATTCGCATTAAAACAACTCGCAAGCCCTTATGCATAACATCGCAATTTACAACAACACTCTCGCTTCTTCTGGTACAGCTAGGATAGGTGTACTACACCGTTTCTTACTTAAAAGTTGGAATTTTTCTTCTTCGTTTTCTCACCAATTAAAATTCACATCCTTTGTGTGACAAATGGTAATTTTCCGCCTTAATAATTATGATTAATTATCAGAAAATGCGCATTATTTATTTTCTGACATCTATTAATGAGAAGTTATGTTATTTAACTGTTTATTCCATTATAAAAATTCAAAACACGTTAAAACATGATTCACCAAATATCGGAACGAGCTCACACGCGAACCACGAAAACTAAATAAACTCAAAAACTACCAAACAGGCCTAATTTTCTCAGCCCAACTTTAATAATACGGGTACTGTTCATCAGAAGCCCAACTAAGCCCAATTTTCACTTATATTTCATTTCTAGTTCGACTCAAACGCTCCAACTTTAACTCGTTTTCTCCCAATTTTGAAACACAACATAATAAAATTATTGAACCACCTAATTCTCCTCCCACCAAAGTATTAGAGTGTTGAATTCTAGCTCATGATATCAACTTTTGATATGTGTAAATGGGGCAAAGTAAATCGCCCTCAAACACACCCATTCGAATCACCAATTTTCACCAAGTGCTCCAAATTGATCCAAACTCAATTGTGCCTAGTTCTAATATTTTTATTTGATCATTATTGAGTTATTAAGTGTATTTCCAAACTTAGTTCACAATATCACACGTTGGTTTACACTTTGGACCTTTAAAACTATTATGTCGACATATATTTTGTGTACTAAATCGAACCAAATCAAACCTTTCTCACATAAACCTTTCTTTGATCTTGATTGTCAGTAAATCTTCCTTAGAGTCCACATTCCTTACATACTCCCTGCCATTGTACTGTTTTGAACTAGTGGATGTGTAGAAATATACACATAGATCTTCATACGTGTATATATTCACAAATAATTCACACTTCATTAACTTCCTTTCACACTTGGAAAATTTTTCACATTCCCTAGTCCCTTTCACTCCTTATACGAGCCACAAAGACCAGGGGAAACTCTCTCTTGCCATTCGAGTTTCATTCGAAATATATAGAAGTCATATCGAAACATTTTTATTTGTTCTAGCGAGCTTGTTGGAGTTTTCTTTTGTTCTAGTTCATTCCACACGTAAAACTCTCACCATCTTTGAATTGTAAGTCCTCACAACTCAGTTTCAATCCATTTCCATGATTAAAAATGCTCCATGCATCTCATTATTATCTTTTCGAACGTATATATTTTACTATGTATTTTTACGTATTGTGTTTAGTTCTAGACATGAAAACATGGTTTGCCTCCCTTGTGGAAGGCCTAAGAACCACGAAACACACCCACATCACATTTATTTTATTGTTACATACGCATTCGAACTCCATTTTAATCTATGCTCACACGTATAAAATCATGCAACCCAAAATTTAACCAAGTCTTTTAGTGTTAAAATGTTCCAATTCGCCTAACAAATGGTCTTGTAAAATCGAATCTAAATTAATAACGTACGTATATTTTTGCTCAACTCGTTTCTACTTACACCAAGCTAGTAATTTCATGTTTAGAGTTTACCAAGTTAAGCTCTTAAAAGCCTTCGAAAATCACCAAAGTAAACTCTATCGCAAACTGTGTAAAACTTGTGTATAATTCGAATTGGACTGAAAAGCCCATTAAGCCAATAATAAGCAATCTGAATAAGCTGGACTTATAAACTCTTTTGATATGATTTTAGAACACTAAAAATGAGCCCAAGGACAAGCCCAACTTGCCTTAAAGCCCACGGATCATTAAACATTAATAGGCCTTTAATATAGCTCGTTAAAGCCCAATAATAGAAAAATAAGCCATTTTGGCTAATAAGCAGTTGATTTTAACTTGAATAAGCTTTAATAAGCCACATAAACTTTTGGATTATTTTTCCCCACCTTTTTGTGATTTTTGGACTAAATTTGCAAATAGTTTCAACTAGAGGGACTAAAACTGCCAACTATGGAAAAACTATGATTAAAACTGTAAAAACAGTAACCTTAGGGTAGAAACTGTTATTATATTAAACTCCAAGCTCAGAATGTCATTATGGACAAGTAGTGGACTAAAAATGCAAGTTATATATAACTAAGGACTAACGGTGTAACGCTAACTCCGTTAGGGTAGAAAATGTAAAAACAGTAAAAGACCAAGGACCAACAGAAACTTTATTTCATTTTCATTTCTAATTTGTATTTTATACTTTCCCGTACTTTCACGTGCATTTTTAAGTTTCAGTTACGTATTTAAATAACGTTACGTTATATTTATATATAACGAGTTTTAACGATTTAACTTAACGTTTTGTTTCACCACTTTCGAGAAAACGATATTATTAGATTTAAATGACATAAAAATAAGATAATATTATATATAATATTATTTTTGAACTTTAAGCATTTTAAGCATATCACACTCACATCACCAATCAATCGTTATCCGTTACTCACTTTCGTAATCACTATTCATATTAAGTCAAATTTTCAGACTTTACCATATTCCAGGTCGTGTGTTGGATCCGTTCCCATAAACTTACTTGAATTTACATTTCACCTTCCCAGTTACGCTCAAGGTGAGTCAGAGCCCCACATTTACTTTATTACTCATTTTAAACTACTTGGGGTGAGAAACATGCTTACTTTTATGGACTATTTAAACTATGCTTTTGCTTGATAAACTATTACCTGCTGGCCTAAGTATTGTATCCCAAATGCCCATGCTCATTTACCGTTAATTTCCTACTGGAAAGCACGAGTGTTATAAATAGATATATTGAGGGTGACACCTCCATCCTTGTTGGGATTCAATAGTCCGGATTGGACAAACGGATGTATACCATGTCGAATTACAGTGTCTAAGGATAGAACACTTGCCGGGCTATGTTATTACATGACTCATTTCATGCAAACAGGTCGTAGCTTCGGTCGCATGAAACTTAGCGCAGCGTAATAGCACTTTTGTATACATTTCGAAATTGAAATGTTAACTCTTGAACTTACTAGTCCAACTTTACTGATTTATATAAACCTATGAACTCACCAACAATTGTGTTGACACTTTAGCATGTTTTTCTCAGGTGTTTAGTTGTATGATATATGATGAAGCAAGGCAGCGCTTGGCAGGGGCATAAGCGCACTTTTGGAGTGTACACATAACACTCATGACCAAAGTTTTTGTACTATGGGACAACTAATAATAAATAATGGGCCTTGTTTTTCGCATTCCTATTATGTAAAACTTATGTTTAATTAATGAAGCTTTTAAAACGGATTTGATAAATTCGTTCTCTATTACTTGTGTTATGATCCAACTAAGTAGCACCCCAGATGTTGTTACCGCTGCGATCTGATTTTAGGGGTGTTACACTTTGAGTCAATTTGGATACGGTTTTTCTATCTTGGAAAACCTTTGATAAATCTATGGTAACTTCTAGCAACTCCTAAAATTGACGTACCTCGGTCGGAGTTGTAGGGGTAGGCTAGTCCGTATTTGGTTCAATCTTAGCGAAGTCAAGATGAATACGATTCACGTGACCAAGCAATCACACGGTCATAATCCAAAATTCGCACTCGGAAAATTTGGTGCACAACTATTTCCTTCTCAAGCAGTCCTAAAGTTATTCTTAGGTGTTTTTCGTGTTCCTCTTTGCTCTTCCGAGTAGTTTAGGATATCGTGGTTGGATACTGATGAGGCGAAAAGTGTACCGCTTTTAAGGGGTCATTTAAGCCCTAAATCGTATTTATTTGATCAAATATCGCCCTAAATCGTTCCTTTTGTCATTTTAGGTACTTTTGAGGAGAAATCTGGAAAAGGAGGCATTTTGGACGTTTTTGGAGCATTAAAGTGAAGAAAACGACAAAGTCTCAAGAATCGGCTGAAAGTTACCTTTGACGGCGTCACAATTTACTCTGGACGGCGTCATGCTTTGGGAAGAAAAGGTGGACGTGAAATTTACTCATGATAAGCCAGTGAAAATAGCATGTGAATTCTGACGGCGTCACGCTTTAACTTGATCGAGGGCGTCACGGCTTAAATCATAAGGGGACGGCGTCACGTTCAAGGTTCGACGGCGTCAAGCCTTGATAAGCCAGAATGGATTTTTGAAGAGCTAAAGAGGGACGGCGTCAAGAAGGTCATCCGGGAACCCTAAAAGCGGCGAGGTGACGGCGTCACAATCCATAAGGTGACGCCGTCAGATCCAAAAGTCTATATATAGTTTTCTAATTTTTTGTCATTAGGGAGAGCTTAGTGTGTGGAATTTTGGGATAAAACCCTAGGACGATTTTAGCTACTTTTTCAGGGCTTTTTGCCTTGAGATCTTCCATGTTTCATTGAAAGATAAGTTATCAATTAATCATTCAATATGTCTATGTGTTGTTTGATTCTATCTTATTCTTGTCTTTTGTTTAACATGTTAGGCTAAATTTATCTTGTGTTTGCTTAGATCTAATGAAACCTAGCTATTGATTATTGGTTGTTAGTGTGTTGTTAGTTGTGTTGGATGATTGTTTATCTATGTTAGGCTTAAGAAAACTGGCTAACTTCCTATTCGGTAACTTGCTTGAACGTCTTAAGAAACATGAACCAAATGCGTACTAAAGGTTTTTATGGTTGTATTTAATGCACAAGCGAATTCTAGTGATCCCATGTTAGGAGCTTCCTAGCCGGCTCGACATAGGAGTGAAGTAGGAGCTTGTAGAGTTGGGGAAGTAAGTACGCCACCCCACGAATGGTATTAAGGAATACACCCGTCATCCACGCGACTAATACACACTAATTAACCGGTAAAAGATAGTTAGGGAGTAAGGAAATCTAAGTAAACACATTTCTCTACACATAAGTTTCTCACCACATTTTCATTTTTGTTATTTTATTTTATTTGCAATCGTAGTAATTTGGGTTAGTTGACTAGCAACTAATTCCGCCCACTCCTTCAAACCCGAGATTTTACTTGCTTTCATAAAAAAATATAAAAACATAAAAAGAATCTTCCTCAACCTTTAGACCTAATTAGAGTAGCCTTTCACACCTAACGAACACTATTCCCTGTGGAGAACGATCAATCCCCCGTACTTACCACTACACTATACTACATCGGTCAGGTACACTGCCTGGTGGGGTTGTAAGCCTCTTGAGATCCCTCGAGAGGTAAAACCTGTTGTAAGGTTGCAAAACCACGCATCAAGTTTTTGGCGCCGCTGCCGGGGAATAGTTATTGTTTAGGTTGAATTTTATTTCTAATAGGTCTACTCACTAGATTCCTTTCTAGTGAGATTTTTATTTTATTTTTCTAGGTTTTCTTTAGTCTATCTTTTTCTTTGTGTGTTTGTTCGTAATTTCCATTGACTCTTCCGTTCACCATTATGGATTACGCGAATCCACCATACCACCAACCACAAAGGCCATTCTACCCTATTGACATCTCGAATTTCAAACAATATCGAGATGAACCCATATATGATGCATGGACTCGTTTTAGAAATTTACTTCGAAAATTCCCTCATCATAGTTTCGCTTTAGCATCCCTAACCCGAACCTTTTACTATCGTGTTGGCCAATATGACCAAATGCGCATTGAGGATTTTGCCAATGGGGACTTTAGGGAATTAAGTGCTGAAGAAGCATGGGATGCCATAGAAGATTGTGCCCAATATTATTATAGGGTAGACAACCCAACAAACGTTAGTACAAGTCAATTGAATATAAATTTCCTGGATCATGAAACAAGTTTGTTTGGGGATGAATACATTAGTGTTGAGATACCTAAGTGGTTGTCATGTAATGCCATAGTACAAAACAAACACATAGGTGACCTTGATGTGATGGAGGATTTAGCCGAACATGATCACATTGATCAAAAAGACCTAGGTTTTATGATCGATGACGATGAATCTCAAGAAACACATGATGAATCTTTTGGGCAATTTGAATATAGCAGTCAGAATATTGAGGATGATCCTTATGATTCGGATATAGAAGTTGAGATGCCTAGAGATGCACTTGAGATACTAGGGAAAATGTTAGGTTTAAATTCTACCAAAACCTATGATGAGGATATAGGTGATCTTGACACATGGAATGATGAGGTAAGTAACATAAGCCCACCAAGTACCCCACAAGTCCTACCATCAATTGAGGCACACACACCGCCCGTGACTTACCCGGAAGAAGTTGAGGAGACTTTAGGAACCCCAATAGAGGTAGAGCCCTTGTACCAAACACAACTAGAAGAAGTATGTTTGAATACTTGTGATCACAACCTTACTCTTAGTCCTATGGAAGTTCCTAGTTTTGATGAGCCGGAGCCTAAACCAAAACCGTTACCTAATCTTCCATCCTTAGATGTGAATTTAGGAATTGAAAAAGGTCCCGATCCACCCATCAAACCATGTAGTCCGGGTAATGTTAAGATTAAGGTAGTAGACTCTAGGCCATGTGGAGTGGAAGCTAATATAGGAGTGAACCGTGACCTTACATACATACATCACCCATTTATGATTGATCACAAGAAACATTATGGGTTTAAACCGGGTTTATTAGGTCAAAGTGGATTCTTAAATTGGAGTCTCTCGAAGTTGATAGAAGATGATCCCTTTCTAGGAGAAAACTTCAATTCACCCATTGACCCAATTGAACTAAGTAAGGTTATGATGATTGGATCCCACATCTTTGAGCATATAATTCATCCACCACTCTTTCCTCACGTGGCATACTTCCACCAAGATGGTGTGTATCGCTACTTTCACCCACACTTAATCCTAAGTGTAGGGAAAACCTCCCCTATTTCCGTTAAATAAGGGTAGAGTCAGGCTCGTGACTCGAACAAAAACAAGCGCTCTTGGGAGGCAGCCCATGCTTTATTTGCTTTGTGTGTTTATTTGTTTGTTTGTTTGTTTTTATTTGTTTCCGTATGTGTGTTTAATTTTTATCATTATTGATTCATGTTCAAAACTAATTTGTGAAAATGCTTTATTTTGTTTTTAACTTCGTCTTAACTACATATAAAGGTATTTTGCAAAAGATAAGTGTAAGGGAAATCTAAATCGGTTTATTAGAACACAAATGAACATGAATCGTAATAATAATAAATTAACATACATATTAGTATTTTTTTGAGTCAAATGCTTGTATCGAGTCATAATGAGGTTTTGCAGGATTTCCAGGAAGTAAGGTAAAGGTTTTTCCAGAAATTTTCCGGAAACTTAAAATGAAAATTTTTGTCAGGTCATTTCTGACGGCGTCAGGGGTTATAACCTGACGGCGTCAGATTTAATTTCCAGAAATTTTTGAAAGTTTTGTTTTTAAAAAGTTTTTATTAAAATCTCCAACTTATAATCTCCAGGAATCTGCAAAATTATCATTCCACAAGCATTATATCCTTATATATAGATTTATCCCGCCGATGTTATGCAGGTTTTCGTGTTTGTTTTCTCAGGTTTAACAGGTTATTTTGGACAAGGAAATGTTTTGAATCAAGCTTATGGCGATGCATTAGTCATGGAGCTTCAACATTACTTTGGAAGAAGATTTAACCGTGTAATTTCATTATCCACCGAGCGAATCAGGGGAGTATTTGATTTCATTCTTTTACTTTATGCTTTTACATCTTGTTATTTGAACATTGGGGACAATGTTCATCTTAAGTGTAAGGGGAGGGTAAAAGTACGATTTTAGAGAATACAATTGCGCTTGATTTTTGTTTGTTTAATAGTAGATGTGTAATAAAACTGAGAGAGATACTTGTTAGGGTAATTTTAGTGCCAAATTTAAAATTTTTTACAACATTTAGGAGTGAAACTTTGATCTTAATGAGCGTCTCACGGATAGGAGTTATATGACTAGCACAAAAAACCGTACCACTAAAAAAATTTCCACCCCCAAATATGTGAGGTTCGCCCCTAGAATTGGTAGGAAAAGCATTTATGCTATGATGTGTGTACCGGTAGCACTTAGATTCTAGAACTTGCGTTAGGACCATTCCAAGGCCACAAGTGAGACTACATTCGTGTAGTTAGATTTACTACATGATAAGAGGCATTAGGATTAACCCATTGTTTTACACCTGTGATTTTGTTATAATTACATTGGCTACATTGGTCAAGTAATTCTCCCACACCCTTTGCGTTGTACTCATTTTTAGTACACGATACCCCTAGTACACCCCTCAGAGCCTATCTTTTCGTTTCGACCTTTAAGCATTTTACTTAAAGGAAGAATTTGTTACACCCCACTAAAATGTACACCCAAATCGCCTTAGCCTACCTTGTATGCACTCATTTTTAGTGCATTATTGTTACAACATTTGTTTAAACCCAAGTTAATTATCTAATTGATTACATGGTTGCTAAGTCGAGTCATATCCTTGTACATATTGTTTTGGGACGATTGGGACTCATGGGTAAAGTACTAGTGTAACGGAGTAATGGGGAAGAACATCATTTATTACCCCCATATGTGCTAAATGTTTTAAAAGTACTCCAAGTTTTTCAATTATCTTAATTCGAGTCATTAGATTAGTATTTGTAAAGTTATGTAAAAGTTCAAGTGTAAGGGGGATGCAATGCCCCTATGATTCATTATTTTGGATGGTAGGGCAAAAGTGTATGCAAAAAAAAAAAAAAAAAAAAAAAAAAAAAAAAAAAAAAAAAAAAAAAAAAAAAAAATTCGAAAAATCAAGAAAAATACAAAAAAATGAGAAAATGAAAAATAGAAAAAAAACATACGGACTACCATCCCGTTTCATTTTATGTTTATTTTATGTTTCTGTGTTTTTGTTTTTAGCTTAAATCGAGTCGATTCTTGGCTTAGCAACATTGTATAGTACATGTAATTGATCAAGATTTTTAACTCGCCACCAGTAAAATATCCTTTATCCAACAAAACCGTGTTTTCATTTTCCCTACACCTAACGTTATAACCCATTTAAAAGCCCTCTTTGATAGTTTATCTTTGATGCTTACGCCTAGTGGAGGAGGTTTTCGATCCTTTCCCAAGCCTATGGTAATCTATTTGCTATGACAGGTAGTGAGAGATATTATCCGTTTTCATTTATGAGATTTATTTTGATGACACTTGAGAGATGTGAGTATCTAAACACTACTTGTGAGGTGCTAGTATGTAATCTCCGTGCTTATTATGATTAAAGTGGAACGATTATTTGTTGTAATTACTTTTATGTTTGCATTAAATGACCCCTAAATTGTATTTTGATTAGAATAAAAGCGCATTTGCTTGAGGACAAGCAAATCTCAAGTGTAAGGGTATTTGATGAGGCGAAAAGTGTACCGCTTTTAAGGGGTCATTTAAGCCCTAAATCGTATTTATTTGATCAAATATCGCCCTAAATCGTTCCTTTTGTCATTTTAGGTACTTTTGAGGAGAAATCTGGAAAAGGAGGCATTTTGGACGTTTTTGGAGCATTAAAGTGAAGAAAACGACAAAGTCTCAAGAATCGGCTGAAAGTTACCTTTGACGGCGTCACAATTTACTCTGGACGGCGTCATGCTTTGGGAAGAAAAGGTGGACGTGAAATTTACTCATGATAAGCCAGTGAAAATAGCATGTGAATTCTGACGGCGTCACGCTTTAACTTGATCGAGGGCGTCACGGCTTAAATCATAAGGGGACGGCGTCACGTTCAAGGTTCGACGGCGTCAAGCCTTGATAAGCCAGAATGGATTTTTGAAGAGCTAAAGAGGGACGGC
This sequence comes from Artemisia tridentata subsp. tridentata, assembly GCA_021014915.2. Classification (NCBI taxonomy): domain Eukaryota; kingdom Viridiplantae; phylum Streptophyta; class Magnoliopsida; order Asterales; family Asteraceae; genus Artemisia; species Artemisia tridentata. The sequence goes on along the minus strand of CP139503.1, from coordinate 86,956,147 downwards.
GTCAAGAAGGTCATCCGGGAACCCTAAAAGCGGCGAGGTGACGGCGTCACAATCCATAAGGTGACGCCGTCAGATCCAAAAGTCTATATATAGTTTTCTAATTTTTTGTCATTAGGGAGAGCTTAGTGTGTGGAATTTTGGGATAAAACCCTAGGACGATTTTAGCTACTTTTTCAGGGCTTTTTGCCTTGAGATCTTCCATGTTTCATTGAAAGATAAGTTATCAATTAATCATTCAATATGTCTATGTGTTGTTTGATTCTATCTTATTCTTGTCTTTTGTTTAACATGTTAGGCTAAATTTATCTTGTGTTTGCTTAGATCTAATGAAACCTAGCTATTGATTATTGGTTGTTAGTGTGTTGTTAGTTGTGTTGGATGATTGTTTATCTATGTTAGGCTTAAGAAAACTGGCTAACTTCCTATTCGGTAACTTGCTTGAACGTCTTAAGAAACATGAACCAAATGCGTACTAAAGGTTTTTATGGTTGTATTTAATGCACAAGCGAATTCTAGTGATCCCATGTTAGGAGCTTCCTAGCCGGCTCGACATAGGAGTGAAGTAGGAGCTTGTAGAGTTGGGGAAGTAAGTACGCCACCCCACGAATGGTATTAAGGAATACACCCGTCATCCACGCGACTAATACACACTAATTAACCGGTAAAAGATAGTTAGGGAGTAAGGAAATCTAAGTAAACACATTTCTCTACACATAAGTTTCTCACCACATTTTCATTTTTGTTATTTTATTTTATTTGCAATCGTAGTAATTTGGGTTAGTTGACTAGCAACTAATTCCGCCCACTCCTTCAAACCCGAGATTTTACTTGCTTTCATAAAAAAATATAAAAACATAAAAAGAATCTTCCTCAACCTTTAGACCTAATTAGAGTAGCCTTTCACACCTAACGAACACTATTCCCTGTGGAGAACGATCAATCCCCCGTACTTACCACTACACTATACTACATCGGTCAGGTACACTGCCTGGTGGGGTTGTAAGCCTCTTGAGATCCCTCGAGAGGTAAAACCTGTTGTAAGGTTGCAAAACCACGCATCAGATACTATCACAACCTGCCCGATATAGGGTTCACACTTATGGTCCATGAGGTTTATGAAGGCGGCTAGGGTATTGGCTATCCAACAGGCCTAACTAGGGATTCCTAACAGTCACAAGGGGTATAAACGCTGTCTCCGGGATTTTTCTCTTCCCGAACCACTTCTGCCGGTGGTATCCTGATCCCGGATCATTCCTCAACTAGTTGCCCGAATCTTGGAGCTGATCAGAGGTTTCGTCGGTCCTCTGCAGGGGGCATTGGTTCTCACAGTGGTTGGCTCCTCGTCATATACTAGGCCTAAGTAGTTTGAGTCTTATCAAGTGGGGATCTAAGGGTAGCTGATACAAAATTTCCATTGATTCCTTTATCAATCTAAGCAGGTGTACATAGGTGCCTACTACAGTCGACTAGTCTCACTGGTGTGCCTACTTCTTAGCGCGGAGGGTAAAATCTGAGGGATCTGTGTTGATTACTACTAGCAATCGGTCGGTCTAATCTGTAACGTTCTGTTGGGAATTAAATGTTCTAAAGATTAGTATTGGAAATTAAACGTTCACAAGGTTAGTTCTGCTCAAGGAAATACACTAAGTGTTATTCTACTGCTAGTGCATTTCATTCTACTGCCAGTGTTAGAGATTCTGCTGCCGCAAGCATTCTACTGCTAGTGCATCAGATACTGCTGTTAAAGAGATAAGTGTCGCATATTCTACTGTTGGATGGATAAGTATACAAAGATATTTTGTGTATAAAAGTCAAAGATATACGGTAGATAATATCTTTGATTGATGTTCAGTCAACAAGTTGTGTACACAGATACAAGTTGTATCTTAAGGACTGACACACTCAAGCAAGCAAGTAGTTCGACAAGACTTATCATTTATTGTAAAAGATCTCCTTTGTTGTATAAAAGGGAAGATCTTATCTTAGTTACATGTGTGTTGAAAATAGAGTGTCTAACTGCTAAACTTGTAACTAGTTGAATACTAAGAAAACATACGTTTGTGTAGAACATGACAGAAAAATAGTTTTCTTTATAATAGAGATTCAAGGTTTTGTAACCCTAGTGATAGTGAAGATCACTCGTATTATTCTCAATAATATTGAATCGTTTGGTGTTAACATTCATTGTTCATTATCAAATTCAACAACCACCACTGTTCCATTTCCATAATCAATAACCTTCTAAGTGTGGTTAAGTAGATTCCGCATACTTAATCATATTCACTCAAAGTATCACATACACTCGTACAAAAGGACTAATATCCTCAATAGTGATACCAATTGATTTAGAAGAAGAAGAAGAAGAAGAAGAAGAAATGGACGTCGAATCTATTCAGACGAATGTTGCTGCAAAATTACCAATGCTCAAACAGAATAAGTTTGAGATGTGGAGGCTGAGGATAGAGCAATATTTCCAAGTGCAAGATTATGCACTTTGAGAAATTATTGAAGATGGAAACTCCTTCAAACCTACAACCTCTACATCAACAGTTGAAGGTAAAATTGTGACAACTTTGAATACCAAACCAACAACTGCAGAAGATAGAGTCAGAAAGAAGAATGACCTCAAGGCCAGAAGTATGCTAATGATGACCATTCCAAATGATCAACTTTTAAACTTCAGCAAGTTCAAATATGCAAAGTCTTTGTTTGAGGCAATTATTGCAAGGTATGGTGGGAATGAAGCCACCAAGAAGACCCATAAGACTCTTCTGTTAGGATTATAAATATTCATGTTAAGACTCGGTCACCCCGAGTATCTGTTAGTATTAACTAGCTCGTAGGATTATTAGTATTATTAGTAATAGTTTTGCTATTATAGTATTCGTGGAGTGGGTCGGGTCTTTACCCTCTGTCAGCTCACTCCACAGCACTTACAGGGCACCATATGTACTCCTATATAAAGCCCTTCCCACACAAGGGAAGGGTTGGACCTTTCATTCTAATCTAATACCTTCTACTTTCTCTCTCTACAAAGGCTCCCAACTTTCTATTTCTCTCTCTAGAAATCTTACACTATTCGATCCATATCTTAATCTATACGTGTGTTATATGTTTGTGAACATCTTACAATTGGTATCAGAGCCATGTTAGGTTCATTTTAGTGTATATGTTCATGGATTTCTTAGGTTTTATGGTTTCTTTTTGGTTCGAATAGAAAAGGTTGAAAAATCTCTCATTTGTGCTTTGTTTGTGGTTGGATCTGTTAAAAGCTTGTACTTTCTTGTTTAAGATTGGTATATAAGCTTTGTTTAGTAGTTGGATTGCTTGTTTCAATCGTATATTGAAAGGTTGAGTGAATTCGAGTGGGTGTTCTTGGTTGCGATTTGGCTCTCGTCAAAGAGTTCTTGGTTGCGATTTGAACATTGTTTGGAAAGAAACAGTTGTGATTTGGTGTACCTCGGGTTTGCGATTTGACTTATTACTTAAAAGGGAAAAAGAAGACAAACCGCAAGAAAGGGACTGTTTTGGCGTTTTGTGTGTTGCGATTTGACCAGATAGCGACTGTTCTGTCCGGTAGTGCCTGCGATTTGGTAGTTGCGATTTGGGTATTCTGGTTGCGATTTGATAGCTGCGATTTGGGTATTCTGGTTGCGATTTGATTGTTGCGATTTGAGTATATTCGGTTGCGATTTGTGTCTGCGATTTGAGGCTGTGACTTGCGATTTGATCTTTGCGATTTGAATTACAGTTGACTAATTGCGATTTGATTATTTGCGATTTGACAAGTTGCGATTTGACGTGTTGCGATTTGACCAGTTGCGATTTGACGTTGCGAGTTGACACTTGCGATTTGACTTATTGAGATTTGGTTGATTGCGATTTGACTTGTTGCGATTTGACAAACTGTGACTTGACTTGTTGCGATTTGATCAAATTGAGATTTGACTTCTTTGAATTGAATCTTGAAGATCAGTATTGCAATTCACTCTTGGTTAATTCTTGTTGATTGCACGGTTTCTTTTTTTGACTTTAGAAAATCCCGCGAAAGATTCGATTTCTCGGTTTAAATCACAAAAGCTGTAAAATCCCGTCTATATCATGACAAGCACTGCTTTTGATGACATCCAAGCTACCGGGTCCGATACCCGCCCTCCTATGCTTGATAGGACGGATTATGAGTCATGGGCACAAAGAATTTGACTCTACTGCTTGGGAAAAGAAAATAGATTTAACATTCTTAAATCCATTGATGAAAGACCATTTCAAATGGGCACCACTCGAGGTGCTGTGGCTACTGCTGAGGATGGAACGGTCACTCTTGGGATTGATAGGCCACGTCAATACAATGATCTGAATGAGGAAGAAAACAAGCGGTATGATGCTGACATCCGAGCTTCCAATATTGTAATTCAAGGCCTGCCCAAAGATGTTTACAAACTCGTCAACTTCAACACTGAAGCCAAAGCTGTTTGGGACAATGTCAAGATGATTCTGGCTGGATCAGAATTAACAAAAGAAGATCGTGAGTCACAACTGTATGATGAGTTTGAGCATTTCAAGATGAACCCTGGTGAAAACATCACTGATTACTATGTGAGGTTTCACAAGCTGGTAAACGACATGAGAATCATCAGAATGACTATGCCAAACATCCAACTCAATTCCAAGTTCGTGAACAACATGTCACCTGAATGGGACAGATTTGTCACTGCAGTCAAACTCAATAAAGGTTTGAGGCAGACCAATTATGAACAGCTATATGCTTATCTTCAACAACATGAAAAGCATGCTGTTTATGATCGTCTACTCAGGGAAAAACTCAATCCAACAACAACCAATGATCCACTCGCATTGATTTCAAATGTTCAGCCATACAATCAACCACAACTTGATCAAGTTTATCATCATCCCACCTCATCACAGAATCAGACATTATTTGCTCAATCATCGATGCACCCACAACCTACTATGAACCCTCAGCTGGATTCAGGGTATTCTCTCACTGATCAGAGGATTGATGATCTTTCCAAACAAGTCTCCTTGCTTGTTCAATAGTTCCAAGCAACACTTCCTCAAACCAACAATCAACTTCAAACTTCCTCAAACCCACGCAACCAAGCAACTATGGAAGATGGAAGAATTATTGTTCAGAATGTTCAAGGAAGACAAAATGTGAATCCAAGGAATGTTGGTAGGGGGAATATTCAAAACAGAGGTGGAAATGTCAACCAAGGACAAAGAAGGCAAGCAAAGTGTTACAATTGTGGTGGATTGGGACACATTGCTAGGAATTGCAATCAGCCCAAGCGTCCTCAGAACTCTGATTACTTCAAGGACAAGATGTTGCTGATACAAGCTCAGGAGAAGGGAGCAGTTTTGGATGAGGAAGAGCTTTTGTTCCTTGCTGGTGATGGGGGAAACACATTTGATGCAGATGTGGATGACCAACCGGTTCAAGATATGGCCCTCAACGACCCAAACATCTTCCAAGTTGAAGATTGTGATGCATTTGATTCGGATGTTGATGATGAACCCACTGCTCAAACTATCTTCATGGCCAACATATCTTCTGTTGTCTCATCACCTCAACAAGTTGGTCCTTCCAATGCATCTGTCATATCTGAGGTACTAAAGCTTTATGACACATATAACTTGTTTGATGAACAGAAGATTCCCAACGAAGTACAACAGACAGATGTTTTTGAATCAGATACTGTTGACATGGGAAATAGTAATATTATTCCATATGAACAATATGTGAATCACAACAATGTGTCTGTTGTACCAAGTGGTACATCTTCTGTTTTAAATAATGCTTGTGTTGTTGATAATGCTTGTATGGTAGATAATGCCTGTGAGTTGCATGAGAACACTGTGTTTGTCCCCGATGACACCTTGACCACCAGGCTTAATATATATAAGGATCAGGTAGCCATATATGAACAACGTGCTAAATTTGAGCTAATTGAACGTGAGCAGAAAATGGATAGTCAAATGCGTACACTCATTACTGAATGTAATTTAAGGGAAGAAACATTGAAAAAAGAGTTGAAGTCTTTGCAAAAACAACTGGATTAGACTGTTAAACAAAAACAGGAGGTCCAAGAGCGTGTATATACACTAAAACAAGATTTCAAAGAAAAAGAAACAAAACTCTTAAATGATTTCTCCAGACTTAAAACGTTAAAGAATAAGCTTGAAAAGAAGTTGTACACACAAGACCAAACTAGACAAACTGCTTAAATGATTCGAAAGCACAAAAAGTTGTGTGATAAGCATAGTGAAAATAATGTAAGTGAACCTAAATTAGCTCTCCTTAGGAATACTAAAGTAGCCCAACCTGCATTATATGATGGAAATGAAATGCTTAAGCCTATTCATACCCCCCCCCTGATGTGTCATCATTTGAAGAGAGTAATGTGATAGAAGACAGAAACAGAGAGAGATTAGCTGAAAAATGAAGGACCCCAAATGTATAGCCAAACGAGTCATAGTCAAAACCCATAATTACTATGAGCAAAATCGATTGACTATCTTTGCACCTCAATTTGAGTTAACGCCTGAACAAATATTTTGGTCTTTGGACATTGAAAAGAGAAAGGCTGATACACTCAAGGACAAAACTCCACCCCTTAGGAAAATTACGGCTGCAACGGTGTATCCTCCCAATACACCTAGGCATTTAGTTCCCTTAACTCTTCCCACAGAATGCAATACTCTAATTAGCATTTATGTTCTGTGTCAACTATTTGCTGATTTTGATAAAACATGTAAGAAGAGAATAACACCAACGGGAATTACCAAAGGGGAAAGAGGTTTTGAACTAACCAAAGAATGATTGTAAAACCCACAATTTAATACAATCCGAAATGACAAAAATGCCCTCAAATTTGAACTTTAATAACTTATGAAAATTTTGTAAGTAACATCATTTGTACTTAACCTAAGTTCGATAATAAACTTTTGACAATCAAAACTATATGTTATAAATTACTATGTACAAATAAATGAATTTTGAAAATATACCATATAATATAAATACAAGTTTAAATATAAATAAAAAAAAAAAAAAAAAAAAAAAAAAAAAAAAAAAACTTCCTAAATAAATACCCAACAAAAGAATCGGTCCATTTAATTTTGATATAACCAATTATGGGCTTCCTACAATTTTGGGATTGATTTGCATCATAAACACGGTTCCTATATCCCTATTAGACCAAATTTTGCTCCATTGGAAAACCCTAAAATCCATTCCAAACATGCGACTGCTGCTGCTATTTTCCTTATTGCTGCTGTTCGATTCAAAGGCAGAAAAAGAAGCCTTTCTTGTGTTCTTTAATTGGTGTTTAAGGTATGTGATTGATTCCTAGTTCGTGGTGTTCTTGATCGGGTGTTAAAGGGCTGTTCGAAGGGAGAGTTAAGGTGTTATTCGGCTGAAATTCTGTGGTGTACGATTCTTGTAGCCTTCTTGTTCTTTGATCATGCAACAAGGGTAATTATATCATTCCTTGTTCAATTAAATTTTATCACCTTAATTCTTGTTTAGTTCTTGATATTCTTGTCGATTAATATACATACGATCATAAGAAAAAGTTTACATAAAATCATAAGTTGTTTACATAAAATAACAACTAAAACCCTAAGATGAATTGAATTGTGCTTGAGAATCTGGAATTAAATGATTATGAACATGATATTAATATGGATAAATCGACCTACACATGCTATAATCTCATCTATAATCGTTGTATGTCAAGAATTAATGATTGGGTATGAAAACCCTAAGTTTATGCTTGAAGCTGTGAAAACTGCTACTGATCTGGAATTTTGTTCGACTTTAACCGGCTGTAAATAAATGATGTGAACGTATATTTTGGTGTTTTAAGAGTCTAAAACTAAGTTCAATGAAATGGCTACCTGGGAAAATTAATTTTGTAATTTTTGGAGGCCTGGAAGGTGACCTTTTGATTTTTGGAAAATTATGTGTCTGATCGGATTTGTGAGTCTGTAAAATCAGTCCGGGTTTTTGAATTTAATTTCCAAACCGTGTCGAATTAGGAGGTTTCCTTTGAAGTGGGTAATCTTCAGGATGTCTATTACTTACTGGAATTTTTGTAGATTTTGTGAATTTTTCTTAAAGGGTTTCTAATTAATAACTTTTCGTTTAGTAAAATTAATCAGAAATCTGGACGAGTTGGTTTAAGTGAATTTTAATCCATAGTTATGCTACTTAATAAAATCTGGAAAAATTTTATAAAACACTTAAGACATTTTAGCATCTCTGGGAATTTTTGGGAATTTTATTACTGAGTTCTTATACGGGTTACAATTTATAGAAAACCTAACAATTTCGTATATAAAACTGTGAGAAATTATGAAAAGGTTAAAAAGGAAATTAAAAGGTGTTTTGTGTTTATTTTATAAACTAAAGGGTTTAAATTGTTTATTTCTAAAACTAAAGGACCTAACTTGTGAACACCTGTGACTTTATGGTATTACATTTTACACCCTAAATTTATGAGAATTGCATATTAATCCCTAAACTTATGATAATTACCTAATAAACCCTAAAATTATGGAAACTACCTTATGAACCTTAAATTTACGTAAAAGACATTATGAACCTTAAACTACGAATATGATCATCCTTAATACTTTAAATTGACATACGAGAATGTTAATAACCAAAGTTACTAAATACGGAAACTTGCTATTTTTGGAAAGTAACCTAAAATAGAAAGACAAGTAAAATGAAACCTTATGATTATGAAACTTATAAGTACATTATGATTATTTGTAGATCGTTTGAAGAAGGAGTGATCTCCTATTTGATTTGCTTTTCATTTCTTTTGCTTGCGTATTCGTTAAGGTACAGATATTCTTTCCCTTCTCAGTAGGGATATTTCTATCGATCCGATGCCTGATATGTTTCCCTTTATTTGATTCATGACTTTCATTGTATGATCGTCATTCTATTTGATCCATTCTGACATTTGTTTAAATGTCTCTGCTATGCTATGCTATGATTATGTTTGCCATGCTTATTGGAGATACTGTCGATTTCTCTTGCCATGCTTATTAGATTATGATTATGTATGCTTTGATAAATCCGTGCCTGAGCTTACCTAGTTCTAGAGGTACTAGGACCATGTTTAGGATGGCACCCTAGGCATGACACTCCCGTAGAGGTGTGATAGATCTACGGCGTTTCCCCTTTTGATTTGATTTGTATGCGCATTATTGGCCAACCCCATATGTGTGATCAGTATAGAACTGACATACATATTTTTGTTAGGGAGCGTATGGATGCATCCTAGGACTTTTGTATGTGTATGATTTGGTGACCAGGTGGTGTGTGCCTTGCACTCCTTCTCACACTTTTGATTATTACTTAGAGGTCTCCCCTCTTCGTATACTTATGATATGATATGATATGTGTATGATTTGACGGATTTTGATTTGGAGTTCTTATGGCACATCCTGATATGACCCTTCTCATTATTTGATTCCATTCTTGTTCATTTTCGATTCAGTTCTCATGCACTCTTGATTCTTAGTTATCTTCGAAATTCGTATTGATTTCATGTTTATGCTATTCGTTTCGTATTCTTATTCCTTCGTTGCTTATGCTTATTTTACCATTATGTTATGCTTTGTATATATCTGTTCACTGGGCTTTTTAAGCTCAACCGCATTTCTTTTCCTGCGGTAGGTTTTAGTAGGAAGCCAGGTATGAGTGAAGATTATCTTTGACTTAGAAGCTATGCCGGATTAGAGATGACTAGAAGAGACGATATTTAGACTTAGTAATTATTGTAATTTATTTGTAACCTTGTAGTGTCAGATTTTCTCTTTGTAACCTTTGAAATTCATTTTGTATTATTTAGTCATATGCTTTTGTTTGCTTTGATATGTCACCATAACGTAATACTTCTACCCTTATCGGGTTAGGGTGTTACAATTATGGTATCAGAGAGACAGGCTGCGACTTGTAATGCATTTACCCTTGACCTGTGTAAGTTTGGACCACTAAGTTTCCACTGTAGGCACTCATAAGACAACCTTTGAGAAATTTCTGTAGGATCTCCCCATAGGAACATAAGTTATAACCGGTGAGGAATGGGTAGACTAGGACATCTATGTAAGTAGCGTTGCTTCCGCATCACTCTGATTCGTGCCTATGCCTTTAAATATGCCTTGTAAGAACATTTGTTTCAGAAACTATAAAGTTTTGCAACTTGAGCTTAGCAACCAGTAAGTTTTGAAATCCTCGAGAACTGCATGAATACCTTACACCATTTAGGTTTCACTTCCTGATTTTGACCTCCATCTCCGAGTTGTTTGATAAACAGTTTGATACCTTTCTGACCATCCTGAAGGTCATTTAACCGTCATGTGTTTGACACATTCTGTGAATTCATTACTTATGCTGGATATAGAATGTATCATCTGATACTACTTGAATATGCATAATCCATTGCTAATCCTATGAGAACTCTGGTATTTATTAACCACGGATATAGGAAGATTTGTTTCCCTCCCTTAGAAAGACCTGTGAGAATATTGGGTAGACATTAGGCTTCTCGTTTGACGCGATCTCTTCCTCCGTATTTTGATCCTGACGTGTGATTTGTCTTCATTGTTTGTTTTTTTCCCTATGTTCGATTTCGTCTGAGCAGAAGAAGTTGTGGGACCAGGTTCCATCTCCTCTATGTGTTGACGGTGAGAAGTTTCATCTGGGTGATCGTGTTATAAGACGTCGGATGCCGATTTCAGTTGTAGTGTGATTGGTCGTCGGACGAAAGAGTGTCCGAAGTGAATGGTAACAACCCTAAGAATGAGAATGATTGATAGCAATCTGCCGAGGGTCGAGTGTTCGCTCTGACCAGGGACCAGGCTGCTGACACATCAAGTACCGTTTCGGTTATTCCTTACTTATGCGATCGTGTTGCGTGGTTTTACTTGATACGAGAATGACATACCATGTGGTGTCTTTTGCTTTTCCTAAGCACATTAAGTCCCCTCTGCATTATTAAATTGCTACTACTAATGCTATTTCTATGAGAATCTTGTGACTATCCATCACGAGGGTAGATTTTCGTGTTCGGTTGAGGATGTTTGAAGATCAATTTTATTCTGCTAATTTGATTTCTTTGGGAATGTTCGATTCGATTCTGGTCATGTAATTGTTGACTGAGCATTGAGATGCTAACAATAGTTATGATTTTGTCACCTCTGACGACTTATGAAACTCAAATTCCGTGCCTAGGTTTCTGACCTAGCATACTATGATGATCACCTTGCTTTGAAATTCCGTATTTTAATCCCTCGCGTTTGTGAAGATATTCCGTTTGATGTAACTCGCTCGAGAGTTTTCGATGATGAATTTCGCGATGTATTCTTTGATGGACTACCAAGATTTCCCCTCGAATGTAATTGTTTTGATCCGTTTATTAGAATGTGTTTTGTCCCGACTTGAGGTAGACTGTGATTGCAATAAAGGCATGTGTATATGATGCAAGTATTATGACGTCTGGCCAGTGTGATAATAGTTACATCATATACCTTGAATTTATTGGAGTCACAGAATGTCTTGAGGAGTGCCTGAGTTCAGTGTGTTATCAGAACCCTATTCATGTGTAAGCGACGTTTTTCCTAATACCAAAATCCCTTACGAACGACATACGTTGAATGAAGAGTATTGAAGGACCTACTTCGAGGAAGTGGTTTATCCGCCTGTGTGCGTCTCTCTGTTGTGTTTCAGTTTGGTTATGAAGAAGAATGATGGTGGTATGAGGTTGTTCATGGAATTCCGGAATCTTAGTAGTATGGTGATTAGGACTGATACCGTTATCGACGATCTATCTAATCAACTTCAGAGTGAAGTTTTCTCTATGATCGATTTGTAATATGATTATGTCCACTTTCATGTGAAGGAGCAAGATGTTCCTAGCATTGATTTGTATCCGTTATAATCTCTATGAGCATTGTGATGCCAATCGTATTGGCTACTGCTCCGACTAATTCTTGTGAGCTTGATGAATCGTGTATTTCATGAATGCTTGGACAATTGTCATAGTATGACGATTTAGTATATTCAGGGACGAAAGAGAAACACGGGAATCATCCTTGTATTTTGGTGTTGAAAATTTCTACGTCAGAAGAGCTCGATGTAAGTTTCTCGAAGAGTATAATTTTGGTAGGGATGAAGAATAAGTTGGAGAATTTTTGGAAAGTTAAGTGGGACTTACGTGCACGTTGGGAAGGACAAAACGATGTGGGTTGTAGTGAATCGTTCAACTTGGCGGCTTACATGGAAGATCGGCAGAGATTTATTTCAACAGAAGATTATTCAAGCTCCTTGGCGCACCTGCAGTGATCGTGTCAGAAAAATCGAGTTTTGTTTCACACTTCCAGAAGAAATGCAGAAGACCTCCAAGACCGGCTCGAGATTTTATGGCGACTACTCACCTTCAGATGGATGGACGGACAGAGCAACTATGTTGAAATTGAAGATGTATGGGACGGAGAGTTTGACAAGTGTATTGGCATGATTGAGTTTTCCTACGGAGATGTAGAACACCTTTTGGTTTGGATAAAGTTGGAGATTTGCTGGTTTAAGGTCCGGGGTTGACTACTGTGATTGGTGGATTAGTAATCCTTGTGGAAGAAAAACCTTGAATGGTGGACTATGAAGTTGTATGTTTCGTACGATGTCCCCGTTGTGGAGTGTTAGACGTTTTGGGCATATGAAGAAGATCTGGCTCACGATGCGTTAATCCTTTGAATTTTGTTTTCCATATGATTATCCGACCTATTCCGTTATGCTTCCCGATACGTTCCGATCCTCCGCTATGTGCTTAGTTATCGTCTGTACGACTACATTAGCTCTTTGATGTGTTTTATCCGTATGATTGTTCGACCTATTTTGTTTTATTTTCTGATGCGTTTTGGATACTCCGATTTATACTCTATTGATCGTCGGTACAAATATGCTAACCATCTCATTATGCGTTTCAATACAAGTTGATATTTCGAGTTGTACTCGATTGATCGTCAGTACAATATTACTATCTATCTCTTATAAAGCTCTTGATACATTTGATGATCTGTCACGTGCTTCATTGATCATGCAACGAGGGTAATTATATCATTCCTTGTTCAATTCAATTTTATCCCCTTAATTCTTGTTTAGTTCTTGATGTTCTTGTCGATTAATATACATACGATCATAAGAAAAAGTTTACATAAAATCATAAGTTGTTTACATAAAATAACAACTAAAACCCTAAGATGAATTGAATTGTGCTTGAGAATCTGGAATTAAATGATTATGAACATGATATTAATATGGATAAATCGACCTACACATGTTATAATCTCATCTATAATCGTTGTATGTCAAGAATTAATGATTGGGTATGAAAACCCTAAGTTTATGCTTGAAGCTGTGAAAACTGCTACTGATCTGGAATTTTGTTCGACTTTAACCGGCTGTAAATAAATGATGTTAACGTATATTTTGGTGTTTTAAGAGTCTAAAACTAAGTTTAATGAAATGGCTACCTGGAAAAATTAATTTTGTAATTTTTGGAGGCCTGGAAGGTGACCTTTTGATTTTTGGAAAATTATGTGTCTGATCGGATTTGTGAGTCTGGAAAATTTGTCCGGGTTTTTGAATTTTAGTTTCCAAACCGTGTTGAATTAGGAGGTGTCCTTTGAATTGGGTAATATTCAGGATGTCTATTACTTACTGGAATTTTTGTAGATTTTTTGAATTTTTCTTAAAGGGTTTCTAATTAATAACTTTTCGTTTAGTAAAATTAATCAGAAATCTGGACGAGTTGGTTTAAGTGAATTTTAATCCATAGCTATGCTACTTAATAAAATCTGGAAAAATTTTATAAAACACTTAAGACATTTGAGCATCTCTGGGAATTTTATTACTGAGTTCTTATACGGTTTACAATTTATAGAAAACCTAACAATTTCGTATATAAAACTGTGAGAAATTATGAAAAGGTTAAAAAGGAAATTAAAAGGTGTTTTGTGTTTATTTTATAAACTAAAGGGTTTAAATTGTTAATTGCTAAAACTAAAGGACCTAACTTATGAACACCTGTGACTTTATGCTATTACAATTTACACCCTAAATTTATGAGAATTGCATATTAATCCCTAAACTTATGATAATTACCTAATAAACCCTAAAATTTTGGAAACTACCTTATGAACCCTAAATTTACGTAAAAGACATTATGAACCTTAAACTACGAATATGATCATCCTTAATACTTTAAATTGACATACGAGAATGTTATAACCAAAGTTACTAAATACGGAAACTTGCTATTTTTGGAAAGTAACCTAAAATAGAAAGACAAGTAAAATGAAACCTTATGATTATGAAACTTATAAGTACATTATGATTATTTGTAGATCGGTTGAAGAAGGAGTGATCTCTTATTTGATTTGCTTTTCATTTCTTTTGCTTGCGTATTCGTTAAGGTACAGATATTCTTTCCCTTTTCAGTAGGGATATTTCAATCGATCCGATGCCTGATATGTTTCCCTTTATTTGATTCATGACTTTCATTGTATGATCGTCATTCTATTTGATCCATTCTGACATTTGTTTAAATGTCTCTGCTATGCTATGCTATGATTATGTTTGCCATGCTTATTGGAGATACTGTCGGTTTCTCTTGCTATGCTTATTAGATTATGATTATGTATGCTTTGATAAATCCGTGCCTGAGCTTACCTAGTTCTGGAGGTACTAGGACCATGTTTAGGATGGCACCCTAGGCATGACACTCCCGTAGAGGTGTGATAGATCTACGGCGTTTCCCCTTTTGATTTGATTTGTATGCGCATTATTGGCCAACCCATATGTGTGATCAGTATAGAACTGACATACATATTTTTGTTAGGGAGCGTATGGATGCATCCTAGGACTTTTGTATGTGTATGATTTGGTGACCAGGTGGTGTGTGCCTTGCACTCCTTCTCACACTTTTGATTATTACTTAGAGGTCTCCCCTCTTCGTATACTTATGATATGATATGATATGTGTATGATTTGACGGATTTTGATTTGGAGTTCTTATGGCACATCCTGATATGACCCTTCTCATTATTTGATTCCATTCTTGTTCATTTTCGATTCAGTTCTCATGCACTCTTGATTCTTAGTTATCTTCGAAATTCGTATTGATTTCATGTTTATGCTATTCGTTTCGTATTCTTATTCCTTCGTTGCTTATGCTTATTTTACCATTATGTTATGCTTTGTATATATCTGTTCACTGGGCTTTTTAAGCTCAACCGCATTTCTTTTCCTGCGGCAGGTTTTAGTAGGAAGCCGGGTATGAGTGAAGATTATCTTTGACTTAGAAGCTATGCCGGATTAGAGATGACTAGAAGAGACGATATTTAGACTTAGTAATTATTGTAATTCATTTGTAACCTTGTAGTGTCAGATTTTCTCTTTGTAACCTTTGAAATTCATTTTGTATTATTTAGTCATATGCTTTTGTTTGCTTTGATATGTCACCATAACGTAATACTTCTACCCTTATCGGGTTGGGGTGTTACAATTATGGTATCAGAGAGACAGGCTGCGACTTGTAATGCATTTACCCTTGACCTGTGTAAGTTTGGACCACTAAGTTTCCACTGTAGGCACTCATAAGACAACCTTTGAGAAATTTCTGTAGGATCTCCCCATAGGAACATAAGTTATAACCGGTGAGGAATGGGTAGACTAGGACATCTATGTAAGTAGCGTTGCTTCCGCATCACTCTGATTCGTGCCTATGCCTTTAAATATGCCTTGTAAGAACATTTGTTTCAGAAACTATAAAGTTTTGCAACTTGAGCTTAGCAACCAGTAAGTTTTGAAATCCTCGAGAACTGCATGAATACCTTACACCATTTAGGTTTCACTTCCTGATTTTGACCTCCATCTCCGAGTTGTTTAATAAACAGTTTGATACCTTTCTGACCATCCTGAAGGTCATTTAACCGTCATGTGTTTGACACATTCTGTGAATTCATTACTTATGCTGGATATAGAATGTATCATCTGATACTACTTGAATATGCATAATCCATTGCTAATCCTATGAGAACTCTGGTATTTATTAACCACGGATATAGGAAGATTTGTTTCCCTCCCTTAGAAAGACCTGTGAGAATATTGGGTAGACATTAGGCTTCTCGTTTGACGCGATCTCTTCCTCCGTATTTTGATCCTGACGTGTGATTTGTCTTCATTGTTCGTTTTGATCCCTATGTTCGGTTTCGTCTGAGCAGAAGAAGTTGTGGGACCAGGTTCCATCTCCTCTATGTGTTGACGGTGAGAAGTTTCATCTGGGTGATCGTGTTATAAGACGTCGGATGCCGATTTCAGTTGTAGTGTGATTGGACGTCGGACGAAAGAGTGTCCGAAGTGAATGGTAACAACCATAAGAATGAGAATGATTGATAGCAATCTGCCGAGGGTCGAGTGTTCGCTCTGACCAGGGACCAGGCTGCTGACACATCAAGTACCGTTTCGGTTATTCCTTACTTATGCGATCGTGTTGCGTGGTTTTACTTGATACGAGAATGACATACCATGTGGTGTCTTTTGCTTTTCCTAAGCACATTAAGTCCCCTCTGCATTATTAAATTGCTACTACTAATGCTATTTCTATGAGAATCTTGTGACTATCCATCACGAGGGTAGATTTTCGTGTTCGGTTGAGGATGTTTGAAGATCAATTTTATTCTGCTAATCTGATTTCTTTGGGAATGTTCGATTCGATTCTGGTCATGTAATTGTTGACTGAGCATTGAGATGCTAACAATAGTTATGATTTTGTCACCTCTGACGACTTATGAAACTCAAATTCCGTGCCCAGGTTTCTGACCTAGCATACTATGATGATCACCTTGATTTGAAATTCCGTATTTTAATCCCTCGCGTTTGTGAAGATATTCCGTTTGATGTAACTCGCTCGAGAGTTTTCGATGATGAATTTCGCGATGTATTCTTTGATGGACTACCAAGATTTCCCGTCGAATGTAATTGTTTTGATCCGTTTATTAGAATGTATTTTGTCCCGACTTGAGGTAGACTGTGATTGCAATAAAGGCATGTGTATATGATGCAAGTATTATGACGTCTGGCCAGCGTGATAATAGTTACATCATATACCTTGAATTTATTGGAGTCACAGAATGTCTTGAGGAGTGCCTGAGGTCAGTGTGTTATCAGAACCCTATTGATGTGTAAGCGACGTTTTGCCTAATACCGAAATCCCTTACGAACGACATACGTTGAATGAAGAGTATTGAAGGACCTACTTCGAGGAAGTGGTTTATCCTCCTGTGTGCGTCTCTCTGTTGTGTTTCAGTTTGGTTATGAAGAAGAATGATGGTGGTATGAGGTTGTTCATGGAATTCCAGAATCTTAGTAGTATGGTGATTAGGACTGATACCGTTATCGACGACTTATCTAATCAACTTCAGGGTGAAGTTTTCTCTATGATCGATTTGTAATCTGATTATGTCCATTTTCATGTGAAGGAGCAAGATGTTCCTAGCATTGATTTGTATCCGTTATAATCTCTATGAGCATTGTGATGCCAATCGTATTGGCTACTGCTCCGACTAATTCCTGTGAGCTTGATGAATCGTGTATTTCATGAATGCTTGGACAATTGTCATAGTATGACGATTTAGTATATTCAGGGACGAAAGAGAAACACGGGAATCATCCTTGTATTTTGGTGTTGAAAATTTCTACGTCAGAAGAGCTCGATGTAAGTTTCTCGAAGAGTATAATTTTGGTAGGGATGAAGAATGAGTTGGAGAATTTTTGGAAAGTTAAGTGGGACTTACGTGCACGTTGGGAAGGACAAAACGATGTGGGTTGTAGTGAATCGTTCAACTTGGCGGCTTACTTGGAAGATCGGCAGAGATTTATTTCAACAGAAGATTATTCAAGCTCCTTGGCGCACCTGCAGTGATCGTGTCAGAAAAATCGAGTTTTGTTTCACACTTCCAGAAGAAATGCAGAAGACCTTCAAGACCGGCTCGAGATTTTATGGCGACTACTCACTTCAGATGGATGGACGGACAGAGCAACTATGTTGAAATTGAAGATGTATGCGACGGAGAGTTTGACAAGTGTATTGGCATGATTGAGTTTTCCTACGGAGATGTAGAACACCTTTTGGTTTGGATAAAGTTGGAGATTTGCTGGTTTAAGGTCCGGGGTTGACTACTGTGATTGGTGGATTAGTAATCCTTGTGGAAGAAAAACCTTGAATGGTGGACTATGAAGTTGTATGTTTCGTACGATGTCCCCGTTGTGGAGTGTTAGAAGTTTTGGGCATATGAAGAAGATCTGGCTCACGATGCGTTAATCCTTTGAATTTTGTTTTCCATATGATTATCCGACCTATTCCGTTATGCTTCCCGATACGTTCCGATCCTCCGCTATGTGCTTAGTTATCGTCTGTACGACTACATTAGCTCTTTGATGTGTTTTATCCGTATGATTGTTCGACCTATTTTGTTTTGTTTTCTGATGCGTTTTGGATACTCCGATTTATACTCTATTGATCGTCGGTACAAATATGCTAACCATCTCATTATGCGTTTCAATACAAGTTGATATTTCGAGTTGTACTCGATTGATCGTTAGTACAATTATACTATCTATCTCTTATAAAACTCTTGATACATTTGATGATTCGTCACGTGCTTCATTGACCGGTGGTACGTTCCTTAGTTCGATCAGTATCTGTTTGAAATTGATGAATTCTTCTATAATGATGCACTTCTCATTAAGAATCTGGACTGAGTTGATGAGGTTTACTCTTTAGTACTACCTTCGTATTGCTTTCAAGCATAAACGTTCATGTATCTCTGTATGAGATTTAAATCGTTATCCGCTACATTGTTGTTTCGTATTCCTTGGCACGAATTCGTTGTGAATTATGAAAGCCTAGGGCTTTTCAATGATTTTGATCAGGTGGGCGAGGTATCTCATCGCTTCCCAGTTATCTCACGTATACGATGTATTCCATGTATCTCTTCTTCGTGAATATGATTATCCTCCGCTTCTCGTTGTGTCTGGCCATTCGACCAGATTCGGAAAAATCTTGCATATAGTGAAGAACCTGAGGCTGTTTTGGAGCGTCAGGAAAGAGTCATGAGAACTAAAACAACTCCATTCGTAAAGATTCTTTGGAAGAACCATCCTGAGAGCGAGGCTACTTGGGAGACCAAGGAATCAATACGATCCAGTTATCCGCATTTCTCTCTTTTGACTTGGTACGTGTTCATTTTGATTTCGTATTTCTACTTCGATTTCGGATTTCAATTTTCGAGAACGAAAATTTGTTTTTAAGAGGGTAAGAGTTCAAATCTCACCAATTATGTAAAACCCACAATTTAATACAATCCGAAATGACAAAAATGCCCTCAAATTTGAACTTTTATAACTTATGAAAATTTTGTAAGTAACATCATTTGTACTTAACCTAAGTTCGATAATAAACTTTTGACAATCAAAACTATATGTTATAAATTACTATGTACAAATAAATGAATTTTGAAAATATACCATATAATATAAATACAAGTTTAAATATAAATCAAATAAATAAAAACTTCCTAAATAAATACCCAACAAAAGAATCGGTCCATTTAATTTTGACATAACCAATTATGGGCTTTCTACAATTTTTTGATTGATTTGCATCATAAACACGGTTCCTATATCCCTATTAGACCAAATTTTGCTCCATTGGAAAACCCTAAAATCCATTCCAAACATGCGACTGCTGCTGCTATTTTCCTTATTGCTGCTGTTCGATTCAAAGGCAGAAAAAGAAGCCTTTCTTGTGTTCTTTAATTGGTGTTTAAGGTGTGTGATTGATTCCTAGTTCGTGGTGTTCTTGATCGGGTGTTAAAGGGCTGTTCGAAGGGAGAGTTAAGGTGTTATTCGGCTGAAATTCTGTGGTGTACGATTCTTGTAACCTTTTTGTTCTTTGATCATGCAACAAGGGTAATTATATCATTCCTTGTTCAATTCAATTTTATCCCCTTAATTCTTGTTTAGTTCTTGATGTTCTTGTTGATTAATATACATACGATCATAAGAAAAAGTTTACATAA
Organism: Artemisia tridentata subsp. tridentata; assembly: GCA_021014915.2. Taxonomy (NCBI): domain Eukaryota; kingdom Viridiplantae; phylum Streptophyta; class Magnoliopsida; order Asterales; family Asteraceae; genus Artemisia; species Artemisia tridentata. The sequence continues at coordinate 86,935,969 of CP139503.1, read as the reverse complement.
AATCATAAGTTGTTTACATAAAATAACAACTAAAACCCTAAGATGAATTGAATTGTGCTTGAGAATCTGGAATTAAATGATTATGAACATGATATTAATATGGATAAATCGACCTACACATGTTATAATCTCATCTATAATCGTTGTATGTCAAGAATTAATGATTGGGTATGAAAACCCTAAGTTTATGCTTGAAGCTGTGAAAACTGCTACTGATCTGGAATTTTGTTCGACTTTAACCGGCTGTAAATAAATGATGTGAACGTATATTTTGGTGTTTTAAGAGTCTAAAACTAAGTTCAATGAAATGGCTACCTGGGAAAATTAATTTTGTAATTTTTGGAGGCCTGGAAGGTGACCTTTTGATTTTTGGAAAATTATGTGTCTAATCGGATTTGTGAGTCTGGAAAATCAGTCCAGGTTTTTGAATTTTAATTTCCAAACCGTGTCGAATTAGGAGGTTTCCTTTGAAGTGGGTAATCTTCAGAATGTCTATTACTTACTGGAATTTTTGTAGATTTTTTAAATTTTTCTTAAAGGGTTTCTAATTAATAACTTTTCGTATAGTAAAATTAATCAGAAATCTGGACGAGTTGGTTTAAGTGAATTTTAATCCATAGCTATGCTATTTAATAAAATCTGGAAAAATTTTATAAAACACTTAAGACATTTTAGCATCTCTGGGAATTTTTGGGAATTTTATTACTTAGTTCTTATATGGGTTACAATTTATAGAAAACCTAACAATTTCGTATATAAAACTGTGAGAAATTATGAAAAGGTTAAAAAGGAAATTAAAAGGTGTTTTGTGTTTATTTTATAAACTAAAGGGTTTAAATTGTTAATTTCTAAAACTAAAGGACCTAACTTGTGAAAACCTGTGACTTTATGGTATTACATTTTACACCCTAAATTTATGAGAATTGCATATTAATCCCTAAACTTATGATAATTACCTAATAAACCCTAAAATTATGGAAACTACCTTATGAACCCTAAATTTACGTAAAAGACATTATGAACCTTAAACTACGAATATGATCATCTTTAATACTTTAAATTGACATACGAGAATGTTAATAACCAAAGTTACTAAATATGGAAACTTGCTATTTTTGGAAAGTAACCTAAAGTAGAAAGACAAGTAAAATGAAACCTTATGATTATGAAACTTATAAGTACATTATGATTATTTTTAGATCATTTGAAGAAGGAGTGATCTCCTATTTGATTTGCTTTTCATTTCTTTTGCTTGCGTATTCGTTAAGGTACATATATTCTTTCCCTTTTCAGTAGGGATATTTCTATCGATCCGATGCCTGATATGTTTCCCTTTATTTGATTCATGACTTTCATTGTATGATCGTCATTCTATTTGATCCATTCTGACATTTGTTTAAATGTCTCTGCTATGCTATGCTATGATTATGTTTGCCATGCTTATTGGAGATACTGTCGATTTCTCTTGCCATGCTTATTAGATTATGATTATGTATGCTTTGATAAATCCGTGCCTGAGCTTACCTAGTTCTAGAGGTACTAGGACCATGTTTAGGATGGCACCCTAGGCATGACACTCCCGTAGAGGTGTGATAGATCTACGGCGTTTCCCCTTTTGATTTGATTTGTATGCGCATTATTGGCCAACCCCATATGTGTGATCAGTCTAGAACTGACATACATATTTTTGTTAGGGAGCGTATGGATGCATCCTAGGACTTTTGTATGTGTATGATTTGGTGACCAAGTGGTGTGTGCCTTGCACTCCTTCTCACACTTTTGATTATTACTTAGAGGTCTCCCCTCTTCGTATACTTATGATATGATATGATTTGTGTATGATTTGACGGATTTTGATTTGGAGTTCTTATGGCACATCCTGATATGACCCTTCTCATTATTTGATTCCATTCTTGTTCATTTTTGATTCAGTTCTCATGCACTCTTGATTCTTAGTTATCTTCGAAATTCGTATTGATTTCATGTTTATGCTATTCGTTTCGTATTCTTATTCCTTCGTTGCTTATGCTTATTTTACCATTATGTTATGCTTTGTATATATCTGTTCACTGGGCTTTTTAAGCTCAACCGCATTTCTTTTCCTGCGGTAGGTTTTAGTTGGAAGCCGGGTATGAGTGAAGATTATCTTTGACTTAGAAGCTATGCCGGATTAGAGATGACTAGAAGAGACGATATTTAGACTTAGTAATTATTTTAATTCATTTGTAACCTTGTAGTGTCAGATTTTCTCTTTGTAACCTTTGAAATTCATTTTGTATTATTTAGTCATATGCTTTTGTTTGCTTTGATATGTCACCATAACGTAATACTTCTACCCTTATCGGGTTGGGGTGTTACAATTATGGTATCAGAGAGACAGGCTGCGACTTGTAATGCATTTACCCTTGACCTGTGTAAGTTTGGACCACTAAGTTTCCACAGCCCTAAGAATGATTGCAAAAGAGATAGATTTGTTGCATCAACCTCTATGACTAAGAACAACCATGTAACCTTTTATCTACCACTGAGAACATCTGAACTCAGCACATCAAAATCAGGAAAACAAATGACAGTAAAACAAACTAATGTTCCCATCATTACTTCTACAGGAGTAAACTGTGACACCAAAGCTAGCGGGTCAAAGCCTAGAGGCAATGCAAGGAAAGATAGGACTGCGCCGACTAAAAGTGGTCACGAGAAGAAAGTAGAAGTCCAACCTAGGAACAATAAGTTTGCAATGAATGGAATGAATCGTGTTGATTCTATTATTAAAAGTACTGTGATTAATTCAAATTCTAATGATGTCTGTAAAACATGTAACGAATGTTTAATTTATGGTAATCATGATGATTGTGTTGTGTCATTTTTTATGTCTCCTGTACTATCCCAAGTTAAGAATGTTAGGAAAACTAAAATAAGTAAGCAAATTTGGAAAGCAACAGGAAAAACGTTTGCTAATGTCGGGTATCAATGGAGACCCACTGGAAGGAAATTCACTTTAGGAGATCAGTGCCCTTTAACTAGATTGAATAATCATAAAATAGTAAAGGTTAAGGAATGGAAGCCAACTGGTCGAATTTTTCCTTTAGTGACACAATGCCCTGCAACTAGGTTAACTGCTGCTTCTAGTGTAGTTTCCACTATAAATGTAGTAGCATCTGTGAATCCTGTAGTTCCAGAATTTGTGTGTGCTAACCAAACGGACCCCAGCTGCACGTGGGGATCCACATTTTTCAGTTATCCATCGTTGTCTGTTTTCAAATGCAGGTCGTACAAATCGTCCTTTGGTATTTGGACTCAGGTTGCTCAAAACATATGACTGGGGATCGCTCACGGCTCAAGAATTTCGTGAAAAAGTTTATCGGGACAGTAAGATTCGGGAACGACCATTTTGGGGAAATTATGGGTTATGGAGATTATGTGTTTGATGACAGTGTAATTTCCAGGGTATACTACGTGGAAGGGTTAGGGCATAACTTGTTTTCTGTTGGTCAATTTTGTGACTATGATCTTGAAGTTGCATTCAGAAAACACACATGTTTCGTCAGAGAGTTGGATGGTGTTGATCTTCTCAAAGGCAGTCGTGGCACCAACTTATATACCATCTCAATTGAAGAAATGATGAGGTCCTCTCCTATCTGCTTGCTTTCAAAGGCCTCAAAGACTATGTTAGGAATATAAATATTCATGTGAAGACTCGGTCACCCCGAGTATCTATTTAGCATTAAGTTAGCTCGTAGGCTTATTAATATTAGTTTAGTTTTAGTAATACTAGTTTAGTTATATTAGTATTTGTGGAGATGGGTCAGGTCTTTACCCACTGTCAGCTCACTCCACAGCCCACTCGGGGCACCATATCATGTAACTATAAATACCCCTTCCCACACTTGGGAAGGGTTGGAGCTCTTTATCATACAACTATTTTTCTCTTCATTCTCTCTCTCTGGAGTTCCCAACTCTCTCATCTCTCTCTCTCTAGAATTCTTCTAAACATCTAATCCAAGCAAGCAAATATTACAATTGGTATCAGAGCCAAGGTTAGGTTCAATTGATTGGGTGGGCTTGGATTTGTGGTATCTACTTTTCTCGTTTTTTTTTCTGTTTTTGGTTCGAACCAACTTATCTAATCTGCTTTGATTCGAAACCAATTTTCCTTAATTTGTTTTGTTAAAAACGTACATGTTGGGCCGTTAACTGATTTGGGCTCGCTAGTCTGTGTGTAGTAATTTGTGGTTTCCACTTCTTGCCTCTACCTCTTGCTTTTATTTTGTTTTTACTCAACAGTTTATATTTTGTGTTTTTTTCTTGAACTTTATATCATCACAAGTTCTTTAAAACTGCTTGCGTGCGGCTTGGGGAAATCATCACGAGTTGTTTTTTCTTTTGTTTCTTGTGCATCTCAAAGTTCATGTTATATTGTTCTTGGTAGTGGTTTGAAGGTGTTCTTGGTAGCGGGTTGTCATATTTCTTGACAGCGATTGGACAATTTCTTAGCAGCGGTTGGTGTCTTTTTGTAAGGTGTAGTAGCGATTTGTGGAAAATAAATTGAGATTGCAGTTTGGATTATAACCAAAACCGGAAAGAAGACAAACTGAGTGAAAATGACTGTTTTGTTGGGTACCATAGCGGTTTGACCAAAAGCTCCAGCGGTTTGACCAACAGCTCTAGAGGTTTGACTGGTGAAAGGGACCAGCGGTTTGTTCTGTGGCGGCTTGGTGTTTCAGCGGTGGTTTGGTGCCTAGCTAGCGGTTTGTGCTAATATGACTGGCGGTTTGACCCATGAACTGTAGCGGTTTGGTGCTCCTGTGATTTGCTAAACTTTGCGGATAATTGTTATGTCATTAAGAACAAGAGGAAGCAAAGAGATAAACAAAATTCAAACCAACAAATCCAAACAAACAATCAAATATTACAAAAACTATACCATTCGAGACTACAACAAATTTTTCTTATCAACATAAACAAATCCACAACATCACCGTGCAACACAGCAACAAAAAGTTAATTTCTTTTAAAATCAAATTCAAATCGAATCTACAACAAACAACTCTATTCGAATCTTTTCACAACATCTGATTCAAAAAGAAATTTCATCAACAGCAATATCTCGTCTAACCTTAACATCTAACCTAACCTACTCGATCTCCTTTTCATTCTTTCTTCACTTCGGTTTGACATAAACTGAGAACAAAAGAAAAATCAATACTACCTGACACCCATATCAAGATCTTGAAGCCATTGGTGTGACTATTTTGGTGTTCGGTTTGACATAATCCTGAAAAGAGCAGCGTATCTTTTGTGTTCGGATTAAAGTTTTTGGTGTGACTGTCTTTGGAAAAAGGATTATTAGGCTTTGATCTAGTGTGGGTGTGGTGAGTGTTAAGAAGAGGGAAGATGAAATGAGTTGGTGGCTGCGTTTTTCTTAGTGATTAGGTTTAGATAAGATGGTTTAGTGTGTCCTTATGTACCGAAAATTAGGGTTGATTTATTAATCTTAATATTGGGCTCATGGGCTCCCTGTGATTAAAGGAGTGGGCTGATTCCTCACATATTCCATAGGGCCAAAATCTGTTGGGGACATAAGGAGTACACAGAACGAGTTTGTTTGTTAAGTGTGGAATTTTTTTGTGTTTGAAGGAATTTGTTTTGTCAAATAATTTAGACAACAATTTTGATCGAGCTACGTTATCCGTGATTGAGTGTAATTTTGGGTGAAGGTTTTCGGTTCGTTGGATATAACTACCGTGCTAGTTACTTGATATTTTCGTTTTTATTGGATATAACTTCGGTGGTTATTTGGATTCGAGTAAACCCTATCATCACACAATCACATTATCTTTATCATTTCACGGTTCATTCTTGATTTTTGTAAAATCCCGCGAAAGAATCTATTTCTCGGTTTAAATCATAGAATTGTAAAATCCCGTGCACGTTTACATCATGTCTACTACTTCAGATTCCTTCATATCTGAGGTACTCAAGTTGTACGACACATACGATAAACAAATAAACATGTTTGATTCTGATAATGCCAACATGGAATCATCGTGCTCAAATTTGCAAGAGAGAGAGTTGATTCAGTTACTAATGTTGCCAAATGAGAAGGAAAGTCGCATTGAATGTTTTCGATTACTTCATTCACATCTCAAGGTTCTGTTTGAAAAACCTGAATACGTGATGGGTTACACACGGGCTTTCACAACACTCTTTGGTCAAGATGTTCATGATTTCACAGTCAAAATGACTCTATATTTAGATCAACTTGAACAACAGCTTGACAAAGAAGAATTCTCTGAAGCAAGATCCAGAGCAGCTTTCAGTGTGATCAACAACCAACTCCAGGTGTTCATTGATTCACAATACACTGAGGACTATGACTATGACAGTCAAATGACAAAAGGGTGTTTTGCTAAATACACTGGAACTGAGGTTGCCATGTTCAGAACAACATTACTACAATTGATGAGTAATGTTAATGGGTTCATTGATGAAAGGGCTAAACAAATGGGGAATGCAACAAGATCAGACATGTTTGATGATGGTGACAGCATAGGAGGTGATTTCACAATGTGTGAGAATGCAGCCTACGAACCTGAAAATCACCAAGCACAGTCTGCTGAGGTACATCTGTCTGATCAAGATAATGATCTTTCTAATGAACTACAACATACTGATCTAATGAAACTTACATATGACACCTATCTAATGAAAAAGACTGATAGCAATATCATCTCTGATTCAACAAATACGTGGCATATGGAAGGAGAGATTGATCAGGATGCTGAACATGATGATGCGTCAAGTTCTTTGCCTACGGCTGAGTTTTCCAAATCAAATGATATGGTTGAAAAGGATGTTTATAATGAGCTTTCAAAAAGATTTTTACAGCTTGAAAAACATTGTATTTTTCTTGAAATTGCAATGCAACAAAAGGAAGAAAGTTTTCAAACTAAGCTACCATGTAAAAATCCGGAACTCCCTGAATTCCGTGAATTTTTTATAATAAACGATTTGAAAGCTCAGCTAGAAGCCAAAAACTTAACGATCAAAAACCTGAAAAACAGTTTAGCAAAGATGCGTCATATGTGTAATGAAGTTAAGGCTAAACATGACAATAATGCTGAATTAGAACATAAAGTGACTAAATTGTTTAAAGAAAATGAGACTTTGAGAATGCATTGCAAAGAACTGAGTGATAAAATCAAAGAAACGAAAACCAAGACTGTAGAGCAAACAAACTCTTTGATTGCCAAAAATGATGAACTCAAAGCTCAACTTCAGGAAAAGGGTTTTGCAATTGCAGCATTGAAAAACGAGTTGAGAAAATCGACAGGAAATAGTGTGAACACTAAGTTTGCAAAACCATCAATCTTGGGGAAACTACCACTTAGAAACCATTCAGTTGTTAGACAACCGACTGCGTTTAGATCTAAACGGCCAAAATCTTCAAAACCGCGGTTTACCTCCCAAGTTGATTCAAAACAAGTTTTGTCAAAACCAGTCACTTCACAGCCTAGACATAGTGAAAAGAAATATGATGTTGCCAACCCACATCATCTGAGTGCCTCTAGTCCCTCTAGGATTAGTTCAAAGCGTGTGTCATTTGTGACACCAAAGGAACATGTTAGACATAAAAACAGTGTTCAGAGTCAGAACCTAGAGGATGCTAAGAAAAACACACAGGAAAAGACTAGGAACTTGCCTGCTTCTAAGAGTAGTTGCGTATCGATTAAAGCGATTCCCGTAGCTAATCACTCTAAGAATTCTAGATCTTTCTCTGACTCCAAACATTTTGTCTGCTCAACTTGTCAGAAATGTATTTTTAAGGCAAATCATGATGATTGTATAACAAAATTCCTGAAGGAAGTGAATGCTCGTGCTAAGGTTCAATCCTCTAAGACCAGAAACAACAACAAGCCCGTAGAGCCAAAAAGTCATACTCAGAAACCTGGTAGGCAGATTGTTGTAGGACAAAGGTCTTCTCTAAACAAGTCTTCCACTATACATGAGAAACCAAACACTCCTAGATCATGCCTTAGGTGGATACCAACGGGTAGAATTTTTAAGATTGTGGGTCTTAGATGGATACCTTGTAGAAAGATGTTCACTGAGTGCAGAACCAAGGTTGATAGTTCAACCCCAAATGGTTTAAATGCTGATGTCACTAACCCATATAAATGCAAACAAACTCTTAATGTCAATGCAGGAAGTCTTTACTTAAGTGCAGGTACATCGTTCCCTCCTATTAAGGAAAGATTCAGAGTTTGGGTGCCGAAAAGAGTGATATCTCATGATGAAGGGGTTCAAGCAATTCAAACTTGATGAACATCATCGACAATGAAGTCTGTTCAAATCAGTTCAGGCCTCGTTCTTCAACATAATGACGTCTGTTCACATCAGTTCAGGCCTCGTTCTTCATTGACTATGACGTCTGTTCACATCAGTTCAGGCCTCGTTCTTCATTGACTATGACGTCTGTTCACATCAGTTCAGGCCTCGCTCTTCATCGTCCATGATGTTTGAACACTTCAGTTCAAGCCTCGGGCCTCAATGTCAACATTATGGCGTCTGCTGACAACTCTTCAGGCCCCGTTCCTTAAAGAAAAGAAAGGCATACGCTTGAGTGCGCTTTATCTTCAGAAGAAGAGAAATCTTCTTGTTTCTGACTATTCTCATCAACAAGATTCATACTTGCTCCATGCTCGTTCAGTCATCAAGTGGATCTACTTTCATTAGATTGGACGTTTATTCACTCGATCAAAAATGACAACTTCAAATGCAATTTTTCAGGGGGAGAAGTGTGAACAGTGGATCAACCTCATATACACTTGTTCAATCAAAAATGGCATTCTCATATGCAATTTTTGAGGGGGAGAAGTGTGAACAAGTGGATCGACGTACATTTGATTGGTTGTTCACTCACTTATTGGGCATATAATGGTGACTACGGAGTTGATCAAGTATCACTTATTTGAGGTTGAAGTTGACTTTCTCAAAGGCGTGATCTTATTCTATCATTGAAGTCGGGGTTGGTTGGATGCATGACCTTCAATGATATCTTGCTCGTGCTTAAGATTTAAGTTGAAGACTTAGGTTATCTAGTTACCAGCAGTCGGGGTAAATGTTTGACGACCTGGTTAACTATCACTTAAAGGAGTTACGTTGTAGTACTCAGTGTCACACGCCGATGACGTTGTGGATAATCGCAAGAGGTGTTAATGTCTCATACTTTGGTTGAGTATTGAGTACTTAGAGATTTGCTTGGAGCACTAATTCTCTACACCGTTCTTCCAACATTAGTGCAAGTTCAAGTCACGAGAACGGGGAATTCTACTTCAGTGTCAAGTTGGGTATATCGGGTCTGTTCCATCAGTCATCTCGTCAAATTGCCTACTTAAAGGGTTGGTAAAGATAGTCAGGAAGTGTTTCGGTAGCGGTTGATTCTCACTTGATACATTTGAGCTAATTTTGTTCTTCTCACAAGATTTCAAGTATTTATGCGTAAAATGTGTTGCTGATTCTGAGGTATCAAAACTAGCAAGGGGGAAGGAGACATACATCTGAACGCACAACGAGTACACGTGATGAACTTTTTACCTCTTCTGAGTTGGGGTTATTCCGGGAAGACAAATGTCATAACCGCATAGAAAATCAGTGTTTTAACTCGTTCCTTATGGTGTATCATTCCAACTACTTGGGGGAAGTGGTCTCTGGATACTTTCGGTATGCATTCCTTCAGTCTTCAACAGGAAGTAATGTGAGAAGAATTATTCAAGTGTGAGATGATTCGTTGGTGATCTATTTGATGATCCCCGAATGGAGAATCATGATGATTATTCTTAAAAGGAGCAGCAATGCTTGATGTAGTTTGCTACAGTTTCCCCTGTACACTTACCTCATGTAAGCTTGAAAGAGAGCTTTGAAAACTGCTCAAAAAGAAGATTGTCAGTTTGGGGGGAAGCTATCAAAGCTTTACAATTGAGAAGTCTCAAGTTCAGACAATTTTTCAGGAGCCTTGAAAGCTTTGGTGGTAAAAGTTTAAGTGATGTTGACTACTGACTTCTACAAAGTACAAGAACGATATCCTTATTTCGGTATTCATGTCAACATCTTCTTAAACTGAATAATATAGTTTGTACATATCTTATACCATATTGTAAATAGAAAATATAAAACACAATTGTAAATAGAAAACCAACAAATAAGAATAAACAAAAAAGACAAAAAATAGAAATAGAAAATACCAAAAATAGTTTCCTCTAGGCATGTCTTCTGTTTATCGATAACATTTACGGTCTTAGAAATGTCATTCAATAATGACACGGGACTTTAAATGAAGCTCGAGCAGAAATTAAAATGAATTGTTAAAACATGTCATGAATTATTAAAGCACGTCGCCAAAAAGACGGCTGTTCCTCCCACTGGGTGATGTTCACTCGGGCATGGATTACTTCATATCCGTGCATCCCCGATTTGATGTACGTTTCAGTGCATCATTTCTTGTAAAAGAAGAGAAATCTTCTTTGTATACAAATAGTTTTCCTTCTATGATTCTTCTGAAAATTATTTGTGAGACACTTGGTGATTACGTGTTGTTTGAAACTCTTTTAGACTTGGATTGTTCATAAAATTTGTCACTCAATCAATGACTACAGCTCTTTAACTAGAAAACGGGTCACTGATTGAGGGGGAGAGTGAATTAACATTTTATATCATCAAACGGGTTTCTTGGTTATCTCATAATTCTTAGAAAAGGTTTTGTAGTTAATGGGGTATTAGTTGAAGAGGAATTTACTATGCTTTATATCTAATGGCCAAATGTGTTAGTTGTTAGAAAGATTAGGGCATTATGTGCAACTTGCGTATAGTTTCCTAGCTTTATGTAACTAGAAGGCCCATTTGTGTCACTTTAGAATCCTCGTTTAATCCCCAAAATACTTTAAAACTCAAAATCTAAAAGAAGTTAGAAACCCATTGTGTTTGATGTTCTTGAATACTCCACTGGCATTTGTATGATCTAACTGAATGAGTTTTAAATGTTGATTGACTTTTGTTAGTCGATTGCTGCTTAATTGTTGTTGATTTAGTGCATGTGCACTCAGGATGTGCTTAGGTATATAGCTATCATGTTAGAATCTTGTCCCTAAGATCCTGAGTTGAATATTGAAATATGTGTGAATTGCCATGTTCATGATTGTTGATTGCTCTTCATGCTAGATAGCGGTTTGATGTATTTCCTGACTGTGGTTTGATTATGAGATGAATTTGGTATTATGAGTTGGCAAGCTGCTATGTGGTAGCTATTAACGAAAAGTGAATCTGTATGTATGTATATCTGTGTTGATATTCTTATGCAAATTCCATGGCCAATATGAATGTGCCAGTTCCCGTTCTAACCGTTTGATCAGATGTTCAAACTCTATTGACTGGCTCTGAATTCACCACAACAACAACATCGGCAACAACAACAACAACAACACTGTCTTCACCTCCACCACCTTCATTTCAACAAAGCAGCACTTATTTTGGTCTCGCCAAGTGGGGATCTACAACATTTGGGAAAGTTTTGTTGGTGGATGGATAATCGATGTTGACCAATGACTCTCTCAGAGAAGCAGATGATCACATCATCTGCGTAAAAAGGTCAATATCATTTGTGTCATAACGATTATCTTTGTACATGATAAGTAGTGAATCTCCCTCATAAATTGAGGGGGAGCAGTTGCATGTTCCATTATCAGCACATATTAAAACTGACCACATTTTCTCCCATAATTTCTAACTTATTTAAATCAATTGGGATCACAAATCTCAAATGGTTTGAAATTTTTGATCGGGGGAGAGAATGTGATTTAAATATGAAATCTGATAAAATGTGATTGTTTGGACTTAAGTGTAAGCTCTCCCATATGTGCTAAACTCTTTCGTATATCGATGCACATATTGAGGGGGAGCAAATGGTGCGTAATTGCAATATGGATGTGGCATCTCATGTGAGCGCGGCTCAGACTTAACCAATGAATTGACGAAACATAAACTGTCATTAATCGAAAGGATGCGTCCTGGCCAGGTAATAATTTCAAGCTGGTCTAACCAGTGATGTAAGCGTGTCTCGAAAAGGATGTGTCTGAGTAGAGTGTACCGTTTCGAGAAACTTTCTGTGGACTTGACCAGGCCGGGTAATAATTTCAAGCTAGTCCAACTAGTGATGTAAGCGTGTCTCGAATCGGTCATGTTCACTGAAAGTGGATCAATTCAAAAAGTGCAATCTCTACCCAACATGTGCAAATTTTAAATTAAAACATATGGGCACATGTTAAGGGTGAGAATTTGAAAAATATAAAATTCTCAAAGTGTTAGCAAAATGTGTTTCATAATCATGAACACTTTGAGAGATTTTTCAAGGATTTTGGTTTACGGCAACATAGGATAGTCATGGTGTTATAAGGTGGCCAAGGTTAGGAAAACCGTCCTATGATCCGCCAGAGCCGGAGGGATCTACCCAGGGACAATACCGAATAGTTAGTATTAGAAAGTCCTTAGGTATGATCATGAAAAAAAGGAGTAATATGAGAAAGGAGAAAGAAGGGGTTGAAGAATTAAAAAGAAATGAAATGAGAAAGGGTGAAAAGAAATAGCCCTCCAATTATTCAACCTTAGGGCAGAAACCGGGTTCAATTCATATGCTACTGGTGGTTACTAAGGTAACACCGGTATTGAAGACAAGACGTCATGGACCCAGTGACGCACTGCACTAAACCTTCTAAGCCACTCAAGTTCTCTTAAAAGGACTTGTTTCATTCTCACGGGGAACCCTGCATAATCTATCGACCGCTCATTACGAGCTATGTTGATATTGAAACAGGAGACACCGCTCCAGTCTGCGACTCCCAAAATTGCACTTATCGAGTCTAGAGCCACGAGATGCATCATAAGATCTCAAAGGAACATGTGTTACTTCTACACTGGTTGTTCAACATTAAGGACACCAGTTGTATACTTATGAGTCCTACGCAGATCTTAGCAATCTGCCAGAACATTTATGAGGGAATTTACAAATGTAGTTCTCAGTGATTCAATGGAAATTCCTGCCAGGGTCAACATCAAACAGCCCTGAAAGTAGGTCACTTCGGTAATTCCTTGTGGATTACTCTTAGTGGTCGCGGCGGTTTTAAACGGTCTACAGTCATAGAGTGAACTCCAGCGACTTACCTAATCGTTGATTTACTACGCTAGATATTTAAAGCCCTCTGTGGGTTTCCGATTTAGGAACGGCCTTGGTAAGGATTAGAGAGAGTTTTCACACTATGCTGTTAACAATCTCGAAGTCCGAACCTGTAAGTACCGGACGTTTTATTGCTAACTGTCGTATGCAGGAACACCTGGCGGTTGTAGCTGATTACAGTTGTAGCTGATTGCTGAACAAGATGCCAATCCATCACCACATGCTCACACCACACCATCATCATCATAATCAACGAAATCATGATATCTAAAAGACCTTCAACATTGCTTCCGCAAACTCTGATGCTGAAAATCATGACCCAGAATAGTGTGAGCATGTCGGTTCAAAGTGTACAACATCACATGGAAACATTCTGCTAAAAGATGACTTGAAGACATACGTTGGATGATGACATCAAAGAATCACCAAAGATCATCCAAGACAGAAGAACGGTCATCTAAAGTTCGCTGCTGAATATACAAAGATCAACGACATTGAAGAATCAAAGACTACGAGCTATGAAGTCAAATTCATATGAAAGAATGCTAGAATTCAAAACATTATTTCCGGGGTGACCTCCCTTAGGGGGAGATTGTTAGGAATATAAATATTCATGTGAAGACTCGGTCACCCCGAGTATCTATTTAGCATTAAGTTAGCTCGTAGGCTTATTAATATTAGTTTAGTTTTAATAATACTAGTTTAGTTATATTAGTATTTGTGGAGTTGGGTCGGGTCTTTACCCACTGTCAGCTCACTCCACAGCCCACTCGGGGCACCATATCATGTAACTATAAATACCCCTTCCCACACTTGGGAAGGGTTGGAGCTCTTTATCATACAACTATTTTTCTCTTCATTCTCTCCCTCTAGAGTTCCCAACTCTCTCATCTCTTTCTCTCTAGAATTCTTCTAAACATCTAATCCAAGCAAGCAAATATTACAGACTAAATCTTGGCTTTGGCACCGTCGTTTAAACCACTTATACTTCGGCACTATAAATGACCTCTCTAGCAAGGATCTTGTACGAGGCATGCCCAGATTAAAGTTTGAGAAAGATCATCTGTGTTCTGCATGTCAACTGGGCAAAAGCAAGAAGCATACTCACAAACCCAAAACTGTCAATTCCATCATGGAAGTTCTTCACGCCCTTCACATGGATCTATGCGGACCAATGAGAGTGCAGAGTATCAATGGAAAGAAATATGTTCTTGTGGTGGTCGACGACTACTCTCGGTTTACATGGGTAAAGTTCCTGAGAACCAAGGATGAAACTCCAGAAGTTATCATCAAACTAATCAAGCAGTTACAAGTAAGGCTGAACAAAACTGTCAGAATCATCCGGACGGACAATGGAACTGAGTTTGTTAATCAACAACTCAGTCAATATTATGAAAGTATTGGCATAACTCATCAGAAAAGCATTGCACGCACTCCTCAGCAGAACGGCTTCGTTGAAAGATGAAATCGTACCCTAGTGGAAGCTGCAAGAACTATGCTAATATATTCTAAGGCTCCGATGTTTCTTTGGGCAGAAGCCATTTCTACTGCGTGTTACACCCAAAACCGTTCCTTGATACATACTCTTCACAACAAAACTCCTTACGAGCTGATACATGGCAAGAAACCAGATCTTTCCTTTCTTCGAGTGTTCGGAGCTCTGTGCTATCCGACAAATGACGGTCTAGATTTGGGAAAGCTAAAGGTCAAAGAAGACGTAGGTTTCTTCATTGGGTATGCACCAGATCGCAAGGGATACAGAATCTACAACAAAAGAACCCGACAAATCATGGAAACTATTCACGTGACATTCGATGAGCTGACTAAGCAAACGGCTCCTAGACAAACCAGTTCTGGACCCGCACCTAATCTATTGACACCTGGACCAATTAGTTCAGGTCTTGTACAGAATCCCACGCCTGCAGTTCATTATGTACCTCCCACCAGTGAAGAGTTAAAGAAGTTATTTGACCTGATGTTTGACGAATACTTTGAGCCACCAACGGTTAATACTACAATGGAAGCTCCACCTGTACCTCCCGTTGCTGATGCTCAAATTCCATAAAACTCAGAAGGTCCATCTGTATCTGTCTCAATCAGTCAAGATGCACCATCTGCCAGTCAATCGCCCTCATTATTAAATATTCAATCTTCTTTGGTACAACAAGGTTCTGCAGAAGACAATTCTTTTGAAGTGAATCCTTTTGCTCCTATTGACGATGTTCCATTTGAAAATGTATTTGCTCCTGAGTCTTCCACTGATACATCTTCTTCAGGAGATCACAACACAGAAACATCTGTTCAAAACCCTCAACCACATGATCATCTCGGAAAATGGACCAATGATCATCCAATTGACAACATCATTGGTAATCCTTCTCGACCGGTATCCACTCGAAAGCAACTTGCCACCGATGCACTGTGGTGCTTCTTTAATTCCGTACTATCCAAAGTCGAACCAAAAGACGTCAAAGAAGCCATGTCCAAAGATTGTTGGTTTACTGCTATGCAAGATGAAATTCATGAGTTTGATCGACTTGAAGTTTGGGAATTAGTGCCTCCTCCACAATGTGCAATGATTATAGCTCTAAAGTGGATCTTCAAAGTGAAAATCGATGAGCACGGTGATGTTTTAAAGAATAAGGCCCGACTTGTTGCAAAGGGGTATCGACAAGAAGAGGGCATAGACTTTGAGGAATCATTTGCTCCGGTTGCTAGAATTGAAGCCATTAGAATCTTTCTAGCTAATGTTGCCAGTCAGAATATGATTGTCTACCAAATGGATGTAAAGATAGCATTTCTAAACGGTGATCTGAAAGAGGAAGTCTATGTAAGTCAACCAGAAGGGTTTGTGGATCCTGATCATCCTACTCACGTCTACCATTTGAAGAAGGCTCTATATGGGCTAAAGCAAGCACCCAGGGCGTGGTATGATACTTTATCGAAGTTTCTTCTGGCTAATGGTTTCTCCAAAGGTGTTGTTGATCCTACACTATTCACTAGGAAATCGGGAAAACATCTACTTCTTGTTCAGATCTACGTAGATGACATCATCTTCGCCTCTTCCGATCCTAAGGAATGTGATAGGTTTTCTAACGAGATGAGTTCTAAGTTCCAAATGTCTATGATGGGACAAATGTCGTTCTTCTTGGGTTTACAAATATCTCAAAGTCCCGGAGGCATATTTATTAACCAATCCAAATACGCAAATGAAATATTGAAGAAATTTGGATTTGATTCAAGTGATGCTGTTGACACACCCTATGATTGCTAGATCAAAGTTGGATGAAGATCTCTCTGGGATCCCGGTTGATCAAACAAAGTTTCGAAGCATGATTGGATCCCTAATGTATCTCACCGCTAGTAGGCCAGATCTCTTGTTCGCAGTATGTATGTGTGCTCGGTATCAGTCCAAGCCCACCAAAAAGCATCTGGAAGCAGTAAAAAGGGTCTTCAGATATCTTTAAGGCACTGTTCACATGGGTCTCTGGTATCCTAAGGACACTGCAATGGAACTCACGGCTTATGCAGATGCGGACCATGCGGGGTGTCAAGATACTCGTCGAAGTACTTCGGGAGGTGCTTAGTTTCTTGGGGAAAAGTTGGTTAGCTGGTCTTCTAAAAGGCAAATGAGCACTTCAATATCTTCTACAGAGGCTGAATACATTGCCATGTCCGCGTGTTGTGCTCAAATTCTTTGGATGAGATCACAACTATCAGACTATGGTTTTGCATACAACAAGATTCATCTGTATTGTGATAACAAAAGTGCTATCGCTCTTTGCTGCAACAATGTCCAACATTCCCGATCAAAGCACATCGACATCAGGCATCACTTCATAAGGGAACATGTTGAGAAAGGGATTGTTGAACTCTACTTCGTGAGGACGGAGTTTCAGTTGGCTGATATCTTCACTAAGGCACTTCCGAGAGAACGATTTCAATTTATTCTCCCGAGACTTGGCATAAAGAGTTGGACACCAGAAACACTCAAGGGTCTTCAAGAAGAAAACAAGGAGTAAAGGATTTGCTTCACATATCCTTGTATATATTTGTATATATCTTAAACCAAAAAGAAAATAGAAAAATATAAAACCTATAAAAACTATACAAATCAGAAAAACAAAAAATTACCAAAAATAGTTCTTCTAAGCATGTCTTCTGTTTATCGATAACATTTACGGTCCTAGAAATGTCATTCAATAATGACACGGGTCTTTAAATGAAGCTCGAGCAAAAGTTATATTAACTGGTTAAAACATGTCTCATCAGCTTGCAGTTACTTCAGACTGCAACCCGTGCTTTATTATGGGGAAAGCATGTCGCCAAAAAGAAAGTTGTTCCTCCAACTGGGTGAAGTTCACCTGGGCATGGATTACTTTATATCCATGTTTCTTCGATCTGATGTACGTTTCAGTGCATCATTTCTTGTATAAGAAGAGAAGTCTTCTTTACATCGCAAGTACTTTCCAATCTATGATTCTTCAGGAAAGTATTTGTATGAAAACTTGGTGGTACCATGATTTTTGAATATCAATCACAATTGAATTTTTCATAAAAATCTATCACTCAATCAATGACTACAGCTATTCCAATAGAAGACAGGTCATCGATTGAGGGGGAGAGTGATGATTTTCAAAACTCTATATCATCAAAACATGTTACTTTGTACCGAATAAGCAGTGAATTTTATGAAACTTGTTGCTATGTGTCAGTGTATGATTTTTGTTAAATTCAAAATCTTCCAAACTTATCATACCTGACACTAACATTCTCCCTCATTGATTGAGGGGGAGCATCGTCATGCTCCATGATCAGAATACATGTTAAACCTGACCACATTGTCTCCCCAATTTTCTAAACATATTTAAATCAATTGGGATCACAAATCTCAAATGGTTTGAAATTTTTGATCGGGGGAGAGAATGTGATTTAAATATGAAAATCTGATAAAAATGTGATCTTTTGGACTCAAATGTAGTCTCTCCCATATGTACTAAACTCTTTCGTATATCGATGCATATATTAAGGGGGAGCAAATGATTTGTGATGGAAATTATGGAAGAACACCAAAGACCGACCACTTTATTTAATGTATTGGAGTTATAAGGATGGTAAGGTTAGGTATAAGTTCCCACGATCCCACCAGAGCCAGAGGGATCTACCCAGGGACAATCCACTAGTTAGTGTAGAAGTCCTTAGGTATGATTAAAAAAGGAGACAAGTGAGTATAAGGGAAGAGTGCCGACTGAGATGGAGCTAGTACTGGAACAAACCCAACAAGGTGCTAGTGATGAAGTCTCGGTAAGCGCTGAATGGGTTGAAGAATTAAAAAGAAATGTAAAGATAAAGGGTGAAAAGAAAGAAGCCCTCCTTACACTTTAGGCAGAAACCGGGTCAATACATATGCTGTCAGAATCACTTAGTTGATTGCTGACATTGAAGAAAAGTATCATGGACCCAGTGATACGCTGCACAACCCTCCCTAGCCACTCAAGGTCCCTCAAAGGACTCTTGTTTCATTTGTCACAGAGATCAATACATTTCTATCGTCTATCTCACTCCGAGTTAGACGATATTGAAAAGGTGGCAGTCCTTTCCAGCCTCCGATCAGTAAATCAAAACGCACTATTGAGTCTAGAGCCATGAGATCATCCATAAATCTCATTAGGACACATTTCCAATATGCTTGCTGTTTCATACACCGTGAAAAGCAAGAAAATATACATGAAGAGTCCTACGCATTATCCTTGTGGTATTGCCAGAACATCCGAGTGATACGTAAAGTATTCACAATGAAGATGGAAATCCTTCTAGAGCTGTGACAAATGGTAATTTTCACGTTGTTAATTAATATTATATGAGTATTAATTATTTTTAAGCTAAGCATTTCTATGCGCATTTGCATGTTTCTGAGTATTTTTGAGCATTTTTGGGAGCCGTTTCGCATACTGTAGCTTACAGTCACTGCAGAAAAAGTATATTTTTGTCAGTAAAGTTAAATTATCACATTTCTGATAGTTACTGACAAGTATTAAAATTAATTGAGAGCTTTCTCGCATTTTTCTGAAAAACAACCGCACGCGCGTACCGACAGCACAGTACATATGGTAATAGTCAAATAAATATATTTTTGAGTCAGTAATGACATTTTATTATATTTCTGACGAAAACGTGGTTAAAAACTTTATTTTACGTAATCGTGTGCAAAAACGTCAAACCGGGACTTTACGGTAACATTTAAACTCAAACCGACACACGATACACCAAAGCGGGATAAAAACTATTTTACCCTCCCCTAAATAAGCCATAACCGGCCACCTAGCCCACAAAAGACAAAATCACCAACATTATCTTAAATGTAATCTAAAACATACTAAAAATGGTGTTATGCTTTTTAGATTTTCACATTCCTTATCTTAAATATTACCAAGATTAGAAGCCATCATTCTCCTTATTTGCTTCATTTGTACGCCCCATATACACACACTAACATCATCTTACAAAAAATTTCTCTAAAAGATCAAGATCATCAAGTGTATAATTAAGGTTTTTGGGTAATTTGGAGCTTGTTTTGGGTAAAATTAGTGAAGCTTTGGGTGTTCATGTTCTTCCTTGCCACGTTAACTTCAAAGAATTTGTAAGAATTCATAAAACTTTTCTAAACTTGTTAATCTCTTGTTCATTTGGTGAATAATGATGTTTAAAAATGTTAAATGTGTATGTTTTGATAATATGATTAAAGCTAGGGTTTGATCTTGTATTTATGGTGCTCGACTTTTCTTAATGTTTATGAGTTAGTTTGTAAATTTCTTGCTTGTGTGGTAAATCTTCTTACATATGGTGCTAGTTTGATAATACAAACATTAGATATGGTTTCTACACTAATTTAAGCACTATATTGGTTTTGAGGTTACATATATGGTTCGGCCATGTTTAAAAATAAATGATTATTTGGGTTTTGAAAAACATAAAATTTTGGCTCAAGTGGTGAAATGGTGAAAAAATATAATTGAGTGTTTATTTGGAATGGATTGAAAATAAGCTATAAGTTACTAAAAATAACTAGTAAAAAGGTGAAAATAAGTTGAGATGAGCAATATGGGTCGAATAGACCATGAAATAGTCATGTTTGACTTTTTGACTAAGTACCTTATTTATTAGAAATTGTTTGATAAGTAAAAAGTGTATTTGGTAACTAATTATCACTAATAAGTAACAAATAATGTGACAAATCACCATTTCAGGTCATTTCCCGAACCTTGACAATTTACAATTTTCCATTTCATTATTCATGATTTCCATTCATCATTCAGTAAACCTAGTTTACAAGTATTCAAATGCGCGTAACCGGTAAGGTTTAGCTGCGTATTCATGCATCATCAGTAAGGACATGTCATATAGACTAGAGTAGTCTACATATCATCAGTAACATCATGATCATTTCCATATTTAGTCATGCACGGGTTTGTGTGATTTTCATTAACGTATGTTCAGTTGTTCAGTAAACGTTACCACTCAGTCATTACTACTAATATTATACCCAGATACTCCCGATTATGATCCTAATATAGTTTCATGCTAATTTTATTGATATAAAATTTATTTCATTAATTTTCCCGGTGTTTTGAAACCTTTTGCGATATTTTCCCGGTTAGGGCTCATAACCCCCTCGGTTTGCGATCTTTTATCACGAACACTATTTTAACACCCGATTCTTATCAGTAACATAATTTTATGAGTTTTTACAACTTTGTCGAATTTTATTTTTATTCGTCACGTTTTATTTTCAGTTAACCCGGTACCCGATAACGCCGAAATTATGCACTAAACTAACCAAGACTTATCCTAAAAATAATTTTTAGCCAAAATATCTCCACAAAGCTTCTTGTAGAAGCTTTGCCGCCCCCCCTTGTTGGCCTAATAAGCCAAAGGGCCTTAATGGCTAGTTTATACTTAACATTTTTACATAAAAACTTCATATTTCATTTTAGCACATTTTTCTTATCATTTCATTAAGCAAAAACACACCAAAACCCTCTCCCTCCCCTCTCCATCCCACGGCACCACCAAGGAACCCAAAGGAGTCCATAAAATTTTGAAGACCAAGTTCCATTCTTGTCCCGAATACCTTCCTTGTTTAAGTTTTGTAATAAAAACTTCAAGGTTGTGGTTGTTTTTCATCCTAGCTCTCCAATCATCAAGTAAGCTCAAGAACATCATTTTTAATCTTTTCATACTCTATTTGTTCTTATATTGATGTATTTCCCATTTATTTCAAGAGCTATCTATGCAAAACCTATGTTATGTATACCACTTGTTCTATTTTTCATAAAAACTATCTCAATCCATAGATCGGCATGTTTTATTATCATCCCCGCGAAACCCACTATTTTTAGTGATGTTTAGGACCCATGACACCCTAAGAAGGTGTATGGTAGGATGTGTGTACTTGTGGAGTTGTGTTGTAGTTGTTTGATCAAGCCGCGAACCAAGAAAACGAGTTTTTAACATAAACCTATACCCGCTGTCCAGAAATATAAATCTTGGAAAAATCAGTAACCATGGCCTTATTTTAGCTTTCGTATATAGAAAGTACTCTCAAACACGAAAACGTGGTCGCTTGAATCACTAAAAACCGATTTATAACGAAGGAGATACGACGTTTTAAAGTTAACTACGTAAAACTATTATTTTCTGAAAAGTGTATGCTGCTGGCCGAACTTCAGGGGACAGAACGAGGTGTTGTCAGTGGTCTAGCTGAGCCGAGCCGCTGAGAATATGTTAGTTCATGTTATGACGATCGCGTGGATATAAAGAACGTTGAAAACCGACTTATAACGACCAAGATATGAATTTCTGAAAATCCGACAAACAAAAGTCATTTTGACAGCCCAACTATAATTCCATTATTTTCTAAGTATAAACAGTTTTCCGAGGCACCATCTTACTAACTATTTTCCCGTTGATCGAGATGGTTTGAGCCATCAACTCCTTGAAGTGAAACGAAGTATTCCCGGCCTATTTTCCAAATCAATCGACCGTTTGTTGATTGATCTTATAACGAGTAAGTTATGAATTTCCTAATATCGCCGAAAACCATTATTTCAACAAAATATTCTAAGTATGGGAAATTGTTTTGCAAGGCGCCATATTCAAAGCCGATTATCTTTATGATCGTGACGTGTATGATCAAAACTCAAAAGAGAGGACATTGAGATGTTGTTGCAAGGATTTCAAAAACGTCAAGTTCTATTCCTAACTCATAACGTACAATATTTTACGACTAGCTTTGCAAGGCCGTTCGGGCATATTTTCACCAGTTGTAAAAGTAATATTTTGCGCCGAAACTATATTATTTGACAATAAAACACCAAGTAGGGATCGGGGAGTATTATTCCAACATTTTTACACGAAATCTAGTATATGACTTGCCGAGATGTCAAAAATATATTTTTCGACAGAAAACGTTATTTTCAAAAATAACGAGTGGTATCGTTAACATACGTTTTTGCATGAGCTGCATGGTATTGTTGCTTACATTGGGTCACATCATTCATCATAGGTTGCGGTTAGAGACCGAGCCATCATTGCATTATATCCATTATTGTCATAGTGCTATTTCATCAGGTGAGTTTTCATAGCCCCGTTTTTCAAGTTATTACATCATTTCAAATTTCTCGGGGGAGAATACATTGCACCAATTTTTCATGCGGACCAAAGTATATAAATTCATTACATTGCTTAAGTTACCTCATTGCCAAAGTTAAAGTCCCCTATTATCATGAACCGTTAATTGTGAGCAAGCGAGAGTGTGTGAATAGATCTATTGAGGGTGACTCCTCCGTTCGGGTTGGTAGCACCAACTTGTCATACGAACGCATTACATTTGATCCATTCCAGGGTGTTTGGCAAAGCACTCAGTTGGGGCAAATCATTCAGTCTAGCTTCGGGGTCATGAGCTTAAGAGCTAATGTATCATTTTCATGTGACAATTTGTCAAACAATTTATACTTGTGGTTTCCGTGTAGCATTTCATTTACATAAACCTATGAACTCACCAACATTATTGTTGACCCGTTTTAGCAATGTATTTTCAGGTAATTAGCATCGCATGTTGGATTGCATTTTGGGCATATCATGGAGTCGCGGTGTCGACGCGTCTCACTTTATATTTTATGCACTTAAACATCGTTTGAAATGTGTAAACTTTATTTCCGCAAACTTGTATCAACTTTTGGGACCTCGCTTTGTAAACTCTGAATGTTTTAAGTAATCAAACGATGTATTTTCTAAACGACACTTTAGGTCGTTCAATATAACTGCAACAGGATGCTATGGCAGTTGCACCCCCGGAATTCCATTCCGCTGCAAAACAGATAATTTGGGGGTGTGACAAATAATAACTAATTGGACCAAATGGATTTTTGGGCCAAAAAGCCCACTGAATTACTGTTGGGCCGAAGCCCATAAGCATTTTTGAGGTTTTGACTTTTTGACCAAACGAACCTATTGAGCGAGTAAAATGATTTTTAGTAACGTGTCGATATATACGTTATAACTAAAAATGTGTTTTGGGTTAAAAATGGTAATTGGGCTTATTTAAGAGTTTCGGCCCAATTAACAAGTAAAAATGATAAATTTGATTTTTGGAATATTTTCCGACTCGCCGTAGTTATTAATGTTTAACGAGACGATAAATATAACGATAACTATTTTTGGACTTGTTTTGAGACGTTTAGTCTCCGAAAGGGTAAAAATTGACATTTTTACTAAATTGATGTTGAGATTGACTTTTTAACAAAATGTTGACTTTATGTCGAAATCCATCGTTAATACTTTAAAAGTAAAGATAACGAATAATATAACGAGGAGAATATTCACGACACTTGATATATATATATATATATATATATATATATATATATATATATATCACAAAAGTATTTTTGCACTTATAACTAGTTAGTGTAATATTTGCGGAGGATTTGCAACACTTGAGATAAATGGAAACGTTGTATAAACGAATGGGTCATGCCCAAATTTTCTAAAAATCTAACACTTAGAATATTTTTATGAAACACTAAACTTAAGTAAACTTTATGGAATTACTTAACAAAACTTGTTTTCTTATAAAAGTTGCATCAAAAATAATAAACGATGTTTCTACTATAATAATTCTTCACCAACATTATTATCTTGATCATTTTTCAAAAGCTTATTTAATTAATTTTTATTTTAAATTAATTAAATACATAAGTAATTAATTTAATAAATATATATACATATATAATGTATGAGTACATATATATAACACTTGCACATTTAAGCCGCGAATACTAGCACGGATGTTCCGTTACGTATTCCCACCATGCACTTTCACCATGAGCCACCACCAAGAGTTACAATAATAAATCATTTCGAAATATATTTACCACACAGCAAGCAAGAAATACACGAGCACAGGTCAAACGTAGACTTTTCAAATAAAATAAAGACACATGAGACATGAATATTTCGCTAAGACTTACCGTACTGATTTAGGGTGCTGATCGGCGCGGTTGCATTATTTTGATTTATTTGCTGATTTGCAGTTATTGAAAGGTGAGTTTATAGCCCCATATTTTATACGATTTTTGTTTTATAAGCTTGGGGTGAGAAACATGCAAAACTGTTTTCATGGACCAGAAATGAAATTGCTTTTAAGATCACACTAATATGCAGAAACCTAAGTTTGCTGAATCCCATTTTGTGCCCACTATCATCTGTCGTTAATTCCTGTTTAGGAAGCCGTTTGTTATAAATAGATCTATTGGGAGTGACGTCCCCGTTCGATTGGCTCGGCATAGCCAAGGCGAACGTATACCAAGTCGGGTTTTTGGCCGAGTGTCTGGGAATTAACACTCGCGGGCACCCTTATTTATTTTGCTAACGCTAGTCGTGTTGCATTGTCTTAGCATCGGTAGGATGAGGCTTAGTGTTTGCATAACGGATAGTGTGTATCTGCTGAATTGCTTTTATGATGTTGCTATTGGTCCATATGTGCTATTTATTTAAACCTATGAACTCACCAGCGTTAGCTGACATTTAGCATGTTTTTCTCAGGAAACTGAGGTGCGTTTAGCCGGGTGCAGAGCATGGCGTCGGTCACAATAAATGATGGAAATGTTTTTAATGCGTTTACTCTGACAATTGAACCTTTTTAATTTAAATTGGCTTCATTTTCATCTGAAATGGATTTTATGTATCGCTACATGACTTGACATATGTAATATATTTTAAAACGGATTTTAATCCGTTCCTTATATCTTGTGTTGTGATTATCCATTCCGTAGCACCCAAAGTATATGCTTTCGCGAATATTATGATTTTGGGGGTGTTACAGATTAGTATCAGAGCCAGGTTATAGAGAACGTGGTTTATAAAAACCTTGAACTATAACCGATTTTGAAAAACTTTCCATCATGACCGCCGGATGCCTGCCAGTTTAGCTTACCATGCCTGCCAATAAGAAACAAATGCTGCTTATTTGATTTGAGCGTTATTTGCTCTATTTGATTTAGTGTTTTGACATGCTATTTGAGCGTTATACTAAGCATATATGATATAAGTAATTTCTATATACTTATACGTGTCGCACTATATTTGTCACAGACCATGTCTCTCTCATTCGGCACACACTCTGAGGTAGATACTGCTGGATTCACTTCTCAGACACAGCAGCTAGTTCCGTTCATGGATGACCCACTGATGGAGGTTATTCGTGCTGCTGCTCGGCCATCCATTCCAGTTCAGCCTGTACACACCACTTCGGTATCCACCTCACCGTATTTGCACAGATCTACCACAGCACACCGTTCATCACCAGCTCAGTTGTACACCTTTACTCAGCATGATCTTGATGCTCCACCTGTCAGACGTCGGGCATCATATAGGCGAGTCCGTGGATGCCGTCTTCAGTTATCTTCTGTATTGACTTCATCTCTTAGTAGGACCCGTTATGGTTATATGGGTACTCCTGCTGACTCACCACCTCAGTCACCTGTACCATCTCCAGACTATTCCCCACCTAGTCAGAGACGTAGGAGATCAGTGGAGACCTATTCTGATGAGGACGAGGATCCAGTGGAGGATCCAGAGCAGGTTCAGGATGAGCCTACTCCTACTGTTGCTGTTGAGCACATTCCTATGGGTTTAGAGGATGATAGGGATAGGGATACTCCTATGGATGTAGATCAGGGCATGATGCCGAGGGATGGCAAGGGCATCATGGAGGATGTTCAGGGATTGTTTGAGGTTGGACAGAGCTCGAGAGATGCATAGTTTCAGGGTTTGTTTGAGATTGGACAGAGCTCCAGAGATGCTGAGATTCAGGGTTTGGATGATAGTCAGTGGTTGGACATTGCTTGTGATGTTAGCACGGGTGTACGTGCAGCTAGCCCAGAGTACACACCGTCATCTCCTTCTTTTATACCACCATCTCCGATGCCTACCCCACTCCCATCACCAGTGGCTTCTCCATTAGCAGATCATGAGGAGCTTACTGAGATGGATCAGATCTGGATTCAGTTGACGAACCAGGCGAGCCTACTTGATGTTCATTCTGATCAGCTTGGGAGATTGGAGCAGTCTGAGCGTATACAGACTGTGGAGAGGCGGATTGGGACTATTGATCAGGCAGCTTGTGTTTTATTTGAGGAGTTGTATTCTGACCGTAGAGTGATGATTGGGTTGAGAGCTAGATTGGATGCTCTAGAGAGGTTACATGGCAGGGAGCTTAGAGGATTGGATTTTAGGGCCATTGGTTTAGGTAGAGGCCAGAGTAGGATATTGGGTATGATGAGACGAGCCAGAGGCGTTGACCGTATGCAGTGGCAGAGGATTTCGACTGCTGAGCATACCATTGGATCAGTGATGAGGGAGAACCAAGAGCTTAGAGACCGGGTAGCCCAGCTAGAGACCACTATTGGAGGATTGACCCGAGCATTTGAGGAGCTACGCATTGCTAGGATCGATCACTAGATGTAGTAGTAGTGATGATGTATTCCTAGAGTAGTAGTAGTGATGATGTATTCCTAGAGTAGTAGTAGTGATGATGTATTCCTAGGACTATTAGTATTTCGGTAGTATCTTAGAACTAACTATTGACGAGCTTGTAATTTTGTGAACCTTTATCTTTTGATATATATATAACAAGCTTAGTCTTCCTATCCGATTATTCGTTTTCCTCTGTGGTTGACTTTATCCTTGTATTTGTTTTCACTATCCACATATCGGTATGATTTATTTTCCTATAACCAAAAATCTCATTTATCGCCATCTTTTGTGATGCAGATAAATGGCACCAAAACGAAAGTCAACCAGAGTCACACGAGGACAAACTGTTAACACACATATTCAGACAAGGTCAGTAAGGGGAAGAACTACTGAGCCTGTTGCCCCAACCAGAGTCACACGAGGACGACCCGCTAACACACCGGTTCAGACAAGGTCAGTGAGGGGAATAACTGCTGAGGATGTCGCCCCGACCAGAGCCGCACAAGACCAAACAGCTGAGGATGTCGCACCAACCAGGGCCGCAGCTACTACCCCAGTGGTGAATCAAGCAACACTGGATCAACTAGTTGTTGATCGTGTGGCAGCCGCTCTCGCAACTGTGACCAATTCGACCACCAACACCGGAACATCTAGGCCAGTGACCAACAGCCGAGGTTGTACTTACTCTGAGTTCCAAAAAATCATGGTTGGAGGATTTGGAGGAACAGAGGGAGCCGTTGGTTTGACTAGATGGATTGAGAAGCTTGAAACCGTGTTTCGTATCAGTAGATGTCATGAGAATGACAAAGTCAAGTTTGCATCATTCACTTTCATGGATTCCGCTTTGACCTGGTGGAACAACTACATGAAGTCTGCTAATATGGATGTTGCTTATGCTATGCTTTGGGAAGATTTTAAGGAACTAGTGATTAGGAAGTATTGCCCACGAAATGAGATTAAGAAGTTAGAAATAGAGTTTTGGAATTTGAAGGTGCAAAACAACAACATCGCTGCTTACAACCAGAGATTTCAGGAGTTGGCTTTGCTATGTCCAGAAATGGTTCGGACTGAAGCCAGATTGATTGAGAGGTATATTCGTGGTTTACCGAAATCTATAAGAGGTGATGTGATTACCTCGAGGGCCGTAGATCTTCATGAGACCATGGAGACAGCAAACAAGTTAATGGATCAGGAACTGGAGGATATTCCAGAGAAGAGTACTGACCACAAAAGGAAGTGGGAAGATCACTCCAAGGGTAACAACAACAACTCTCAGAACAAAAAGCAGAATGGAGGCAAGGTTTATGCAGTTGGTTCAGGAGACAAGAAGGGTTATGATAAGAATACGCCTTTTTGTAACCGCTGTAAGTTACATCACAGGGGACAGTGCACTGTGAAGTGTAACAATTTCCAGAGGATAGGGCACTTGGCAAAGAACTGTAGGGAAAGACCACTAGCCACCGCACAAGCAGCACCACCCTACAATCGTAAGGCAGATGTCACCTGCTTTGGGTGTGGTGAAAAGGGTCATTATCGGAACGAGTGCAATAAGCCCCGAAATCAAGGAAACGGTGGTAGACCAGGGAACCAAGTGGCAATGATTAACAATGGAAATCAGGGCAATGAAGGAAGAGTTCGTGGAAGAGTTTATGCCGTCGGCAGAAGGGAAGCACAGGACGACCCGAACGTGGTGACGGGTACGTTTCTTTTAAATAATCGTTATGCTTCAGTACTTTTCGATACGGGAGCAGATAGAAGCTTTGTATCGACCGCTTTTAGTCCTTTGCTCGATATAGCCCCGACCACCTTAGATAATGCCTTTGACGTAGAATTAGCAAACGGAAACCTAGAAAGAGTAGGTACCATCATAAGGGGTCGCACTCTAAACTTGTTGAACCGTCCATTCAATATCGACTTAATGCCAGTAGAATTGGGTAGCTTCGCCGTCATCATAGGGATGGATTGGCTATCAAAATATCATGCCGTCATCATCTGTGATGAGAAGATCGTCAGAGTACCCTATGGGAATGAAGTTCTGATCATTGAAGGCGACCGCTCTGATCGTGCGCGTTCATCAAGATTGAGCATCATCTCGTGTACGAAGGTGCAGAAGTACATCGAGAAGGGATGTTATCTCTTTTTAGCTCATGTCACTGAAAAGAAAGAAAAGGAACCTGGAGAGAAAAGGTTGGAAGATGTGCCAATCGTAAGGGATTTTCCAGAAGTATTTCCAGAAGACTTACCGGGACTTCCACCAGCCAGACCAATCGAATTCCAAATCGCTTTAGTGCCAGGAGTCGCGCCTGTAGCGCGAGCACCATATCGTTTAGCACCTATGGAATTACAAGAATTGTCAGATCAATTAGCTGAATTATCTGGAAAAGGTTTCATCAGACCGAGTTCATTGCCTTGGGGAGCTCCTGTTTTGTTTGTTAAGAAGAAGGATGGATCCTTCAGGATGTGTATTGACTATCGGGAACTGAATAAGCTAACCATTAAGAATAGATACCCACTCCCGAGGATAGACGATTTATTCGATCAGTTGCAAGGATCATCGGTTTATTCTAAGATAGACTTGAGATCGGGTTATCACCAACTTAGGGTCCGAGAAGAGGATATCCCGAAGACCGCATTCCGAACCCGATATGGCCATTACGAATTCCAAGTTATGTCATTCGGCTTGACAAATGCACCAGCAGTATTCATGGATCTCATGAATCGTGTGTGTAAGCCGTATTTGGATAAATTCGTGATAGTGTTCATTGACGATATCCTGATATATTCCAAGAATGAGCAAGAGCATGAGGAACATCTCAAGCTAATTCTGGAACTATTGAAAAAGGAAGAACTATATGCTAAGTTTTCAAAGTGTGAATTCTGGATATCGACCGTTCAGTTTCTTGGTCACGTGATAGATAAGCAAGGGATTCACGTAGATCCTGCTAAGATTGAGGCCATTAAGGATTGGGCAACGCCCACAACGTCGACGGAAATCCGACAATTTTTAGGACTTACCGGCTATTACAGAAGATTTATAGAAGGTTTCTCTAAGATAGCTAAACCATTGACGAAATTGACTCAAAAGAATGTGAAATATGACTGGGGAGATAAGGAGGAAGAAGCTTTTCAACTCCTTAAGGAAAGATTGTGTAGTGCGCCTATTTTAGCTTTACCCGAGGGTAGCGAAGATTTTGTTGTGTATTGTGACGCATCACACAAAGGTTTGGGAGCCGTGTTGATGCAAAGAGAGAAGGTAATAGCATACGCTTCTCGACAGCTGAAAACCCATGAGAAAAAGAAATGTAAAGATAAAGGGTGAAAAGAAAGAAGCCCTCCTTACACTTTAGGCAGAAACCGGGTCAATACATATGCTGTCAGAATCACTTAGTTGATTGCTGACATTGAAGAAAAGTATCATGGACCCAGTGATACGCTGCACAACCCTCCCTAGCCACTCAAGGTCCCTCAAAGGACTCTTGTTTCATTTGTCACAGAGATCAATACATTTCTATCGTCTATCTCACTCCGAGTTAGACGATATTGAAAAGGTGGCAGTCCTTTCCAGCCTCCGATCAGTAAATCAAAACGCACTATTGAGTCTAGAGCCATGAGATCATCCATAAATCTCATTAGGACACATTTCCAATATGCTTGCTGTTTCATACACCGTGAAAAGCAAGAAAATATACATGAAGAGTCCTACGCATTATCCTTGTGGTATTGCCAGAACATCCGAGTGATACGTAAAGTATTCACAATGAAGATGGAAATCCTTCTAGAGCTGTGACAAATGGTAATTTTCACGTTGTTAATTAATATTATATGAGTATTAATTATTTTTAAGCTAAGCATTTCTATGCGCATTTGCATGTTTCTGAGTATTTTTGAGCATTTTTGGGAGCCGTTTCGCATACTGTAGCTTACAGTCACTGCAGAAAAAGTATATTTTTGTCAGTAAAGTTAAATTATCACATTTCTGATAGTTACTGACAAGTATTAAAATTAATTGAGAGCTTTCTCGCATTTTTCTGAAAAACAACCGCACGCGCGTACCGACAGCACAGTACATATGGTAATAGTCAAATAAATATATTTTTGAGTCAGTAATGACATTTTATTATATTTCTGACAAAAACGTGGTTAAAAACTTTATTTTACGTAATCGTGTGCAAAAACGTCAAACCGGGACTTTACGGTCACATTTAAACTAAAACCGACACACGATACACCAAAGCGGGATAAAAACTATTTTACCCTCCCCTAAATAAGCCATAACCGGCCACCTAGCCCACAAAAGACAAAATCACCAACATTATCTTAAATGTAATCTAAAACATACTAAAAATGGTGTTATGCTTTTTAGATTTTCACATTCCTTATCTTAAATATTACCAAGATTAGAAGCCATCATTCTCCTTATTTGCTTCATTTGTACGCCCCATATACACACACTAACATCATCTTACAAAAATTTTCTCTAAAAGATCAAGATCATCAAGTGTATAATTAAGGTTTTTGGGTAATTTGGAGCTTGTTTTGGGTAAAATTAGTGAAGTTTTGGGTGTTCTTGTTCCTCCTTGCCACGTTAACTTCAAAGGATTTGTAAGAATTCATAAAACTTTTCAAAACTTGTTAATCTCTTGTTCATTTGGTGAATAATGATGTTTAAAAATGTTAAATGTGTATGTTTTGATAATATGGTTAAAGCTAGGGTTTGATCTTGTATTTATGGTGCTCGACTTTTCTTAATGTTTATGAGTTAGTTTGTAAATTTCTTGCTTGTGTGGTAAATCTTCTTACATATGGTGCTAGTTTGATAAAACAAACATTAGATATGGTTTCTACACTAATTTAAGCACTATATTGGTTTTGAGGTTACATATATGGTTTGGCCATGTTTAAAAATAAAAGATTATTGTGGTTTTGAAAAACATAAAATTTTGGCTCAAGTGGTGAAATGGTGGAAAAATATAATTGAGTGTTTATTTGGAATGGATTGAAAATAAGCTATAAGTTACTAAAAATAACTAGTAAAAAGGTGAAAATAAGTTGAGATGAGCAATATGGGTCGAATAGACCATGAAATAGTCATGTTTGACTTTTTGACTAAGTAACTTATTTATTAGAAATTATTTGATAAGTAAAAAGTGTATTTGGTAACTAATAATCACTAATAAGTATCAAATAATAACTAATTGGACCAAATGGATTTTTGGGCCAAAAAGCCCATTGAATTACTGTTGGGTCGAAGCCCATAAGCATTTTTGAGGTTTTGACTTTTTGACCAAACGAACCTATTGAGCGAGTAAAATGATTTTTAGTAACGTGTCGATATATACGTTATAACTAAAAATGTGTTTTGGGTTAAAAATGGTGATTGGGCTTATTTAAGAGTTTCGGCCCAATTAACAAGTAAAAATGATAAATTTGATTTTTGGAATATTTTCCGACTCGCCGTAGTTATTAATGTTTAACGAGACGATAAATATAACGATAACTATTTTTGGACTTGTTTTGAGACGTTTAGTCTCCGAAAGGGTAAAAATTGACATTTTTACTAAATTGATGTTATGATTGACTTTTTAACAAAATGTTGACTTTATGTCGAAATCCATCGTTAATACTTTAAAAGTAAAGATAACGAATAATATAACGAGGAGAATATTCACGACACTTGATATATATATATATATATATATATATATATATATATATATATATATATATATATATATATATATATATATATATCACAAAAGTATTTTTGCACTTATAACTAGTTAGTGTAATATTTGCGGAGGATTTGCAACACTTGAGATAAATGGAAACGTTATATAAACGAATGGGTCATGCCCAAATTTTCTAAAAATCTAACACTTAGAATATTTTTATGAAACACTAAACTTAAGTAAACTTTATGGAATTACTTAACAAAACTTGTTTTCTTATAAAAGTTGCATCAAAAATAATAAATGATGTTTCTACTATAATAATTCTTCACCAACATTATTATCTTGATCATTTTTCAAAAGCTTATTTAATTAATTTTTATTTTAAATTAATTAAATACATAAGTAATTAATTTGATAAATATATATGCATATATAATGTATGAGTACATATATATAACACTTGCACATTTAAGCCGCGAATAATAGCACGGATGTTCCGTTACGTATTCCCACCATGCACTTTCACCATGAGCCACCACCAAGAGTTACAATAATAAATCATTTCGAAATATATTTACCACACAGCAAGCAAGAAATACACGAGCACAGGTCAAACGTAGACTTTTCAAATAAAATAAAGACACATGAGACACGAATATTTCGCTAAGACTTACCGTACTGATTTAGGGTGCTGATCGGCGCGGTTGCATTATTTTGATTTATTTGCTGATTTGCTGTTATTGAAAGGTGAGTTTATAGCCCCATATTTTATATGATTTTTGTTTTATAAGCTTGGGGTGAGAAACATGCAAAACTGTTTTCATGGACCAGAAATGAAATTGCTTTTAAGATCACACTAATATGCAGAAACCTAAGTTTGCTGAATCCCATTTTGTGCCCACTATCATCTGCCGTTAATTCCTGTTTAGGAAGCCGTTTGTTATAAATAGATCTATTGGGAGTGACGTCCTCGTTCGATTGGCTCGGCATAGCCAAGGCGAACGTATACCAAGTCGGGTTTTTGGCCGAGTGTCTGGGGATTAACACTCGCGGGCACCCTTATTTATTTTGCTAACGCTAGTCGTGCTGCATTGTCTTAGCATCGGTAGGATGAGGCTTAGTGTTTGCATAACGGATAGTGTGTATCTGCTGAATTGCTTTTATGATGTTGCTATTGGTCCATATGTGCTATTTATTTAAACCTATGAACTCACCAGCGTTAGCTGACTTTTAGCATGTTTTTCTCAGGAAACTGAGGTGCGTTTAGCCGGGTGCAGAGCATGGCGTCGGTCACAATAAATGATGGAAATATTTTTAATGCGTTTACTCTGACAATTGGACCTTTTTAATTTAAATGGGCTTCATTTTCATCTGAAATGGATTTTATGTATCGCTACATGACTTGACATATGTAATATATTTTAAAATGGATTTTAATCCGTTCCCTATATCTTGTGTTGTGATTATCCATTCCGTAGCACCCAAACTATATGCTTCCGCGAATATTATGATTTTGGGGGTGTTACAGAGCCAACATCAACCAAGCTCTTGGTAGGTGACATGTGAAATCCTTCATGGATCAAACTCGTGACAACTGGAAAGAAACGATGGGGCGATTCGCATTTGAATCAAACTTGTTTCAGGAAATGGATTGATGGATGCTTTTGGAAAACCTTTCAATGTGCTCACCAACTAAGTTTCGAGCACATAGATTGTGAAAGTTTTTCAAACAAAAGTATTTACGACAGAAATGTGATTCAATTTATAAAACCCTCGTCGTGTTGCATAAAATGTTTATCCTGTGACACGCGAGTGATTTTTCCTAATCAATTTCTCGTCAATCAGTGGGTAGTTTATTCACTGATTCACTCTACCGTGTTGTTTGCTTTGAGACGTTCCGGTATGAGAACATGCTTAGTATGATGATTCTGACATTAACTTGTTGGAAATATCATTACTACAAGCTGGAAATTCCTATCAAGGAGTATCTTCTTTAAAGATAATTCTACCTGATCACAGGTCGGTCCTCACGGAACCAAAGGTTAATCCAACCACCTCGAACGAATGACAAAGCCATATTCGTTCTCCAACTTTATTGCTAACTGTTTTGTTTCAGATTCATATAAAGATGGTGATGGTGGTTCCTGATTCCAGTAGAGATGTGTCAATCCACACTCCATGCTCACACTTACAAAACATCATCAAAGACATCATGATAAGTTAAAATACCTACAACACAGCTTCCGCAACTCTGATGATAGTTATCATGATTCAGAAAAGTGTGAGCATGCAGTCCTAAAGTCACAACAAATCACATGAAGGCAATGCTACTACAACGGATGAGATTGGAGATTTACGGTGGCTGATGATCTCAAAGAATGCTCAAAGATCACAACTTCACATGGAGAAGATGCTACAACGAGATGACAAGAAGACATGTGCTGGATGATAACCTCAAAGAATTCTCAAAGATCATCCAAGACAAAAGATCAGTCATCAAAGGTTCGCTGCTGAACGCACAAAGATCAATGACTTTGAAGAATCAAGAACTAGGAGCTACGAAGTCAAACACATATGATAGAATGCTAGAATTCAAAACATTATTTCCGGGGTGACCTCCCTTAGGGGGAGATTGTTAGGATTATAAATATTCATGTGAAGACTCGGTCACCCCAAGTATCTGTTAGCATTAACTAGCTCGTAGGATTATTAGTATTATTAGTAATAGTTTTGTTATTATAGTATTCGTGGAGTGGGTCGGGTCTTTACCCTCTGTCAGCTCACTCCACAGCCCTCACAGGGCACCATATGTACTCCTATATAAAGCCCTTCCCACACAAGGGAAGGGTTGTACCTTTCATTCTAATCTAACACCTTCTACTTTCTCTCTCTACAAAGGCTCCCAACTTTCTATTTCTCTCTCTAGAAATCTTACACTATTCGATCCATATCTTAATCCATACGTGTGTTATATGTTTGTGAACATCTTACATCTTCTCAAACAGCAGTTTGAAAACTTCTCCTCAACCAACAATGAATCACTAGACCACATGTTTAACAGGCTTCAGAATATTGTGAGCCAACTTGCTATTCTTGGGGTTGAAATTTCTCAAGAAGATTTAAACTCAAAATTTCTGAGAAGCTTATCTGAAGAGTGGGCTATGCATGTTGTTGTCTGGAAGAACAAGCCAGCCCTTGTCCATATGGAACTTATGGACTTGTATAGCAACTTTAAGATTGTGGAACATGATTTGAAGAAAACTGGAGGTACTAGTTCTAATACTGAGAATATGGCATTTATGTCATCTCCTAGTACCTCAAATCCAGTTGAAGAGGTGAAGGTTGATGGTGGTGTTGGTGCTGCTAGTACATCAAACAGGACCATTGGTATAATGGATGAGAAGACTTGTTGTGCATTTTTAACAAGTCGAAATTGTTAGTACAAATATTACGATATTTAAACTAAACGATTTCTTCGGTTTTAATAATGACAAACATGTAACCTGTAATACATAACATAAAATGTGCTAGTTACTTGTAAACATAAATCATCAATGCATACTTACATCAACTCCTCCCGACGTCTCAAGT
Source organism: Artemisia tridentata subsp. tridentata (assembly GCA_021014915.2). NCBI lineage: Eukaryota > Viridiplantae > Streptophyta > Magnoliopsida > Asterales > Asteraceae > Artemisia > Artemisia tridentata. The sequence goes on along the minus strand of CP139503.1, from coordinate 86,899,444 downwards.
ATGCTTCAACGAAGTTGTAGATTTCCATCCCGACATAAATCACTCAAGGTATGGACAAACAAATCTACTACTTGACAAATGATCAAAGGATTGTATTTTTCTAAACTTCACATTTTTAATGTGACAAAACATTTTTTCAAAAATATATTTTACAAATTATTTTTGAATTAAAAAGAAATGTTTTATTTTAAAAAATAAGTTTAAAAATCCCAACAATCAATTTCCCCCCCCCCCCCCCAAAACAGCTCCAACATTCCCAAATAAACCTTCCCCACTAAAGACAAACGAAGGAGCGTCCACGGTACCACTAAAGTACCGACGGCTCCACTAAATTTAGTGGAGCCGTCTGACAATTAGTGGAGCCGTGGGTCTGTAACGACTAGTTTTTCCCTTGCCTATAAATAGTGGACCATTTCACACTTCCAACTTGATTTTTCCAGTCATTTTTCTCTGGTCTAATCCCTCCTCACTTAGAACACTTTCCTTGATCATTTAGAGAGTCTTAGTTTGTTTAAGAGTGATCCAATCATCCATTCAAGTGATCCTCTTCATTCCTCTTGATTAGCAAGAGAAGAACACAAAGTATCCAAGTAGATACAAAGTGTTGTCATCCCTCTTGATTAGCAAGAGAAGAACACAAAGTATCCAAGTAGATACAAAGTGTTATCATTCCTCTTCATTTGCAAGAGAAGAACTCAAGGTATCCAAGAAGATACAAGAGTTGTAGTTGTTAGGTCTTGTAACATTTGTTACACTCTTGATTGTATCATAGCATACATCAAGATCATTTTTCTTTTGAGAGTTTGTGAGGGAAGATCATTGTGATCTTGTCGAGATCTCTTGAAGCCATTGGGCTTGTGTGATTGATCAAGTGGATCAAGGGTAGATCGGGTAGATCGAGTCAAGTGGGAGTAGATTATTGTGATCTTGTCGAGATCTTGGAGATCTCTTGAAGCCATTGGGCTTGTGTGATTGATCATGTGGATCAAGGGTAGATCGGGTAGATCGTGGTAGATTGGTGCTAGCTAAGATTAGGACTCGACATCTAGCTTAGTGTCGGAAATAGGATAAGCGACGTGTAGATTGGTGCTAGCTAAGATTAGCACTCGACATCTAGCTTAGTGTCGGAAAACAAGTTAAGCGACGTGTACGGTTTTCTCCGCCTGAAGGGAGTTTGTTGATTAGTGAAGTAACTCTCGAGTTGGGTACTCGGGGAGTGGAGTAGGGCGAAGAGGAGCTTCGTGACCGAACCACTATAAATCACCGTGTCCGGTTTGCGCCTTCTTACTTATCTCTTTACTTTCATTTTATTCTTTATCGCTTTATATTTATATTTGCATTGCGTTTATGTTTATGTGGCTAGTTGCTTATGTTATGTTGATTATGTATGTGTCATGATGTGTTTATGTTTGTGTGGTAGTTTACTATATGACCATAGTTGACACTTTTCATATTACCTCACACTTGATCGGATGTTTGATACAAAAAGTTTTAAGTTTTTAAATGGAAACGTATTCACCCCCCCCCCCTCTACGGTTTCCACAATTGGTACCAGAGCCACGTCGCTCAAATTTTTAAAACAAATGGTTTTCAAAATTGAGTACGATCCATGTATCAAATTACCCATGAAGGTGATAAAAATATGAAAAGTATATAGTTGCTTAATACTTACAAGTTTTGTTATTAAGTATACGTTGTCATACTAGCTTGAAGGCTTTCTTAAATTAATAAAAGTTGGTTATGTTCAAAACTGAAATAACAGGTAAGGCACCGTTAAATATAATGGACGGTTCCATTAAATATGGACGGTACCACTAAATTTAACAGTACCTTCGTCTGTTTTTCAGAATTCGGTAATTTTCAAAAATTCGTATAAAATCAACCGTAAGTCCTTAGGAGTCGTGCCACCTATCGTTTTAAACGTAATTGAGTCTACTTTCACTTAAAAATACTTTTAGAAAGTGATTGTAAATTCAAATTTATGAGAGTCTTCAATTCGTAACAGAGAGTCTTTTCCGGTCATGCCGATTGCACAAATTTTTCGTCAAATCACAAAGTGAACATCACACGTTGATGTATTCATGATTTCAAGGTGTTGAACTTGATCAAATTTTTAAATGGGGTGGAAAATAATTCATTTTCAAATAAAATCAAGCTAAGTGTACATTGTTATACTTAATACACAAAATGACGATAAGTATCTTTGTGTGTTTTGCTAAATGACTATTTGCTTTTCTTTGTGTCTTAGTATTGTTAGTTAATACTTTTGTATGCTTATTGTTATCTTTAGTTGGGCTAATTTTATCTATAAGCATAAGTGTATTTCATGCCATGTTGCTATGTGTCGAATATTAGTTTTTCGGCTTATGAGTCAATAGGACTTAGACTAGACTTCTTGCACTAAGTTGCGTAATTGATTTTGCATTGCATATAGGCATAGACCATTTTTCTTGCATTTGTTGCAAGTTTTTAAAATGGTTCAGTAACCTTCTTAGGAATAGAAACTAAGTTGGTAGATCATGTGTGTGGAAAGATATTGTCTTACACAATTATTTTTCCAAAGGTTTAAGTGTAAAAAGTATATCACCCCAAAATACTTAACACTTTCATAAAATCCGTAACATGTCTTTATAACATTACATCATTTTGTCTTGTTTGACCATGGGTTGTCTAAACAAGATTAAAGGTCATTTTAATACATTAGTATTTAAGTAAAAGAAAATGTATTAAACTTGCATTGATTTAACACACATACAAAATGTTTTAAATATTTAGTATTTTACGTATGTTGTATAAAAATAGTTAAGATAATTATTTTTATACTAATGAGGTGTCGAAAAACTAAGAATATTATAATTAATAATATAAATAGTTTTTCTCAAATAAAAATAAAATGACAATATCAAAGTAGTAACTTAATATGTCATTAACCTCACACATACAACTAGTATTAGAATAAATGGAACACATTCCTTAAATTTTTATTCTCTTTTTAAAAGGGGTGATTGTGAGGGTCAAGAAAGATTTCGCGTACATATCAATTCATTATTCAAATTATGATTGATATCATTGTCGAATCCAATTGACAAGTTTTTGAGTATGGACAGAAAATTGGAGTCATTATTTGTCTAACCTCAAGATAACATCAAAATATGATGATATATATTATCTTGAATCTACATACTCAATCACACTCGATTGTTATGAAAATAATGACGTCCTCTCAAGACGAAAACAATATGCATCGGATCATAACTCACACTTGTGTTGAAGATGCCATATTGAGTCTTCGTGTCCAATGGTTGTGTTCCAAACTTTAAACTAATATGTTTAAAAGATGCATAAAATACACAACTAAGTAGGATTGACAACTTGGATGTTTCATCCGAAATATAAAAGTAATTTACATTGCAATGCAATTAGTAAATGTGTCATTTCCGAAAAACCAAACACGAGCAAACAAACAACATATGTAAACTTTGCTCATGAACGACTCAACACTCAAAGTCACATGTCTAGTAAAAGTATCACACATAATATGTTATTAACTATTATGTAAGTCGTCAATCTTTGAGAATATCACATGTATTTCTCTTATCAAAAGATTGAAAAAGGATAACTTATATCCTATGCATCTTATTCCCTTTGTAACATGAATGGTTATGCTACATGAGAATACATTGCATCCTGTTAACAAATATAGGATATTAGAGTTGAATAATAACCTAATACGACATGTGTCATTGCATAAACAAGTAAAATTGGTCATACACTAAAATACTTGTTTCACTAAGCATTCGTAAGAGTGATAAGTTTCCTCTTGGAAAATCATACTTGTTGAAATAAACAGTATGTCTCATTTTAAATAAAATACTCACAAGATCTATTGAGGTAAGTAACCTTTACTAGATTCCTTCCTCAAGATATGCAAAGGAGTATTCTTGAAACACACACGATGTAGTAGATTCTACATTGTATCACATTAGAGTTTCTCTTGGTTCTAGGAAACCAAATCATGTTAAAATAACATGTAACAACTCAACAAACAAAGATGTTGTCCAAGAGATCATAAAATACACCATCTCCATCAAATAACCTCTAAATCTCAAACACGAAATTAAAACATTTCGCTTGCCTTTGTTAGGAGTTGTGTAAGACATGTCATTCTCTTAACCGACTTTCAAAGTATGGTTAGTTGAGTCATATTAGGCAATGTATTAGCAAAACAAGCTAATATCATCTTTGCTATACTTCGATAGGCAAATATGGGAATTTGAATTTTTCTAACATGAGAATGACTACTGGAGAACCTATCGCACTAGAAATTCAATTTGACCTAACGGTTGAATTGCTTCCAGGAGAGAAGTTGGGTTCGTGTATAACCCGTAAAAATGGTCGTGTTTAGCCTTAATTGAGCACCACTAGTGATAGTCTCATACTCATTCTCTAACTTGAAAATTTTCTCATTCCTACATTTGACTAGAGATAGTTTACATCGGTGAACTTTATCTCCCATTTGGATTTCATTTTGAACAAGTAGTAACTAGGATCTTCCTTAGCAAACCTAGATTGCTTGCATCCCACATATGTGTTTCAAAATGATAACATGTTCTCGTAAGATACGATTAAATGTCTTCGTGATCTTAAATGCTAAATGATTATCATGTTTTGCATGATGTTTGCATTTATTCCTTTTGTACATTCTACATGATTTGCTTGTAAAGTTTGCACCCACACTATGTCCTTTTGACACATTAGGAATCAGGTATGCCTTTCACTTTGAACCCTTAGAAGTCATAGAATCATACACTAGTGTCAAAACCTATAAGTAAAAGGAGTCGCGAAGTTGTCCTAATTCCCTAGTCATCACTTCGCCTTCTTCCAAGTAATACACCCTTTTGTCATGGGAAGGTTAGATACAAACCTAGTAGAACTCGGAGTAGGGTTGACAACTTAAATATTTCATCCAAAATATTCAAGTAAGTTTAACTTGCGATCTCAATTGTTAAATGTCATATCCGAAACATCATACTCAAGCCTTTTAACAACATATGTTAAAATGCTCATCCCAAAGCTAAAACCTAACATCAACCCTCGGGTAACAAAGGACTCACGAGTTGCTATATAAGTGATTAGTAGTTCTGTAACATCCCGCCTACTCAGACCACAATATTGTCCGCTTTGACCGCAGGCTCACGGCTTTGCTTTTGTGGCCTCATTTGAAGACTTCCTGGCAGGTCACCCAAGCCAGTACTACTCTCACATGAGCACGCTTAACTGCCAGTTCCTAAGAACCCCACTCGCAGTAGACCACAAAACGCGTTGTGTCATTGTAAGGCGAATGTTATCTTATGAACCCAGCATCTCTCCAGGCCACAGCCGATGTGGGATTTGTCTAGGGTGTTACAATCATCCCCCCTTAGGGACTCATCGTCCTCGATGAGGTTTGCCCCACCATCCCGAACGGCTCAGGAGTGGCTCTGATACCACCTGTAACATCCCGCCTACTCAGACCACAATATTGTCCGCTTTGCCCGCAGGCTCACGGCTTTGCTTTTGTGGCCTCATTTGAAGACTTCCCGGCAGGTCACCCAAGCCAGTACTACTCTCACATGAGCACGCTTAACTGCCAGTTCCTAAGAACCCCACTCGCAGTAGACCACAAAACGCGTTGTGTCATTGTAAGGCGAATGTTATCTTATGAACCCAGCATCTCTCCAGGCCACAGCCGATGTGGGATTTGCCTAGGGTGTTACAAGTTCCTTTCATCCTCGTGTGAATATACACGTCTTAAGATCCCAAAACCTGCTGCAAATCAGCACCATAGGCCTAGCTTTACATCTTTCAAAACCCCATGAAACATTCACGTGCGAAGCACATCGAAATCCGTAAATCAACCAAACCTCTCAACCGAGAATCCCCTAACCATCTCCGTCTAGGTCTAGGAATGATGGAACATTTTCCATAAATCTTATGACTATTTAAATATTTCACTGGAAATATTGTAGTCATCTCGTGTGTCTCGTCCCATGACTCTTTAAATATTTCACTGGAAATATTAAGTCATCCTTCACATCGCTCTAATGACTACCTATGTATTTCCTCGGAAATATAAAAGTCATCTCTTCTCGTCTAGTACCGTTCAAAGAATTTATTTGGTATAAATTCTCTCCTCGTGTCGAAAAGTCTCACTAAAACAGCGAGGTTTATTCGTAAAATCCTCTTAAACTCCAATGACAACTTAAATATTTCATCCGAAATATTTAAAGTATATTTAATTTGCAAAATGCAATTAAATGTCATTTCTCTTTCTCGATTAACGTTCATCGAATCCCGTTGGAGTCATTCATAAAAGAATTTATTCGGTATAAATTCCTTTAATCTAAGGTCCAGAAAAATCACAACATATGTGAAATTTCTTTGTCAAAAATCTAATTCTGGGTCAAAACTGACCTCAGCAGGTCACGGTACCCTTAAATAGGGGATGGTACCGCTAAATTTAACGGTACCGTAGGACCGTTGTCTGCTGAGACAGTTTATTTTGTCTTCAATTCTCACCAACATCATCAAAACCCACTTGATGTAGTCTTGAACTAGAACCATCTCCTATCAGAATAGATTATGTCTATCTTCTGATTCCTTAGATTTTTCCCCTATCACTTTCGCATGGTACTGAACATACCATATGTATGGTTACTTCCGTATCCACTATCTTCCCAACTTATCTACACCTTTCAACCTTAATTCTACACTACTAATGCTTCTGTATCCCACTCACCTTACACACACTTCAAGCGAAGAACCGCTAGGATAAGTTGAGATAACCCCACTAGAACCTTATCACCAACCTCACAACCCTGAAGATTTTATCTTCTTAACCCTTAGGATATCTCCAAGTAATCACATGCCTCATCATATAAATATTATATGAATATTCACAATGATTGAGAAGAGCTGCGTGACTTCAAAGGTGAAGTTTATCGTATGCTATCCACCACTTGTCATGACGTTACTAAGCTCATCGCTTCCGTCAACATTTGTTTTACTCTTTATCTTTTACATCTTGTTCGGATGGTCATAGATTAAGAGGGAGCAAAAAAAAACTCATATAGTCTTTCACCAAACACTCTCAAGAACACACAAATGTGGTTCTTATTCCCTAGGAAACTTCCCTTTAGCTGCCCAAAACTAGGCTGCACAGGAAAATTCGTGACTTCCAGGTCACGGTACCGTTAAATAGGCCACGGTACCGTTAAATTTAACGGTACCGTGTGGTATTTAGTGGTACCGTGCCTATATTTGATGAATTTTCACTATTCCCTCCTGATCCCTGCATCCCTAACCTCAAACCTGCAAAATTTTGCAAACTCACATACACCCTAGGATTCCCTCACTACACCATAGGACTCTATCACCAACTTTAGTTCGAATCCCATAACTCTTGCCTATATAAGGCCTCACTATTGCAAGTTTATCTTGCATCTCATCTTCAAACCTCACATTAACATCTTTCATCATCCCACTCAAACCTTTTAACTAAACTTCACTCTTGACAGTGATATTTAGTTTCAAAACCTTCAAACCTTATATCTATCCCACTCAAACCTGTTAGCTACACTTCACTCTTGACAGTGATAGTTAGTCCAAGAACCTTTGAGAGGGTTCGATACACTAAATAGGATGTTAGTCCTTTACAACGAGTGTATGTGATATCTTGAGTTAATATGATCAAGTATGCGGAAACTACTTAATCACACTTAGAAGGTTATTTGGATATGGAAATGGAACAGTGATGCTTGTGTATATTGAACAAAGAACACCGAAAGTATAATACCAAAGGATTCAATATTGATGATGTTTTTGATTGTTCTTGTTCTTGACAGTTAAAATATATGAAAGTTTTATCAAAGGTTCTATTCAACATATAAAACTTAGTCACATGTTTTTTTACTAGTTAGACACACTCATATATGACTAAAGCTAAGATCTCCTTTTATAGTCCAAGGAGATCTTTACAATATTGTTAAGTCTTGTCAAGACTTGTCGAGCTACTTGCTAGCTTATGTGAGTCAGTAACTAAGATACAACATGTATCTATGTTTACAACTTGTTTAAATGAAAACACAACAAAGATATTTATCTAAAGTGTCTTTGACTTTTGTGTATACTTATCCATCCAGCAAGCAGACTTAACATTCGAAGAGCAGACTTAATTTGGTACTCACCAGAATTAATCACTAGACTTAACCACCAGACTTAATATTCAAAGACCAGACTTAACCAGCAGACTTAACCAGGTACCAACCAGACTTAACACTACTGCAACCAGAATTAATCACTTAAGAGAATTTCCCGATACTTAATCTTCAGCATATTTAATTCCCAACAATCCTCCCCTAAACATGTGAAACCTATTCAACATGTTTTCTGAATTAAATGAGGAATTGTGAAGATCTTTCAAATACTTCATAGTCAGACCCTTGATCTGAACTTTCTTCTATTCTGTAAGATTAATATCTTTCTCAGTAACTCATCTGCCTTCTTTTGACTTCAACAATATCAATACATTCCTTAGATGGAGGAATTATAAGAGGCAATGGTGCTGTGTATCTTGGATGCTTGTTTCAACAAGTGAAATCATCTATCAGCATGCCTTTGCAAGTGATGAACAAACGTAGTGAACTGAAATTGAAACTTTTCTCCGTTTGACCTAGATAGAACTTTCTCCAGAATCTTGTTCATGAAGAAGAGATTATCAGCTCTATTCTTGTCATTTTCAACCTCTATGTCATCATCTTGTATGCTCTTGTCTTTTCCTCCCTTTCATTGGTTAATCTTCCTTCTTTGGGTTTATTTCCTCCCCTGAGATATTTCCTCCCCTGGATTGCAAATAACATTTCCTCCCCTGTTTGGAAGATCTCTCACAATGTACCAAAATATTTCTCTCCCCATCATCTGATCTATCAATTAGAACTTGTTATCAGACAATGTTGTACATGTAGCCATCAATTCCTTAAGAGTTTAATTTGCTGCCCTCATCACTTCTAGGTGTGTTGTAGGGTATTCACAATGCAAGAAACACTTGTTTGAGGCTTTAGTTTAGATCAAATGAACAAGAAGCTAGAGAGAGAGAGATGGGAACTTCTAGTGAGAGAAAACTATGTGTATTAGCTTGAATGTAATGAGAGTTCCAACCCTTCCCTTGTGTGGGAAGGGGTATTTATACTTACAACATATTATGCCCCTAGCGGGCTGTAGAGTGAGCTGACAGAGGGTAAAGACCCGACCCACTCTACAATACTAATAATAATAACTAAGCTACTAATAATATTACTGATAATCCTACGAGCTATGATGTGCTAATAAGTACTCGGGGTGACCGAGTCTTCAGCTGAATATTCATATTCCTAACAATCTCCCTCTAAGGGAGGTCACCCCAGAAGTAATGTTCTGAATTTCAGCACTTCTTCTTTGGATCTTGACATCATAGCTCGTAACCATTGATTCTTCAAAATCATAGATTGTTGTGCAAACATCCGTGATCTTAAGATGACTCCTCTTTTGTCTTGGATGAACTTTGAGTAATCTTTGAAAGTATCATCCCACTTGAGTCTCCAAGTCATCTTTCAGTAGTAGGTCTCCATGTGATGAAATATACTTAGAGCCGACATGCTCACACGATATGGTGTCATGATCTTCAGCATCAGAGTTAGCAGAAGCTGTGTTGAAGGTCTTTTAGGTTGATCATGACTTCTTTGATGATGATGTGGTGTGAGCATGTGGTGATGGATTGGCATCTTTTCTGCAACCAGCTACAACAGCAACCAGCTACAGCATTCCACTGCTACAACTGCCAGAAGTTCCTGCATAAGACAGTTAGCAACAAATTGACCGGTACTTACAGGTTTGGACTTCGAGATTGTTAACAGCATATTGTGAAAACTCTCTCTAATCCTTACCAAGACCGTTCCTAATCGAAAACCCACAGAGGGCTTTTTAAGATTTTACCGTAGTAAATCAACGATTAGGTGAGTCGCTGGGGATCACTCCACGACTGTAGACCGGTTGAAACCGTCGCGACCACTAAGCGTAATCCACGAGGAATTACCGAAGTGACCTGCTTTCAGGGCTGCTTGATGTTGACCCTGGCAGGAATTTCCATTCAATCATTGAGAATTACATTTGTAAATTCTCTCATAAATGTTCTGGCAAATTGCTAAGATCTGCGTAGGACTCATGAGTTTACAACTGGTGTCCTTAATGTTGAACAACCAGTGTAGAAATAATTCGTGTCCCTATGAGATCTTATTATGCATCTCGTGGCTCTAGACTCGATAGTGCGTTTTGATTTAGTGAGCGGAGGCTGGAGATGACTGCCACCTTTTCAATATCATCTAACTCGGAGTGAGAGAGACGATAGAAATGTATTGAACTCCGTGAAAATTGAAACAAGAGTCCTTTGAGGGACCTTGAGTGGCTAGGGAGGGTTGTGCAGCGTATCACTGGGTCCATGATACTTTGTCTTCAATGCCAGCAATCAACTAAGTGATTCTGATAGCATATGTATTGACCCGGTTTCTGCCTAAGTTGTAAGGAGGGCTATTTCTTTTCACCCTTTCTCTTTACAATTCTTTTTCATTCTTCAACCCCTTCAGTGCTTACCGATACTTCATAACTAACACCTTGTTGGGTTTGTTCCAGTGTTAGCTCCATCTCAGTCGGCACTATTCCCTCATTCACTTTTCTACTTTTTAATCATACCTAAGGACTTCTACACTAACTAGTGGATTGTCCCTGGGTAGATCCCTCCGGCTCTGGCGGGATCGTGGGAACTTGTACCTAACCTTACCATCCTTATAACTCCATTATATGAAATACAATGGTCGGTCTTTGGTGTTCTTCCACAATTGCCAAACCAAATCTTTGAAAAATCTCTCAAAGTGTTCATGATTTTGAAACACATTTTTGCAAACACTTGAGAGTTTTATATTTTTTTCAAATGCTCCCCCTCAACATGTGCTCGGTTGATTATTTTATAAATTTGCACATGTTAGGTAGAGCTCGCACTTTTTGAATTGATCAACTTTCAGTGAACATGACCGATTCGAGACACGCTTACATCACTGGTTAGACCAGCTTGAAATTATTACCCGTCCTGGTCAAGTCCATAGAAAGTTTCTCGAAACGGTACACTCTACTCAGACACATCCTTTTCGAGACACGCTTACATCACTAGTTAGACTAGCTTGAAATTATTACCCGGCCAGGATATGTCCTTTCGATTTATGACAGTATATGTTTCGTCAATTCATTGGTTAAGTCTGAGTCACGATCTCACGTGAGATGCCAAATCCTTTGTTTTGTTAAGACCATTTGCTCCCCTTCAATATGTGCATCGATATTAAGAAAGATTTTCGCACATATGGAAGAGCTTGCGTTTATGACCAAAACATTTTGCTCCCCCTCAATATGTGCCTTGATATGCAAAATGGTTTAGCACATACGGGAGAGCTTACATTAATTTCCAAAACATCACATTTTATCAGAATTTCCTATTTAAATCACATTCTCTCCCCCGATCAAAAATTTCAAACCATTTGAGATTTGTGATCCCAATTGATTTAAATACGTTTAGAAAAATTTGGGAGAAAATGTGGACAGGTTTAAATGTATTCTGATTTTGGAGCATACGATGCTCCCCTTGAAACAACGAGAGAGTGTCACTGCTGATGTTGCACAAATTTGGCAAGGTGTCAAAAATTTGAACAAGTACTCTCCCCCTTAATTAATGACCCATATTCTATTAAAAGAGCTATAGTCATTCAATTAAGCGATAAGTATTTGTGAAAATTTTACTACAATTTACCACCTTGTGTAACATCAAGACTCTCTAGAAGAATCAAACAAGATAAAGAGTCTTGATGAAAAGAAGACTTCTCTTCTTATACACGACAAGACGCACTGAAACGTACGTCAAGTCGGGGAAACATGGATATAAAGTAATCCATGCCCAGGTGAACATCACCCGGTTGGAGGAACAGCTGTCCTTTTGGCGACATGCTTTCCCCAATGTACAGCGTGGGTTGCAGTATGAAGTAACTGCAAGCCATTAAGACATGTTTTAACTGATTAGTATAACTTCTGCTCGAGCTTCATTTAAGGATCCGTGCCATTATTGAATGACATTTCTAGATCCGTAAATGTTATCGATAAACAGAAGACATGCCTAGGAAGGACTATTTTTGATATTTTCTGATTTTTTGATTTTTATGGTTTTTATAGGTTTTATATTTTTGTATTTTTCTTTTTGATTTAAGATATATACAACTATGTACAAGGATATAAGAAGACAATCCTTTACTCCTCCTTTTCCTCCTGAAGACACTTGAGGGTTTCAGGAGTCATGCTTTTCATGCCAAGGCGTGGGAGAATAAACTGAAACCTTTCTCTTGGGAGGGCCTTGGTGAAGATGTCAGCTAACTGAAACTCTGTCCTCACGAAGTATAGTTCCACAATTCCTTTTTCCACCTGTTCCCTGATGAAGTGATGCCTGATGTCGATGTGTTTAGACCTGGAGTGCTGAACATTGTTACAACAAAGAGCAATGGCGCTTTTGTTGTCACAATATAGGGGAATTTTGTTGTATGATAATCCATAGTCCGAAAGTTGTGATCGCATCCAAAGGATTTGTGCACAACAAGCGGACATGGCAATGTACTCAGCTTCAGTAGATGATATGGAAGTACTCATCTGCTTCTTAGAAGACCAACTAACCAACTTTTCCCCTAAAAACTGAGCTCCTCCTGAAGTACTTCGACGAGTGTCTTGACATCCCGCATGATCAGCATCCGCGTAAGCCGTTAACTCCATTGCAGTGTCCTTAGGATACTAGAGACCCATATGAACCGTGCCTTGAAGATATCGGAAGATCCTTTTCACTGCTTCAACATGCTTCTTGGTTGGTCTGGATTGATACCGAGCACACATACACACAGCAAACAGTAGATCTGGTCTGCTAGCCGTGATGTACATCAAAGATCCAATCATGCTTCGATACTTTGTTATATCTACTGGAATCCCTGAAGGATCTTCATCCAGCTTCGTTCTATCAACCATGGGAGTGTCAACAGGTTCACTTGAATAGAATTCAAACTTTTTCAAGATCTCGTTGGCGTATTTGGATTGATTAATGAATATGCCTCCGGGACTTTGAGAAACTTGTAGTCCTAAGAAGAATGACATTTGTCCCATCATGGACATTTGGAACTTGGAATTCATCTCTTTTGAAAAACTATCACATTCACTAGGATCTGTTGAAGCAAAGATGATATCATCTACATAGATCTGAACTAGTAGTAGATGGTTTCTTGACTTCCTGGTGAATAGTGTAGGATCAACAACACCCTTGGAGAATCCATTCACTAGGAGAAACTTGGATAATGTATCGTACCATGTCCTCGGCGCCTGTTTTAACCCATAAAGAGCCTTCTTCAAGCGGTAAACATGAGTAGGATGTTCAGTATCCACGAATCCTTCTGGTTGACTCACATAAACTTCTTCCTTTAAGTCACCATTCAAGAATGCCGTTTTGACATCCATCTGGTAGACTATCATATTTCGACTAGCAGCATTTGCCAGGAAGATTCTTATAGCTTCAATTCTAGCAACCGGAGCAAACGATTCTTCAAAATCAATGCCCTCTTCTTGTCTAAACCCTTTAGCAACTAGTCGTGCCTTGTTCTTTAACACATCACCATACTCATCAAGCTTCACTTTGAAGATCCACTTTAAAGCAATGATCATTGCAAGCTCTGGAGGAGGCACTAATTCCCATACTTCAAGTCGATCAAATTCATGGATTTCATCCTGCATAGCCTGGAACCAGCAATCTTTAGTCATTGCTTCTTTGGCATCTTTTGGTTCGACTTTGGACAGTACGGAATTGAAGAAGCACCATAGTGCATTAGTGGCTAGTTGATTACGTGTGGATACTGGACGTGAGGGATTGCCTATGATGTTGTCGATTGGATGATCACTGGTCCATTTCCTGAGATGGTCGTGAGGTTGGGGGTTATGAACAGACGTAGCAGTGCTGTGTCCTTCAAGTGAGGATGTGTTTGATGAATGTTCAGGAGCAAATATGTTTTCAAAAGGAACCTCATCAACAGGAGCAAAAGGATTAACTTCCAATGAATTATTATCTGAAGATTCTTGTATTACTGGAGGAGTTTGAGCGTTTGATGACGAAGGCGATTGACTGGCAGCTGGAGCATTGTGACTGACTGATACTGAAGCTGTAGGGCCTTCTGAACCTTGTGGGGCTTGAACCTCAGTCATAGGAAGTATAGCAGGTTCACTCGGGATTGTTCCATTCGTTGGCTCAAAGTATTCATCAAACATAGGATCGAATAACTTCTTCAACTCCTCACATGTAGGTGGCACATAAGAATCTGCAGGCGTGGAATTCTGTACAAGTCCTGAACTAATGGGTCCAGGTGACAAAAGGTTAAGATCGGGTCCAGAACTAATTTGTCCTAAAGCAGGTTGCTCACTCAGCTCATCGAACGTAACATGAATGGTTTCCATGATTTTACGGGTTCTCTTATTGAAGATTCGATACCCTTTACTGTCTGGTGCATATCCAACAAAAATACCTACATCTGCTTTAGCTCTTAACTTTCCCAAGTCTTGACTATCGTTAGTTGGATAGCAAAGTGCACCAAACACACGGAGAAAAGAGAGATCTGGTTTCTTGTTATGAATTAACTCGAAGGGAGTCTTCTCATAAACAAGATGAATTAGGGATCGGTTTTGGGTGTAACATGCTGTTGCAATAGCCTCTGCCCAGAGAAACATCGGTGCCTTTGAAAATATAAGCATAGTTCTTGCAGCTTCCACCAGAGTACGGTTCCTTCGTTCAACCACTCCGTTCTGTTGAGGAGTGTGAGGGATACTTTTCTGATGCGTGATGCCAATACTTTCATAAAAATTACGGAGTTGTTGGTTAACAAACTCAGTACCATTATCAGTGTGGATGATTCTGACAGTTTTGTCGAGCCTTACTTGCAGTTGTTTTATCAGTTTAATGATAACCTCTGGAGTTTCGTCCTTGGTTCTCAAAAACATTACCCATGTGAACCGAGAATAATCATCAACTATCACCAGAACGTACTTCTTTCCATTTATGGTTTGTATTCTCATTGGACCGCACAAGTCCATGTGGAGGGTATGAAGAACTTCCAAGTTGGTGTTGATGGTTTTGGGCTTGTGGGTTTGTTTCTTGCTTTTACCCAGTTGACATGCAGAGCAGAGATGATCTTTCTCATATTTCAGTCTGGGCATCCCTCTAACAAGATCTTTACGGGAAAGATTATTTATGGTACCGAAGTTCAAGTGGTTCAAACGACGATGCCACAGCCATGATTTTGTTTTAGAGGCTTTAGAAAGCAAGCATATGGGAGAGGACTTCAACATTTCTTCAATCGATATGGTGTATAGATTGGTGCCCCGACTGCCCTTGAGGAGATCTATACCATCCAATTCTCTGACGAAACATGTATGCTTTCTGAAAGCCACTTCCAGATCTGAATCACAAAATTGACCCACAGAAAACAGATTGTGCCCTAGTCCTTCCACATAATATACCCTTGAGATTACACTGTTACCAAACACATAATCTCCATAACCCATAATAGCACCAAAGTGGTCGTTCCCAAATCTAACTGTCCCAATAAACTTTTTCATGAAGTTCTTGAGCCGCGAGCGATCCCCAGTCATATGTTTTGAGTAGCCTGAGTCCAAGTACCACAGGACGATTTGTACGACCTGCATTTGAAACCAGACAACAATGGATAACTGAAAAATGTGGATCCCCAAGTGCAATTGGGGTCCATTTGGTCAGCACACACATATTCAAGAACCACAGATTTCACAGATGCTACTGTCTTTACTGAGGAGACAGAACTAGAGGCAGGACAAGACCTAGATGGAAGGCATTGTGACTCTAAAGACAGGATTCTACCAGTTGGTCTCCATTCCTTAGTCATCACAATTTTATGCATATTCATTTTAGGTAATGATCTCTGTTTTCCTAAATTGAATTTCCTTCCAGTGGGTCTCCATTCCTTAACATTCACAATTTTATGCTTATTCATTTTAGGTAACGTGCACTGTTTTCCTAAATTGAATTTCCTTCCAGTGGGTCTCCATTGATAGCCTATGCTAGCAAATGTTTTTCCTGTTGCTTTCCAAACCTTTTTTCATGCTTCAGTTATCCTACCATTCTTAACATGGGATGATGCAGAAGACATCAAGAAAGACACAACACATTCATCATGATTAGCAGAAATTAAACAATTGTCGCATGTTTTACAGATAGCATTAGAATTCGAATTAATTACAGTACTTTTGATACTAGAATCAACACGATTCATCCTACTCATTGCAAACTTATTGTTCCTAGGTTGGGCTTCTACATTCTTCAAGTGATCATTCTTAGCTGGCGCAGTCCTATCCTTTCTTGCATTTCCTCTAGACCTTGACCCGCTAGCTTGGGTGTCACTTTTTACTCCTGTAGAAGCATCGAAGGTAACATTAGTTTGTTTTTCTGTCACATGCCTTCCTGATAATGATGTGTTGGGTTCTGATGTTTTAGGTGGTAGATCAAAGGCTACATGCTTGTTCTCAACATTGGATGATGATGCCACAAATCTATCTCTATGGCAGCTAAACTTAGGAGTTGAGCCTATGGCATATTCTAAGTTTTCCTGAATCCTTTTCGTGAGTTTGCAAGCATAGACAACTGCCCTATCAAGTGGCTTATCAGCCCTATCCTCTTCAACTACCTCACGAAGTGTGTCAAGGCCCTCTCTAAGATGATCGAGATATGTTTGATGGGCAAAGCTGTTATTTCTAAGCTTAAACGGAATACGCCCAACATCAACATCATACTTTTTACTATCAGTAGCCTTTGGTGCATCACAATTACAAGTGGTGCATGGCATTTTACCTTTCACCCGAACCTTCAGATTCTCAATTTCATTTGTCAAGGAGGTTATTTGATCATTGTGATTGCTTCTTGTAACTTTAATAGAATCATATAACTCTTTGAAATGTTGTTTAACCTTTGAATTTTCTTCTCGATAACACTCATTTTCATAATGTAACTTATTTATGGTGTTTTGATATTGAAAATTCTGAGAATCTGAAGATGAAGGTTTATTGGTGCCATATACTTCACACTTGTTGGATTTCAATTGGGCAATTTG
The DNA here is from genome assembly GCA_021014915.2 of Artemisia tridentata subsp. tridentata. NCBI lineage: Eukaryota > Viridiplantae > Streptophyta > Magnoliopsida > Asterales > Asteraceae > Artemisia > Artemisia tridentata. The sequence continues at coordinate 86,882,177 of CP139503.1, read as the reverse complement.
GGCCCTCAGCAGTCGAATCGTGTTCGTGTGAGCTTGAATTGTCTCATCTCGTTTGCTTAATTCAAAATAAGTATCAAATTCAGGAGCATCCAAGGATGTCTTGTCATTTGATATTTTATGTTTTTCATTTAAATGTTGATATTTCAATTGCAAATTAAGATATTCAACTTCCAATTTTGAAAAATGTTTAACCATATTATCATGGTCATCATTTTGAATTTTTTCAAGCAATTTTAAATTCTCCCCCTCAAGCTCAACAACACGATTCTGGGTGACATTTAACGCAATAGCATACTCATTAAATTGACAAGCAGACAATGCAGAATCAGTGACAGTGTAAAATACATCTTGTGCAATACATTTAGCAATCAAGTTGTCGTTAGTAATGAGTATGTTTTTTCTTTCAATCTCTCGACTCTTAAGTTCTATTGCATGTTCATTCACCTCATTTTCCATATCTTTAAACACTACTTCCATTTCTTTTATTTCGGCTTTAAGGGCAGTTTGCAACCCTTCAAAGTGTTCTTTAAGTAGCTTAAAGAATGGCATGACTTCAGATAAGTAACACCTTTTTGCATGTTCAAAACACCTTTCCCCCTCAGTAATACCAGTGGGTGTGATTCTCTTCTTACATGTTTTATCGAAATCAGCAAACAGTTGCCAAAGCACATATAAGCTAATAAAGGTTTTGCATTCAGTGGGAAGAGACAAAGGCACCAAATTCCTAGGTGTATTGGGAGGATACACCGTTATGGACGCAACTTTTCTAATGAGGGGGGTGTTGGCCTTAAGTTTTTCTACCTTAAGTTTTTCATTATCTTGTTTCCAAAATATCTGTTCAGGTGTTAACTTCTTTTGAGGAGCAAACACAGTCAAACGATTCTCCTCATAATAATCATGGGGTTTGATTATTATTCGTCTGGCTATGCACTCGGGATCCCTCATTTTCTCATTCATTTTTTTCCTCGTTCTATCACTTATCTCATCCTCTTCATTAGTGTAGATATGCTCAGGTTGGTCATGAATAGGCATAAGCATCACATTACCATCATATAGGGCTGGTTGAAGTACTTTCATGTCCCTAAGAATGGTTGACTTAGGTTCACCTATCATGATTTTACTATGCTTATCACTCAACTTTCTGTGCTTATGAATCATTTGAGCAATTTGTATGGTTTGATTTTGTGTGTACAACTTATCTTCAAGCTTATTTTCTAACGTCTTGAGTCTAGAGAAATCATTTAAAAGAGTTGTTTCTTTTTGTTTGAATTCTTGCTTAAGTGTAGTAACACACTTTTGTGCTTCCTGTTTCTGTTTGACAGACTGTTCTAGCTGACTTTTCAAAGAACTCAACTCTAATTTTAATGTTTCTTCTCTCACTCTAGACTCTTTAATAAGTGTACTCATTTGACCTTCTAATTTCTGCTCACGATCATTAAGCTCAAACTTAGCACGTTGTTCATACATAGCCACTTGTTCTTTATAGATGTTTAGTTTAGTGATCAAGTTATCATCAGGGACAGGCAATTTGTTCTCATGGCACTCGCATGCATTATCTATATTATCCGCATTATCTAAGGCACATACATTACTCCTAACACAAACATCATTATTGACAAAAGATTCACCATTTGGTACATCAGGCGAGTTGTTGTGATTCAAATACTGTTCATATGAAATAATATTGCTATTTTCCATGTCAACATTACTTGAGTCAGAAACATCTGCCTGGTGTACTTCTTCGGGATTCTTTTGTCCCTCGACAATATTATATGTGTCATAAATTTTTAGTACCTCAGATATCACGGATGCATTAGAAGGACCAGCTTGACGGGGAGATGAGACCAGGGAAGACAAGTTAGCCATGAAGATTGTTTGAGCCGTAGGTTCATCATCTACATCAGAGTCATATGCATCACAGTCATCTGCCTTGAAGATGTTAGGATCATTAAGTGCTAGATCCTGAACAGGTTTCTCATCCACATCTTCATCAAAAGTATTTCCTCCATCTCCTTCCAAGAACAATAACTCTTCCTCATCCAATACAGCTCCATTCTCTTGAGCTTGCATTAACAGCATCTTGTCTTTGAAGTAATCTGAGTTCTGAGGACGTTTAGGTTGATTGCAGTTTCTAGCAATGTGTCCAAGCCCCCCACAATTATAACACTTGATCTGTTTCCCCTGCCCCTGATTGGCATTCCCTGCTCTATTCTGCACATAACCTCGACCCATGTTTCTACCAGCTCTCCCTTGCCCATTCTGAACCACAATCTTCCCATCCTCCACCATTGCTAGATTGCGTGGGTTGGATGAATTCCTTAACTGATTGTTGGTCTGAGGGAGTGATGCTTGAAACTGTTGAACCAGTAATGAAACTTGATTGGTGAGATTGTCAATCATTTTGTTGGTCTGAGAGTAGCCTGAGTCAAGTTGAGAACTCATGGCAGGTACTTGTGAATGAAGTTGATGATAGCTTGGGTTGGATGATGATTGGATTGTTGGTTGAACATTTGTCATGAACGCCAGTGGATCATTTGTAGTTGAAGGACTTAACTTTTCTCTCAGCACCCGATCATAGACAGCATGCTTCTCATGTTGTTGCAGGTATGTATACAGCTGTTCATAGTTGGTATCCCTTAAACCTTTGTTGAGTTTGACAGCAGTCACAAATCTGTCCCATTCAGGAGTCATATTGTTCACAAACTTTGAGTTTAGTTGGATATTGGGCATAGTCATTCTGATCATCCTCATATCATTCACCAACTTATGAAATCTCACATAGTAGTCTGTGACATTCTCTCCTGGGTTCATTTTGAAATGCTCGAACTCATCATACAGCTGTGACTCACGATCTTCCTTTGTGAGTTCTGACCCTGCCAACAACATTTTAACGTTGTCCCACACAGCTTTGGCTTCAGTGTTAAAATTGATTAGCTTGTATACATCCTTTGGAAGACCTTGAATGACTATGTTTGAGGCTCTAATATCAGCATCATACCTCTTCTTTTCTTCTTCATTAAGATCATTGTAGTTTCTAGGTCTGTCGATGCCCCAAGTTACAGTCCCATCTTCACCAGTTGTAACAACGTCTCTGGTGGTACCCATCTGATAAGGTCCTTCGTCAATTGACTTAAGAATGTTAACACCATTATCTTTTCCCAAGCAGTAAAGTCTTATCCGTTGTGCCCAAGACTCATAATCCGTCCTATCTAGCATAGGTGGACGAGTGTCAGATCCTGCTGCTTGAATATCTTCTGATGATGTGCTTGATGTGGTAGCCATAGTAACTACGGGATTTTACAGATCTTGTGATTTAACCGAGAAATTGAATCTTTCGCGGGAATTTCTAAAATCACCAAGACACAAACCGCATACACGTCTGAGAGACAAACCGCGTATACACAAACCGACTATACGCTGCAGAGACAACTCAAGTAGACACAAACCGAGTGCACGCTGCTGGAACAAACCGAGTAGACACAAACCGAGTTCACGCTGCAGAGACAAACCGAGTAGACACAAACCGAATAGACTCCTCAGAGACAAACCGCGTCTACACAAACCGAGTACACGCTGGAGGGACAAATCGAGTATACACAAACCGAGTAGACTCCTCAGAGACAAACCGTGTCTACACAAACCGAGTACACGCTGGAGGGACAAATCGAGTAGACACAAACCGAGTACACGCTGCAGGGACAAACCGTGTAGACACAAACTCCCAAGCACGTCGCTTTCACTGCCTTTTGTCTTTTTGCCTAAACCAGTAATAAAACAAACCGTATCTACGAAGTGACACAAACCGAGTCCAAGAACTTGTCCCAAGTACACAAACCGCTGCGAAGAACACTACAACAAACACCCACGAATTACCCCAAAATCACCACACAATTCTTAGATCTGTGAATCCAAGCACCAAATACTACTCTTATACTATTCCTAAGCTAGAAAGTACAAGGTATAACAACTTCTAATCACTAAACAAAGCACAAAATGAAATTTATGCTACTTGTCAAATCGAACCAAAAAGCCTCAAAAACTATACAAATCCGTGAATACCAACTCTCATGGACCTAACCATGGCTCTTGATACCAATTGTAGGGTATTCACAATGCAAGAAACACTTGTTTGAGGCTTTAGTTTAGATCGAATGAACAAGAAGCTAGAGAGAGAGAGATGGGAACTTCTAGTGAGAGAAAACTATGTGTATTAGCTTGAATGTAATGAGAGTTCCAACCCTTCCCTTGTGTGGGAAGGGGTATTTATACTTACAACATATTATGCCCCTAGCGGGCTGTAGAGTGAGCTGACAGAGGGTAAAGACCCGACCCACTCCACAATACTAATAATAATAACTAAGCTACTAATAATATTACTGATAATCCTACGAGCTATGATGTGCTAATAAGTACTCGGGGTGACCGAGTCTTCAGCTGAATATTCATATTCCTAACATGTGTTAACTCCTATGAGAGGTGATTCATGGGACATTTGACTCATGGTCCATCATTTGATGGTTTTTGTGAGTCTCTTTGAAAATCCTTTTTAAGAAACTTTTTGCCATTAGTAGTATGTACATGATTTTATTATGAAAAAACATACTGCTTACAACCATTTTGAAGGGATTAAGTGTATAACAGACACTTAATCAAAATTTTGGTTTAAAGCAACCTCTGGTTGTGTGAGAACCAATGTTTTCAGATATAAATAACTGCCTATGTAAAGATAAACCTATTCAAAAGGCTTTCTTGACAGGGTTTCCAGCTCATAGCAATTGTTACCTCTAACACAAGTGTTAGATTCACTGTTACTAGCTGTTCTTTCTATCAGATGTCCTTAGACTTGCTCATTATACTTAAAAGTATAAAATGATAGAAAGTGAGTTGTATCAGTTACTTTCTGATCAACTAAGTCATCAATTCAATGTGAAATTTCATAATCAGGTTTCAAGAAAGAAGTTTTAAGAAGGTGTAAATTCCCAAACTCTTTCTATCATGAACCTATTATGTCAGCAACTGTATTATCATTCTGTTGCTCACACATTTCAATTGAAACATCCTTTGTGTTCACATGTTCATACCTGAAATTGTTAGTCTAAAACCAAAAGAACAATGTACAAAGCACTTGTCTTATATTAGAATAAACATATGACTAACTGTATGAATAACACAATTCAAATTTGTACTAATTGATAATACTAGCAGTAGAAATCAATTTCATATATACAAAGACACACAGTTTTAAATCATTGAGGATTAAGCATTCCAATACTTGCTACCAAGTACTGAAACCTTCCAACATCAAAAGCTTTTGTTAGCAGATCTGCAAAGTTGTGTTCTGAAGCAATTTTAAGAACTTGAATTAATCTTTTCTCATTGCAGTCTCTTATAAAGTGATGTCTAATTTCAATGTGTTTTGTTTTAGAATGTTGTACTGGATTTTTAATAATGCAAATTGTACTACTATTATCAATATGAATAACAGTGTTCATAAAATTGTACCCATAGTCAAGAAGTTGGTTTTGAAGCCATAGGACTTGAGCACAGCAACTTGCAGCAGCTGCATATTCAGCTTCAGTTGTTGAAGTAGCCACAATTGTTTGCTTCTTACACTGCCATGAGATAAGTCTACACCCAAGGAATTGACATCCTCCAGTTGTTGACTTTCTGTCCAAGCTAGCACCAGCATAATCACTATCCGAAAATGCTACCAAGTCAAAAGGTGACTCTCTAGAATACCATAGTCCCAACCTAGGTTGACCCTTGAGATATCTAAAAATCCTCTTGACTGCTGTTAAATGAGAAACCTTTGGAGTTACTTGAAATCTTGCACAAGCACAAACAGAGAACATGATATCAGGTCTTGATGATGTAAGATACATCAAAGAGCCTATCATAGATCTGTATGTGTGTACATCCACATTTTCTCCATCTATATCTTTAAGAAGTGGCTTCTCAGAGTCCATTGGTGTGCTTGCTATTCTTGAATCAGCAAATTGAAATTTTCTAAGTATCTCAGCAACATATTTGTCTTGAGAGATAAAGATTCCTTCTCTTGATTGTTTAACTTGCAGACCCAAAAAGAATGTAAGTTCCCCCATGGAACTCATCTGAAACTTATCATGCATAAGCTTCTCAAACTCCAAACACATCTCCTTCCTTGTAGATCCAAAGATGATATCATCCACATACACCTGAACTAGCAAAAGATCCTTCTGTTGCTTCTTGATGAAAAGTGTCTGATCAATCTTGCCTCTTTGAAATCCATTCCCTTTTAAATAGGAAGCCAGTGTTTTATACCAAGCTCTTGGTGCCTGATGTAGGCCATATAGAGCTTTTACAACTTTGTACACTTTATCTGGATTGTCAGGATCAATGAAACCAGGAGGTTGTAAGACATATACCTCTTCTTCAATAGTACCATATAAAAAAGCACTCTTGACATCCATTTGATAAAATGTGAAGCCTAAAAATGAAGCATAAGCTAAGAAAAGCCTAATTGCCTCAAGTCTTGCTACTGGAGCAAAAACCTCATCATAGTCTATCCCTTCTTGTTGTGTGTACCCTTGGGATACTAATCTAGCCTTATTCCTAATCACTATTCCCCTTTCATCCCTTTTATTCTTGAAAACCCATCTAGTGCCAATTACCTTTTCATCCTTAGGTAAATCAACTAGCACCCATACCTTCTGAATCTTGAACTGAAGAAGCTCCTCTTGCATAGCCTCTACCCAGCTTGAATCATCTAGGGCTTTAAGAATGTTCTTTGGTTCATCTTGTGAGAGAAAACATACAAACAAGCAAGAGTTTGAAAACTCATGCTGTTTTGAAGCATAAAGGGCATCAAGAAGCCCTTGTTGGTCTGAAGACATCAGTTGTTGTCTTGTCTTCACACCTGATTGTACATCTCCAATCACATTTTCCAAGGAGTGGACTTTGTGAATCCTTGTGTGTGGTGTAGAAAGAACTTGATAATCAGGTGGGAGATTGCTCAAATCCACCTCATCTTCTATTAATTCTGCTTCTTCTGTTAATTCTGCTTCTTCTGTTAATTCTGTCTCAGCAGCATTATCAACAGCAGAACTATTTTCTTGTTCCTTTGTTCCATCTTCCTTATGTTCATCTTCAACATCTTCTTTAGCTTTACCAGAAGAAGATTCACCATTTATTGAAGTTGAATCCACACTTGTACTTGACCATATTGGCATCATCACATAATCTTGATTTGTCTCCTTTTCTAACCTTGCCTCATCTGATGTTTCATCAGCTTTTGAACATGAAAATTCATTAGTTTCTACAACAATAGGCACATAATTCATTGAATGGGTTAGAGTCTCAAGATCAAATAGCCATTTCGGTCCTTGACCTTCTACATTGGATTTATGCTCTAAAAATTCCACATGCAGGTTTTCCTCTACTTTCTTAGTTCTTAAGTTGTATACTCTAAATGCTTTACTATTGAGAGAATATCCAACTAAGAATCCTTCATCTGCTTTACCATCAAATTTTCCTAGATGGTCTAAGGTATTCAGAATTGTCACATGACATCCAAAAGGTCTAAGAAATCCTATTGCAGGAGTTCTACCTCTAAAAAGTTCATATGATGTCTTATTGTGAGGCTTGACAACTAAAACTCTATTCTGGACATAGCAAGCAGTGTTGACTGCTTCAGCCCAAAGAGTGATAGGCAACTTAGAGTCAGCTAACATAGTTCTAGCAGCTTCTATTAGTGTTCTATTTTTCCTCTCACCAACACCATTCTGTTGTAGAGTTCTAGCAACACTAAATTCTCTCCTAATACCTTTTTCTTTGTAGAAATCATCCATAACTCTATTCTTAAACTCTGTCCCATTATCACATCTAATGACTTTTACTTTCTTGTCTACTAGGTTTTCTATCTCTATAATGAATGTCTTAAGAATGCTAGGTGTCTCATCCTTAGAACTTAAAAAGAAAACCCATATAAATCTACTATAGTCATCAGTAATAACTAGACAATATCTCTTATGCTGCATACTTCTAACATTTGTAGGACAAAATAAGTCCATATGAAGCATAAACAATGATTGATTGATAGAGTTAAAAATCTTGGGCTTACAAGTGGCTTTGTGTTGTTTGCCTTTAAGACAAGCAATGCATGTTTGGTCATTTTCAAATCGTTTTTGAGGTAAACCTCTTACCAAACCATTCTTAACAATCTGATTTATGGTTTTGAAATTAATATGACCAAGCCTCCTATGCCATTTCATAGACTCATCCAATGTGGCCTTTGCAACAAGACAAGTAAGAGCCTCTTTAGGAACAATGTTATTCATATCAACACTGTACATGTTGCCCTTTCTTGGAATTTTAAGAAGTACTTGACTTTCATCAGGCATCTTAAAATCAGAAGAAAGTACAAAACATTCAGTATCAGTAAAAAGAACTTTGTTCTTTTTGTCACACGTTTGTGAGACACTAAAAAGATTATACTTAAGCTCTTGCACATAGTACACATCTTCAAAATCTAATTTACTGGTTTTGATAGTACCTTTACCAGTAATCTTTCCACCAATTCCTCCTCCAAAGGTAACATGTCCTCCATCAATTGATTGAAAGTCTGAGAGATAAGACATATTGCCTGTTATGTGCCTTGAACACCCACTATCTGAATATCCTTGATCTTCAACATCTGTTGGTGAATGTCCCTGCATACAAATAAAGAAATTAGTTTTCTTGGGGTACCCAAGCCATCACTGACTTGGGTTTGCCTCTTGCATCAATGTAATCTAATCTTTTAAGAATAGTTGATGCACCATTGGATTTAATAGGTCTCCAAATATAACATGCTGAGGTCTTAACAGCGTTTGCCCTCTTTTCCCTAGTTGTAGAACCTTTAGGTTTCCAAATTTGTTTTTGAATCACTGCTTTTGATTGAAAAGGCCTTCTAGCAGTTTTTAATGCATATTTGAAAGTTGATTTTGCATTTTTAACTGCTGGTTTTGGGTAAACAGAGTAAAATGGTCTGGCATTAGAATCTTTTGATCTAGTAGCAGGAACTGCTTTTGGTCCAGACTTTAATGAAACTGCTCTGGGGGTTGTTCTATTGAGATTAGGGTGGCTTTTAGGTGTTTGCCTTTTTAGATTCACCCTATTTTGTGTATACCCAGATACCCTTTGGTTGCAGAAAGCTGTAAGATGGTCAAAACTTCCACATGTGAAACAAGCTTTATTATAAAATCCAAAGTCATCACTGTTTTGGTGAGACTTGAGGTTGTTCCAATTTCTATGGTCACCTCTGGGCTTGTTTGTGGATCTATATTGTTCACAATATCTTACTGGTTGCCTAACATATTTATTATGTGCTCTGGGCCAAGCAGTATTATCTTTGACTATCTTAGGAACACTTGTTCCTGCTTTCTTAACCACTTCAGGTTTAGACATAACCTGTTCATCTTCATCATCATCAGATACCCAGTCCTCAACAACTATAGCATCTGATTTCCTAATAGAAGATACCTTGTCTTCTTGAAGTGAAGTTTTACATAAACTCTCACTTAACTTCTTAGGCTCATCAACAACTACATTGGTTTTTGGTTGTACTCCATATTGTAACTTTGGTAGTTGAAATTCAGGTAAGCCTGAGTGTTCTAGGTCAATCCCTGGGGGTTTAGGGATACCTCTGTATGGAGGTGGGACACTCTTATATCCTATTCCTGACTTAGCTCTGTTGATCACTTGACATTCAATCATGTTAGTAACACCCCTAGAAGCATGATCTAGAGTTTCTACACTTAATTGAATATTATCATTTTTTGCTTTAATCCTATCATAAGCATCTCTTAAAAGCTTAATTTCTGCATCTCTAAAAAATATGTCTTGTCTAAGAAGAGCTTTGTCATCAGAAAAAGCAAGTTCATTTTCTTTGTAGCATAGGATCTGCTTTTCTACTGATTCTAAACCACACTTATAATCAACATAGTTTTGATGAGTTTTGCTTAGCTCTTTCTTTTGTTCATCATAATGTTTGATTAAAGTTTGTAATTCTTTAAGAGCAGTGCAAGCATTAGAACAAGCTTTATGATTTTGTACCTCAGTAGTAGAGAAAGCCATAAGTGCCATCTGAGTAGAAGTTGCTTCTTCATATGCTATGAAGCTCCAATCAAAACCCAAACCATCAATAGCTACCATAGCTTTTGGCTCAGAAACCTCCTCTATTTTGGATCTGCTTCCAAAACCTCTATTCTTGCTATCTTGCTGCCTTGGTCTTCTACATTCTCTTGAGAAGTGACCCATCATGTGGCAGTTGTAGCACTCTATCTTTGACTTGTCAAAACCAGCAGTATCATTGCTGCTGATTGTGAGCTTCTTCCCCGTGCTTTGATAGAACTTCTTAGCCCTCATGCTAAGAAGAGATATTTGCTATTTTAGGTCCATTTCCTCTAGATCATCATCATTGATCTCTTAGAGGTCTTCATGAGTTAACATGGACCCATCATTCTTGCTTGTGAGAAAAGCACAACATGTTTTCTCATCCAAAATACCCATGGTACTGCTTGATGAACTAGCAGCACCAACACCATCATCAACCTGCTCATCTTTAACTAGACTTGAGATACTAGGAGATGACATAAATGCCATATTCCCAGTATTGGAACTTGAACCTCCAGTTTTCTTTACCTCTTGCTCAACAATTTTGAAGTTGTTGTGCAAGTCCATTAGATCCATGGTGTCTATGTTTGGCTTGTTTCTCCAGACAACAACATGCATAGCCCACTCTTCAGGTAGACTTCCCAAAAAATTTGAGTTTAAATCTTCTTGAGGTATTTCGACCCCAAGAACAGCAAGTTGGCTCACAATTTTCTGAAGCCTGTTAAACATGTGGTCTAATGATTCATTGTTGGTTGATGAGAAGTTTTCAAACTGTTGCTTAAGAAGAGTCTTTTGGGTCTTCTTGGTGGCTTCATTCCCACCATACCTTGCAATAATGGCCTCAAATAATGACTTGGCATCTTTGAACTTGCTGAAGTTTAGTAGTTGATCATTTGGAATGGTCATCATCAACATGCTTCTGGCCTTGAGGTCATTCTTTTTCTTTATTCTGTCTTCTGCAGATGTTGGCTTTGTCTGCAGAGTTGTTATCACCTTGCCTTCAACTGTGGATGTAGTGGTTGTAGGCTTGAAAGAGTCTCCATCTTCAATAATTTCCCAAAGTGTATAGTCTTGCACTTGGAAATATTGCTCTATCCTTAACCTCCACATCTCAAACTCATTCTGTTTGAGCATTGGTAACTTTGCAGCAACATTCGTCTGAATAGATTCCACGTCTATTCTTACTTCTTCTTATAAATCAAAGATATCAACCTGAGCTCTGATACCAATTGAGGGGGTTCGATACACTAAATAGGATGTTAGTCCTTTACAACGAGTATATGTGATATCTTGAGTTAATATGATCAAGTATGCGGAAACTACTTAATCATACTTAGAAGGTTATTTGGATATGGAAATGGAACAGTGATGCTTGTGTATATTGAACAAAGAACACCGAAAGTATAATACCAAAGGATTCAATATTGATAATGTTTTTGATTGTTCTTGTTCTTGACAATTAAAATATATGAAAGTTTTATCAAAGGTTCTATTCAACATATAAAACTTAGTCACACATTTTTTTACTAGTTAGACACACTCATATATGACTAAGCTAAGATCTCCTTTTATAGTCCAAGGAGGTCTTTACAATATTGTTAAGTCTTGTCAAGACTTGTCGAACTACTTGCTAGCTTATGTGAGTCAGTAACTAAGATACAACATGTATCTATGTTTACAACTTGTTTAAATGAAAACACAACAAAGATATTTATCTAAAGTGTCTTTGACTTTTGTGTATACTTATCCATCCAGCAAGCAGACTTAACATTCGAAGAGCAGACTTAATTTGGTACTCACCAGAATTAATCACTAGACTTAACCACCAGACTTAATATTCAAAGACCAGACTTAACCAGCAGACTTAACCAGGTACCAACCAGACTTAACATTACTGCAACCAGAATTAATCACTTAAGAGAATTTCCCGATACTTAATCTTCAGAATATTTAATTCCCAACAACCTTCAACCCATAGATCATCACACAAAAACCTTACAACCTTCAACTCATCGATCATCACACTCAAACCTAACAACCTTCAACCCTTATATCAATCCCACTCACACCTTTTAGCTACACTTCACTCTTGACAGTGACAGTTAGTCTAAGAACCTTCAACCCATAGATCATCACACTCAAACCTTACAACCTTCAACTCATCGATCATCACACTCAAACCTTACAACTACTCCTCACTTTGGATAAGTGATAGTTAGTTAAACAATCTTCAATCCTCACAATCACACGAAACCCTTCATGCACCAAATTATCTCTAACACACAACTAGGATCATCCAAACTAGAAACCTAGGACCTCGTTACCTCAACCCCGTTAGAGATATCCACAAACAATCCTGTTAGGATCACATGCACCTTTTCTTTTTCCCTTTTCAAATATATCATGCATCTCATTGTAAGTGCAAACGATATATTAATCTAAACCATCCTTTCCCACCTTTCCTCAAAGGGCAAAACCAACATCTCCAACCACATCATCATCATCCTCCACTTTTAGGATTCCCACACCCTTACCTCTGCCAAGTCCACCACAACCTTTAGCTCTCACACTAACCCTATCACCATCAACCCCTTTTGAACTTGGCACTAACACATCATCCTCATCACTATCACCATCACCACAACCACTAATGGGTCATCCCATTATTTATCCCCTACAACCACATACCCCAAGTTGTCCTTGTTGTCACCACAACCAACACTCTCCCACCTTATGGAATCATTTCCATTCGCATCTAGGTGCTTATCGTTCACATTTTCATTTTTTGGTACAACCCCTATCGAGTCTACTTTATGGCATGACTTGTCATAATAGTAATCATTTAGAGTATGTCTTATAAACAAACTATCCTTAACATCAATCATCTTAGGTAGATGATTATGTTGTTCAAAAGGTTTGTTAGAACTTGCCTTCCCAATGACAACTTGGAAGAAGTCAATTTGTGTGTCAGTCAACGAACGAATCTCGTTCTTGTTAGTGTGATTGATTGAACAATTACATCTTAGGTTTTCGGTCGGGTTGTGACACTTACGTGTTCACATAGTTTAACCCATGCATGTCTTGCTATGTGTATTCTATCCCTATAATGTTGCTCCTATACTATTATATATTATGTTGCATGAAGCTAACCCTTGATGTAGGAAAAGCCTTTGTAAGAATTTGATCCATGGATCCGCTAGGTACAAAGGTAAATAAACAAGGGGATTCAATTACCATAGGAGAGCATTGAGCTAGGGGGAGCTCGGGGGTATTTGAATACATAGCATGGAGTCGTCTTCACAAGTGGTGATAGAAGACTTCACTGGGATGATGCAAGCTCGCCTTTCGGGGGAGAAAGGATAGTAGTGCAATAAGGGGGAGTAGGGAGTGAATTCAAGGGAGCGCTCGAGGCAACTACCTTTTTGATTCAACAAAAGGGGGAGAAGAGAGTGTAAACAGGTAACTTTTACATTTTACTATGTGTTACGGTTTACATATTTGTCATCATCAAAAAGGGGGAGATTGTTAATTCAAATATTACGATATTTAAACTAAACGATTTCTTCGGTTTTAATAATGACAAACATGTAACCTGTAATACATAACGTAAAATGTGCAAGTTACTTGTAAACACAAATCATCAATGCATACTTACATCAACACCTCCCGACGTCTCAAGTATGCTTCAACGAAGTCGTAGATTTCCATCCCGACATAAATCACTCAAGGTATGGACAAACAAATCTACTACTTGACAAATGATCAAAGGATTATATTTTTCTAAACTTCACATTTTTAATGTGACAAAACATTTTTTCAAAAATATATTTTACAAATTATTTTTGAATTAAAAAGAAATGTTTTATTTTGAAAAATAAGTTTAAAAATCCCAACAGTCAATTTTCCCCCAAAACAGCTCCAACATTCCCAAATAAACCTTCCCCACTAAAGACAAACGAAGGAGCATCCACGGTACCACTAAAGTACCGACGGCTCCACTAAATTTAGTGGAGCCGTGGGTCTGTAACGGCTAGTTTTTCCCTTGCCTATAAATAGTGGACCATTTCACACTTCCAACTTGATTTTTCCAGTCATTTTTCTCTGGTCTAATCCCTCCTCACTTAGAACACTTTCCTTGATCATTTAGAGAGTCTTAGTTTGTTTAAGAGTGATCCAATCATCCATTCAAGTGATCCTCTTCATTCCTCTTGATTAGCAAGAGAAGAACACAAAGTATCCAAGTAGATACAAAGTGTTGTCATCCCTCTTGATTAGCAAGAGAAGAACACAAAGTATCCAAGTAGATACAAAGTGTTATCATTCCTCTTCATTTGCAAGAGAAGAACTCAAGGTATCCAAGAAGATACAAGAGTTGTAGTTGTTAGGTCTTGTAACATTTGTTACACTCTTGATTGTATCATAGCATACATCAAGATCATTTTTCTTTTGAGAGTTTGTGAGGGAAGATCATTGTGATCTTGTCGAGATCTTGGAGATCTCTTGAAGCCATTGGGCTTGTGTGATTGATCAAGTGGATCAAGGGTAGATCGGGTAGATCGAGTCAAGTGGGAGTAGATTATTGTGATCTTGTCGAGATCTTGGAGATCTCTTGAAGCCATTGGGCTTGTGTGATTGATCATGTGGATCAAGGGTAGATCGGGTAGATCGTGGTAGATTGGTGCTAGCTAAGATTAGCACTCGACATCTAGCTTAGTGTCGGAAAACAAGTTAAGCGACGTGTACGGTTTTCTCCGCCTGAAGGGAGTTTGTTGATTAGTGAAGTAACTCTCGAGTTGGGTACTCGGGGAGTGGAGTAGGGCGAAGAGGAGCTTCGTGACCGAACCACTATAAATCACCGTGTCCGGTTTGCGCCTTCTTACTTATCTCTTTACTTTCATTTTATTCTTTATCGCTTTATATTTATATTTGCATTGCGTTTATGTTTATGTGGCTAGTTGCTTATGTTATGTTGATTATGTATGTGTCATGATGTGTTTATGTTTGTGTGGTAGTTTACTATAAGTTTTTAAATGGAAACGTATTCACCCCCCCCCCCCTTTACGGTTTCCATATAAATGATGGGTCCATGCTTACACATGAAGACCTCCAAGAGATCAATGATGATGATTTGGAGGAAATGGACCTAAAATGGCAAATTTCTCTTCTTAGCATGAGGGCTAAGAAGTTCTATCAAAGGACGGGGAAGAAGCTCACAATCAGCAGCAATGATACTGCTGGTTTTGACAAGTCAAAGATAGAATGCTACAACTGCCACATGATGGGGCACTTCTCAAGAGAATGTAGAAGGCCAAGGCATCAAAATAGCAAGAACAGAGGTTTTGGAAGCAAATCCAAAACAGGGGAAGTTTCTGAGCCAAACTCAAAAGCTATGGTAGCTATTGATGGCTTAGGTTTTGATTGGAGCTTCATGGCAGATGAAGAAGAAGCTTCTTCTCATATGGCACTTATAGCTTTTTCTGCTACTGAGGTACAATCTCATAAAGCTTGTTCAAATACTTGCACTGCTCTTAAAGAACTACAAACTTTAATCAAACACTAAGATGATCAAAAGAAAGAGCTAAGCACAACTCATCAAGACTTAATAAACTATA
Organism: Artemisia tridentata subsp. tridentata; assembly: GCA_021014915.2. NCBI lineage: Eukaryota > Viridiplantae > Streptophyta > Magnoliopsida > Asterales > Asteraceae > Artemisia > Artemisia tridentata. Next base: position 86,866,434 of record CP139503.1, on the reverse strand, counting down.
AGTGTGGTTTAGCTACCTTAGAGAAGCAGATCATACACTATGAAGAAAATGAATTTTCTTTTTCATATGAAAAAGCTCTTCTTAAGCAGGACATATTCTTTAGAGATGCAGAAATTAGGCTTTTAAGAGATGCATATGATAGGATCAAAAATGATAATGAAAACATTCACTTAAGTATAGAAACACTAGAACATGCTTCTAAGGGTGTAACTAACATGATTGAATGTCAAGTGATCAATAAGGCAAAGTCTGGGTTAGGACATAAGAATGTCCCACCTCCTTATAGAGGAATTTCTGTTCCCCCAGGGATTGACCTAGAGCATTCAGGCTTAGCTGAATTTCAACAACCTGAGCTACAATATGGTGTTCAGCCAAAAGCAAAGTTAGTTGTTGATGAACCTAAGAAAGTAAGTGAGAGTTTAAGTAAAACTTCACTTCATGAGGACAAGGTGTCCTCTGATAGAAAATCAGATGGTCCAATCATTGAGGACTGGATATCTGATGATAATGAAGAAGAATAGGTTATGTCTAAACCTAATGTGGTTAAGAAAGCAGGAACAAGTGTTCCTAAGATAGTCAAACATGATACTGATAGGCCTAAAATCAATGTTAAACATGTTAGGCAACCAGTTAGATATTGTGAGCAATACAGAACCACAAACAAGCCTAAAGGCAACCAAAGGAATTGGAATGGACTTAAGTCTCACCAACTAGGTGATGACTTTGACTTCTATAACAAAGCTTGTTTCATATGTGGAGAATTTGACCATCTTGCAGCTTTCTGTAACCAAAAGGTATCTGGGTATACAAAAAATAGGGTGAATTTAAAAAGGCATACACCTAAAAGTCACACTAATTATACTAGAACCACACCCAGAGCAGATTCATTAAAGTCTGGACCAAAAGCAGTTTCTACTGCTAGACCAAAAGTTTCTACTGCTCACCAAGCAGTTTCTACTGCCAGACCTTTTTACTCTGTTTACCCAAAACCAGTAGTACAAAGTGAAAAAACAACTTACAATCATGCACAAACAACTGCTAAAAGACCTTTTCCATCAAAAGCAGTGACACAAAAACAAATTTGGAAACCTAAGGGTTCTACTGCTAGGGAAAAGAGGGCAAATGCTGTTAAGGCCTCAGCATGTTGGATTTGGAGACCTCTTAAATCCAATGGTGCATCAACTGTTCTCAAGAGATTTAATTACATTGATGCACGTGGCAAATCCAAGTCAGTAATGGCTTGGATTCCCCAAGATAACTAATTCCTTATTTGTGTGCAGGGACATTCACCAACAGATGATGAAGATCAAGGATATTCAGATAGTGGGTGTTCAAGGCACATGACAGGCAACATGTCTTATCTTTCAGACTTTCAATCATTAGATGGAGGCTATGTTACCTTTGGAGGAAGAATTACTGGTAAAGGTACTATTCAAACCGGTAAATTAGATTTTGAAGATGTGTACTATGTGCAAGAGCTTAAGTATAATCTTTTTAGTGTCTCACAAATGTGTGACAAAAAGAACAAAGTTCTTTTTACTGACACTGAATGTCTTGTACTTTCTTCTGATTTTAAGATGCCTGATGAAAGTCAAGTACTTCTTAAAATTCCAAAAAAGGGCAACATGTACAGTGTTGATATGAAGAAGATTGTTCCTAAAGAGGCACTTACTTGTCTAGTTGCAAAGGCCACATTGGATGAATCTATGAAATGGCATAGGAGGCTTGGTCACATTAACTTCAAAACCATAAATAAAATTGTTAAGAATTGTTTAGTGAGAGGTGTACCTCAAAAACGATTTGAAAATGACCAAACATGCATTGCTTGTCTTAAAGGTAAACAACATAAAGCCACTTGTAAGCCCAAGCTTTTTAACACTATTGATCAATCATTGTTTATGCTTCATATGGACTTATTTGGACCTACTTCTGTTAGTAGTATGATGCATAAAAGATATTGTCTAGTTGTTACTGATGACTATAGTAGATTTACATGGGTTTTCTTTTTAAGTTCTAAGGATGAGACATCTAGCATTCTTAAAACATTCATTACAGAGATAGAAAACCTAGTAAGCAAGAAAGTAAAAGTCATTAGATGTGATAATGGGACAGAGTTTAAAAATAGAGTTATGGATGACTTCTACAAGGAAAAAGGTATTAGGAGAGAATTTAGTGTTGCTAGAACTCCTCAGCAGAATGGAGTTGCTGAGAGGAGAAATAGAACACTCATATAAGCTGCTAGAACCATGTTAGCCGACTCTAAGTTGCCTATCACTTTTTGGGCTGAAGCAGTTAATACTGCTTGCTATGTCCAGAATAGAGTTTTGGTTGTCAAGTCTCACAATAAGACATCATATGAGCTTTTTAGAGGTAGAACTCCTGCAATAGGATTTCTTAGACCTTTTGGATGTCATGTGACAATTCTGAATACCTTAGACCATCCAGGAAAGTTTGATGGTAAAGGAGATGAAGGATTCTTAGTTGGATATTCTCTTAATAGCAAAGCTTTTAGAGTCTACAACTCAAGAACTAGAAAAGTAGAGGAAAACCTGCATGTGGAATTTTTAGAGAACAAATCCAATGTAGCAGGTAAAGGTCCCAAATGGCTATTTGATCTTGAGTCACTAACCAAATCAATGAATTATGTGCCTGTTGTTGCAGAAACTAATGATTTTTCAGGTTCACAAACAACAAATGAGGCAGGGTTAGAAAAGGAGACAGATCAAGATTATGTGATGATGCCAATATGGACCAGTGTGGCTTCAACTTCAATAAATGATGAACCTTCTTCTGATAAAGCTAAAGAAGGGATTGAAGATGAAAACAAGGAAGATGGAACAAAGGAACAAGAGAATGTTTCTACTGATGATAGTACTGCTGAGACAGAGCATTCTACTGCTAGGCTTAATTTTTCTACTGCTGAGCCAAATGTTTCTACTGCTGGCCCATCAGAACCAAATGAAGCAGAATTCTCAGAAGAAGAGGTGGATTTCAACAATCTCCCACCTAACTATCAAGTTCCTACAAAGTCCACTCCCTGGACAATGTGATTGGAGATGTACAATCCGGGGTGAAGACAAGGCAACAACTGATGTCTTCAGACCAACAAGGGCTTCTTGATGCTCTTTATGCATCAAAGCAGCATGAGTATTCCAACTCTTGCTTGTTTGTATGTTTTCTATCACAAGCAGAACCAAAGAATGTTCTTAAAGCCCTAGATGATTCAAGCTGGGTAGAAGCTATGCAAGAAGAGCTTCTTCAGTTCAAGATTCAGAAGGTTTGGGTGCTAGTTGATTTACCCAAGGGTGTAAGGGTAATTGGCACTAGATGGGTTTTCAGAAATAAAAGGGATGAAAGGGGCATAGTGATTAGGAATAAGGCTAGATTAGTAGCCTAAAGGTACACACAAGAAGAAGGGATAGACTATGAAGAGGTTTTTTCTCTAGTAGCAAGGATTGAAGCCATCAGGTTATTTTTGGCTTATGCTTCATTTATGGGCTTTACAGTTTATCAAATGGATTTCAAGAGTGCATTTTTATATGGTACTATTGAAGAGGGGGTATATGTCTCACAACCTCCAGGGTTTACTGACCCAGATCATCCAGAAAAAGTGTACAAGGTAGTAAAGGCTCTTTATGGCCTTCATTAGGCACCAAGAGCAAGGTATGAAACACTGGCTTCCTATTTGACAGAAAATGGATTTCAAAGAGGCAAGATAGATCAGACATTATTCATCAAGAAGCACAAGAATGATCTTTTGCTAGTTCAGGTGTATGTGGATGATATCATCTTTGGATCTACAAGGAAGGAGATGTGTTTGGAGTTTGAGAAACTTATGCATAATAAGTTTAAGATGAGTTCCATGGGGGAACTTACATTCTTTTTGGGTCTGCAAGCTAAGCAATCAAGTGAAGGCATATTCATCAGCCAAGATAAATATGTTGCAGAGATTCTTAGAAAATTTTAATTTGCTGATTCAAAAGTGGCAAGCACACCAATGGACTCTAAGAAGCCACTTCTTAAAGATTTAGATGGAGAAAATGTAGATGTACACACATACAGATCTATGATAGGCTCTTTGATGTATCTCACATCATCAAGACCTGATATCATGTTCTCTGTTTGTGCTTGTGCAAGATTTCAAGTAACTCCAAAGGTTTCTCATCTCACAGCTGTCAAGAGGATTTTTAGATGTCTCAAGGGTCAACCTAGGTTGGGTCTATGGTATTCTATGGAATCACCTTTTGACTTGGTAGCATTTTCAGACAGTGATTATGCAGGTGCAAGCTTGGACAGAAAGTCAACAACTGGAGGATGTCAATTCCTTAGATGTAGACTTATCTCATGGCAGTGTAAGAAGCAAACAATTGTGGCTACTTCAACAACTGAAGTTGAATATGTAGCTGCTGCAAGTTGTTGTGGTCAAGTCCTATGGCTTCAAAACCAACTTCTTGACTATGGGTACAATTTCATGAACACCGTCATACATATTGATAATAGTAGTACAATTTGCATAATTAAAAATCCAGTGCAACACTCTAAAACAAAACACATTGAAATTAGACATCATTTTATTAGAGACTGCAATGAGAAAAAGTTGATTCAAGTTCTTAAAATTGATTCTGATCACAACTTTGCAGATCTTCTCACAAAAGCTTTTGATGTTGGAAGGTTTCAGTACTTGGTAGCAAGTATTGGGATGCTTAATCCTCAATGATTTGAAACTCTCTGTTTTTGTATATAAATTTTTGTTTATACTGCTAGCATTGTTAATTACTACTGTTACTAAAAAATTTGTACTGCTAGTATAAATTATGTTTTTAAGTTCATACTGTTAGTCATATGATTCTACTGCTATAAGACAAATGTTTTGCATTTTGTTTCTTGGTTTTGGACTAACAATTTCAGGTATGAACATTTGAGCACAAAGGAAGTTTCAAGTGAAATAAATGAGCAGCAGAAGGATAATACAAATTGCTAATATAATAGGTTTATGATGGACTTAGTTTGGGAATTCATTAACAAAGGTTTACACCTAAGTTAATAAAATCTTTAAAACTTATTTCTTGAAACCTGTTTATGATGTTTCACATTGACTTGATGGCTCAGTTGGTCAGATAGTAACTGACACAACTCACTTTCTATCATTTTATACTTTAATTAGTATAATGAGAAAGTCTAAGGACATCTGATAGAAAGAACAACGAACAAATGTGCATCTAACACTTGTGTTAGAAGACACAATTGTCACGAGCTGGAAAACTTATCAAGAAAGCCCTTTGAATGGGTTTATCTTTACACAGGCAGTTATTTATAACTGAAAACATTGGTTCTCACACAACCAGAGGTTACTTTAAACCGAATTCTTGATTAAGTGTCTGTTACACACTTAATCCCTTCAAAATGGTTGTTAAGCAGTATGATTTTTCACAATAAAATCAAGTTCATACTGCTAAGTCAAAAGTTTCTTAAAAAGAATTTTCAAAGAGGCTCAGAAAAACCATCAAATGATGGACCATGAGTCAATGCCCCATGAATCACCTCTCACAGGAGTTAACACACCTGGAAGTGATGAGGGCAGCAAATAAACTCTTAAGGATGTGATGGCTACATGTACAACATTATCTGAAAACATGTTCTAATTGGTAGATCAGATGATGGTGAGAGATCTTCCAAACAGGGGAGGAAATGATAAATCTTAGGGGAGGAAATATTTTGGTACATAGTGAGAGATCTTCCAAGCATAGATTAAGGGGAGGAAGATTAACCAAATGTAGGGAAGAAAGAAAGATTGTGGTTGTGTATGCTCAGAACAGGGGAGAAATTGATCAAACAGGGGAGAAAGATTGGGAAGGGAGTAGTTTCATGACTCCACTTTTTAACATCTCAATATAATATATACACCCCTTCGAAAACCACCTGGCTCAGCAGCAGTTGTTGTATCTACTCCTACAAATGGAAAAGACAAGAGCATACAAGATGATGATGTCAGCTTTTTGAGAAGCTAACATGTCTTATTATTCAGCCAATAATAAGAACAAGCATTCAGTTGATGGATGCTGGGAATAAACTTTTTCAGTTGATGGATACTGGGAATAAGCTCTTCAAATGAAGATTCTGGAGTATTTTATATATTCAGAAGGGATGAAGCATTCAAATGGAGAAAGTTCTATCTAGGTTCTTTCAGTTTCAATTTCAGTTCACTACGTTTGTTCATCACTTGCAAAGGCTTGCTGAAAGATGATTTGACTTCTTGGAACAAGCATCCAAGATACACAGCACCATTGCCTCTTATAATTCCTCCATCCAAGGAAATTGCACCATCTTTTATTCAAAGTACTGCTATTGTTCAAGACAAAGAAAGATGATGTTATGCTGAAAGAGATTCACAGAAGGTAGATGAGTTAGACAGAAAGATATTTAATCTTGAAGAACAGAGGAAAGCTCAGATCAAGAGTCTGACTATTTAGTGTTTTAAAGATCCTCACAATCAGAATTTAATTCAGAAGAAACATGTTGATTTGGGATAAATAACATGTTTAGGGGAGGATTGTTGAGAATTAAATGTTCTAAAGATTAGTATTGGAAATTAAACGTTCACAAGGTTAGTTCTGCTCAAGGAAATACACTAAGTGTTATTCTACTGCTAGTGCATTTCATTCTACTGCTAGTGTTAGAGATTCTGTTGTCGCAAGCATTCTACTGCTAGTGCATCAGATACTGCTGTTAAAGAGATAAGTGTCACGTATTCTACTGCTGGATGGATAAGTATACAAAGATATTTTGTGTATAAAAGTCAAAGATATACGGTAGATAATATCTTTGATAGATGTTCAGTCAACAAGTTGTATACACAGATACAAGTTGTATCTTAAGGACTGACACACTCAAGCAAGCAAGTAGTTCGACAAGACTTATCATTTATTGTAAAAGATCTCCTTTGTTGTATAAAAGGGAAGATCTTATCTTAGTTACATGTGTGTTGAAAATAGAGTGTCTAAGTGCTAAACTTGTAACTAGTTGAATACTAAGAAAACATACATTTGTGTAGAACATAACAGAAAAATAGTTTTCTTTGTAATAGAGATTCAAGGTTTTGTAACCCTAGTGATAGTGAAGATCACTCGTATTATTCTCAATAATATTGAATCGTTTTGGTGTTATACATTCATTGTTCATTATCAAATTCAACAACCACCACTGTTCCATTTTCATAATCAATAACCTTCTAAGTGTGGTTAAGTAGATTCCGCATACTTAATCATATTCACTCAAAGTATCACATACACTCGTACAAAAGAACTAATATCCTCAATAGTGTACCGTACATCCTCTCACGTTCTAGTGCAACATGCATGACTTCGATTAGGGACCGGAATACAACCGTCGTAGGGGTTTGCATAAATGCCATAAGAAGTATATGTCTCAGTCACACGCGCAGTTATGAATCATCATGTAGTTGTCCAACTCAAAACTTGTCTAATCGGCAACGAGGGTCCTCGGATGTCGGAAGGGGTAGTGTAACGCGAAACGCTATATGGCGGAGCCGTTTCCTTTCGGATTAGGGCATGACGCGGGATAAGGCTAGATTCATGGGATGGTAGGGAGGTAGGATTGATTCAGGTAGCGATCTTCCAAACATAGCATGAGAAACTTAATTCTCGGTGGAGGTTTAAGCAACTATTCATAGCATGACATGATTCCTACCTGAATTATACATAGGTGACCAGTCTTTGTATAATTAAGGTCTAATGATGTATGGCTAAGTTTAGTTACAAGGAGTGGATAATCAACCTTTTGTGGGTTTACGGAATACAAACGGATAGCAACGTAGCTAGATGGTTTACGTTAGGAGTACGGACAATCTGGGGGATAACATCAAGTAATTTTCTAGGTAACGGTGAAAATGAAAAGCGTATCGCGTAGGTCTCGTTACATAGGGCAGTCATTCCTTGTCGTCACGTTTTATTCTAGGTTTCCTCCTACTTCTCAGTTCCTTCGGTTGTCTCCTATTTCCTTAGTTCCATAGTTTCCATGTGTCCACGATTCTCAACACTCTTTCCTATAGTGTTCCTTCATTCCACATCTAAAATAAGTGACATTAGCCTTCCGATCTGACCCAGGATTGTCTAAAACACTGCACGGGGGTCAGATCTTCAGTCTCTGGCTAAGTGTCCAACCTACAATACGTCTCAGCACACTGACCAGGGTGGTGAAGTTTACGACGGTCGCACTTAGGTTGATTCTCAGTGTATTCCTACTTTTCTTCAGTCTCGACAACATAAATCCTAGTGACATCTTGTCATTTGTTTGGGTGGTTGTTGTTCTTTGAGTGGTTCTCCTACTTCCTCTTGTTTTCCACCACTTTCTCAGTCGCGTCTCGATTCACTGAATCCATCAAACGGCGAGCTAACTCCATGGTATTGCGGAGAGTAGCTGGTTATGAAGTAATCACGTCATTCTTGGTAGATGGGGGAAATCCATCAATATAGTGCTATATCCTGAGTGCTTCGGTATGAACCATCTCATAGCACAATAGTGACAGTTTCTGGAAATGACGGGCCTGAGTTGGCATGTCAGCGCCTTTCGCCTAACGATTCCAGATTTTAATTTCCATCTTTCTCACTTCATCACGGGGACGGTAGTTCCTAAGTATCATCGCCTTACACTCTTCTCAAGGCATTGAACAAGTCAATTTAATAATGGTAGGTCGGAGGTAAATGTTCCACTAAGTCAAGGCTTCATCCCACAGTGTGGACGAAGCATACTTCGCCTTGGATTTCCTTCTCACAATTACCAATTCGAAATACTGTCTCATTCTTTCCTAACCAAGGTCTCAAAGCAACAACCCTCTTCAGTCCCGCCAATCCAATTATCGTACCGCCCCAAAAACACCTTGTATGTTCCCATACGGGCATCCTTTCCAGGTCTTGAAGTTCCAGGAGAGGTGTTTGAGCGTCTTGTCTCAGTTAGCATCTCGGCCGCTCATTGGACCCCTAGCTGATCAATCAGGGCTTGTTTCATCGTAGCATGATTTGGTGGGACCTGGTTGTGTGTAGTTCGGGTTGGAGTGACTGGAGGTCGATCACGACGACCGGTGTTAACAGTAGCAGTAGTTCGTGTCCGCGTGGTTCTGGCTGGGTTTCGTTTCAGAGCTATTAATCTGCTCTCAGGCGTTAATGAGTGACAAGGTTTCGGATATCGGATAACATCGCGCAGGAATTTTTGATCATCACTGTTGGAATAGTAGAATGAACATCAATCACATCAACAGGAATACTAATCTGATCAGCGATAGAAAATTCCAGCTCTTTGTAATAACCAAGTACTTGGATTCATCAAAACGTCAAGCTTCGGTGCAAGATCCTCAAAAGTTCAACAACGGCAGGTGGCAAGGGACTAAAGTCTCTAACTGTGAACTTCTCGGCTTAGGGTATACGGCAAACAATTCCATAACTAATCGCGTTCTCGACGTAGCGGTTCTCACGGTAACTTCTAGGTCTATTAGACCACGTGTTCCATCGAAATACAAATGGTGGAGTGGGATATACTAGGAACATATCCCGAGTGTTATGGTTTCAAAGCGGGTTTCCAGGTGACGTTGAATCAGGCGTTTTAAAGGGCAGGACGAATGTCCAAACCTCGGAGTGAAATGGTGAGGCTACGTGAAGGAGGGGATCATGCACATAATGGAAATATACAGGAATGTTACCGCAAAACGGTAGTAGTGAGTGAGGACTGGATAGGGAAGAGGCATGGTGTTGTGACAGGCAGTGAATAGTTACCATAATCCAAAATATCGCAAATAATTGGTAAGTCGTAAGGGTGGGTCATACGCTAATAAATTCCTCCAACACACTTATCGGGCTCTTATTGGATTCGTCAACCCAATAAGTCCGATAACTGTGTCGGTCAGATCTATTAACGTTGGACCGACCCGTAACCCCAACATAACATAACATAAAATCTTCCAAAACAGTAATAACAGGTATCACATTATTCTAAACATATTTCCAATTCAGGTGTCGCATCACTCCAAATACATTTCAAGCACAATTTCCACCTGATTCTAGGCATGTTCTCAAGTCAAATACCGCATAATTCTAAGCATATCCTCAAGTCAAATATCGCATAATTCTCATCCTAGTTTCCCAAATATTCCAATCTCATATCAAGCAGTTCATCAGCTTATCATGTCAATACTGGAGGCTTCGGCTTGGCAGGCAGGCATGCGTCGGTCTTAGGATCAATTTTTGAAAAGTGGTTATAGTCTAGATTTTTGATAAGTACCCAGTTCTCTATAACCTTGGCTCTGATACCAATCTGTAACACCCCCAAAATTTGGTACAGCGAAAGTCTTTACAAGTTTTGGGGTGCTACTGGGATTGGATAGGGAAACGGAAATACATCATCTATTAATAAAACATTCCAACCAAATATTTAAGTTTACAATTATCCCCAAAAGTACGTAAGTGAGCACAATATAAAACATAACAGTAGGTCCCAACAGTTTATCAGAGTTGCCAATTGATCCTTCGACCATGCCCATTTGCCAAGCCTCCGAACAAGTAGTAAATCCATAATATCAGCACTAATTACCTGAGAAAACATGCTAAAAAGGTCAGCTAACGCTGGTGAGTTCATAGGTTTAAGCAATTTGTAACAGTGGACCTGTTAGAAATATGAATATTCAGCTGAAGACTCGGTCACCCCGAGTACTTATTAGGTCATCATAGCTCATAAGATTATCAGTAATATTATTAGTAGTTTAGTTATTAATTAGTATTGTGGAGTGGGTCGGGTCTTTACCCTCTGTCAGCTCGCTCCACAGTCCACTAGGGACATATTATGTAATAGTATAAATACTCCCTTCCCACCCATGGGAAGGGTTGGACCTTTCTCATTAACCTAATATCATTTGTTTCTCTCACTAAAAAGGCTCCCAACCTCTTTCTTTATCTCTCTAAGTTCTTGATAAATCGATCCATAAACAAGCCTCTAACTAGTGTTTCTTGCATAGTGAATACCCTACAATTGGTATCAAGAGCCATGGTTAGGTCCATGAGAGTTGGTATTCACGGATTTGTGTAGTTTGTGAGGTTTTTATTCTTGGAACGATTTGTAGTTTTCAAGTTCTTTTTGGTTCGGTTTGATTAGTAGCATAAATTTAATTTTGTGCTTTGTTTAGTGATTAGAAGTTGTTTTATCTTGTATTTGTGTAGTTCTTTAGGTTTTTTCTTGGTTAGATTTGTAGTTTTTAAGTTTTTTTGTTCGGTTTGATTAAGTAGCATAAATTTCATTTTTGTACTTTGTTTAGTGATTAGAAGTTGCTTTACTTTGTACTTTCTAGCTTAAGAATAGTATTAGAGTGGTATTTAGTGTTTGGATTCACAGATCTAAGTACGGTGTGGTGATTTTGGGGAAATTCGTGGGTATTAGTTGAGTTGTTCTTGGCAGCGGTTTGTCTACTTTGGACGAATTATTGGACTCGGTTTGTGTCAATTCTTGGATACGGTTTGTCCTATTACTCGTTTAGGCAAAAGGACAAAAGGCAGTGAAAGCGACGTGCTTGGGAGTTTGTGTCTACTCGGTTTGTCCCTGCTGCACGTACTCGGTTTGTCCCAGCTGCGTGTACTCGGTTTGTCCCAGCTACGTGTACTCGGTTTGTGTAGACTCGGTTTGTCTCTTAGAAATTTACTCGGTTTGTACCTACTCGGTTTGTCCCAGCTGCGTGTACTCGGTTTGTGTAGACTCGGTTTGTCCCTGAAGAATTTACTCGGTTTGTGTAAATTTACTCGGTTTGTGTCTACTCGGTTTGTCCCAGCTGCGTGTACTCGATTTGTCCCAGCTACGTGTACTCGGTTTGTGTAGACGCGGTTTGTCTCCGAAGAATTTACTCGGTTTGTGTCTACTCGGTTTGTCCCAGCTACGTAGACTCGGTTTGTCTCTAAGGATTTTACTCGGCTTGTGTAGACTCGGTTTGTCTCTGTTGAATCTACTCGGTTTGTATCTCAGACTTGTATGCGGTTTGTGTCTTGGTGATTTTAGAAATTCCCGCGAAAGATTCAATTTCCCGGTTAAATCACAAGATCTGTAAAATCCCGTAGTTACTATGGCTACCACATCAAGTACATCATCAGATGATATTCAAGCAGCAGGATCTGATACTCGTCCACCTATGCTAGATAGGACAGATTATGAGTCTTGGGCACAACGAATAAGACTTTACTGCTTGGGAAAAGATAATGGTGTTAACATTCTTAAGTCAATTGACGAAGGACCTTATCAGATGGGTACCACCAGAGACGTTGTTACAACTGGTGAAGATGGGACTGTAACTTTGGGTATTGATAGACCTAGAAACTATAATGATCTTAATGAAGAAGAAAAGAAGAGGTATGATGCTGATATTAGAGCCTCAAACATAGTCATTCAAGGTCTTCCAAAGGATGTATACAAGCTCATCAATTTTAACACTGAAGCCAAGGCTGTGTGGGACAACGTTAAGATGTTGTTGGCAGGGTCAGAACTCACAAAGGAAGATCGTGAGTCACAGCTGTATGATGAGTTCGAGCATTTCAAAATGAACCCAGGAGAGAATATCACAGATTACTATGTGAGATTTCATAAGTTGGTGAATGATATGAGGATGATCAGAATGACTATGCCCAATATCCAACTTAACTCAAAGTTTGTGAACAACATGACTCCTGAATGGGACAGATTTGTTACTGCCGTCAAACTCAACAAAGGTTTAAGGGATACTAACTATGAACAGCTGTATGCTTACCTGCAACAACATGAGAAGCATGCTCTCTATGATCGGGTGCTGAGAGAAAAGTTGAATCCTTCAACTACAAATGACCCACTGGCATTCATGACAAACATACAACCAACAATCCAATCACCATCAAATCCAAGCTATCACCAACTTCACTCACAAGTACCTGCTATGAGTTCACAACTTGACTCAGGCTACTCTCAGACCGACAAAATGATTGACAACCTCACCAATCAAGTATCTCTACTGGTTCAACAGTTTCAAGCATCACTCCCTCAGACCAACAATCAGTTAAGGAATTCTTCCAACCCACGCAATCTAGCAATGGTGGAGGATGGGAAAATTGTGGTTCAGAATGTGCAAGGGAGAGCTGGTAGAAACATGGGTCGAGGTTATGTGCAGAATAGAGCAGGGAATGCCAATCAGGGGCAAGGGAAACAGATCAAGTGTTATAATTGTGGGGGGCTTGGACACATTGCTAGAAACTGCAATCAACCTAAACGTCCTCAGAACTCAGATTACTTCAAAGACAAGATGCTGTTAATGCAAGCTCAAGAGAATGGAGCTGTATTGGATGAGGAAGAGTTATTGTTCTTGGCAGGAGATGGAGGAAATACTTTTGATGAAGATGTGGATGAGAAACCTGTTCAGGATCTAGCACTTAATGATCCTAACATCTTCAAGGCAGATGACTGTGATGCATTTGACTCTGATGTGGATGATGAACCTACTGCTCAAACAATCTTCATGGCTAACTTGTCTTCCCTGGCCTCATCTCGTCAAGCTGGTCCTTCTAATGCATCCATGATATCTGAGGTACTAAAAATTTATGACACATATAATATTGTCGAGGGACAACAGATTCCCGAAGAAGTACATCAGGCAGTTGTTTCTGACTCAAGTAATGTTGATATGGAAAATAGCAATATTGTCTCATATGAACAGTATTTGAATAGCAACAACTCGACTGATGTACCAAATGGTGAATCTTGTGTCAATAATGATGTGTGTGCTATGAGTAATGTATGTGCCTTAGATAATGCGGGTAATATAGATAATGCATGTGTGTACCATGAGAACAAATTGCCTGTCCCTGATGATAACTTGATCACTAGACTAAACATCTATAAAGAACAAGTTGCTATGTATGAACAGCGTGCTAAGTTTGAGCTTAATGAACGAGAGCAGAAATTAGAAGGTCAAATGAGTACACTTATTAAAGAGTCTAGAGTAAGAGAAGAAACGCTAAAATTAGAGTTGAGTTCTTTGAAAAGTCAGCTAGAACAGTCTGTCAAACAGAAACAGGAAGCACAAAAGTGTGTTGATACACTTAAGCTAGAATTCAAACAAAAAGAATCAACACTTTTAAATGATTTCTCTAGACTCAAGACGTTAAAAAATAAGCTTGAAGATAAGTTGTACACACAAGACCAAACCAGGCAGACTGCTCAAATGATGTATAAGCACAGAAAGTTAAGTGACAAGCATAGCGAAAACAATGTAGGTCGATCTAAATTAGCTATTCATGAGATTGCTAAGATAGCCCAACCTGCATTAAATGATTCAAATGTGATGTTTATGCCTAATCATGACCCGCCTGAGCTTATCTACTATAAAGAGGAAGAGGAGATGAGTGAGAGAACAAAGGAAAGAATGAATGAGAAAATGAGGGATCCCGAGTGCATAGCCAGACGAATAATAATCAAACCCCATGATTATTATGAGGAAAATCGTTTGACTGTGTTTGCCCCTCAAAAGAAGTTAACACCTGAACAGATATTTTGGAAACAAGATAATGAAAAACTTAAGGTAGAAAAACTTAAGGCCAACACCCCCCTCATTAGAAAAGTTGCATCCATAACGGTGTATCCTCCCAATACACCTAGGAATCTGGTGCCTTTGTCTCTTCCCACTGAATGCAAAACCTTTATTAGCTTATATGTGCTTTGGCAACTATTTGCTGATTTTGATAAAACATGTAAGAATAGAATCACACCAACCGGCATTACTGAGGGGGAAAGGTGTTTTGAACATGCAAAAAGGTGTTACTTAACTGAGGTCATGCCATTCTTTAAACTACTTAAAGAACATTTTGAAGGGTTGCAAACTGCCCTTAAAGCCGAAATAAAAGAAATGGAAGTAGTATTTAAAGAAATGGAAAAAGAGGTGAATGAATATGCAATAGAGCTTAAGAGTCGAGAGATTGAAAGAAAAAACATACTCATTACTAACGACAACTTGATTGCTAGATGTATTGCACAAGATGTATTTTACACTGTTACTGATTCTGCATTGTCTGCTTGTCAATTTAATGAGTATGCTATTGCGTTGAATGTCACCCAGAATCGTGTTGTTGAGCTTGAGGGGGAGAATTTAAAATTGCTTGAAAAAATTCAAAATGATGATCATGATAATATGGTTAAACGTTTTTCAAAATTGGAAGTTGAATACCTTAATTTACAATTGAAATATCAACATTTAAATGAAAAACATAAGATATCGAATGACAAGACATCCTTGGATGCTCCTGAATTTGATACTTATTTTGAATTAAGCAAACGAGATGAGACAATTCAAGCTCACACGAACACGATTCGACTGCTGAGGGCCCAAATTGCCCAATTGAAATCCAACAAGTGTGAAGTATATGGCACCAATAAACCTTCGTCTACAGATTCTCAGAATTTTCAATATCAAAATACCATAAATAAGTTACATTATGAAAATGAGTGTTATCGAGAAGAAAATTCAAAGGTTAAACAACATTTCAAAGAGTTATATGATTCTATTAAAGTTACAAGAAGCAATCATAATGATCAAATAACCTCTTTGACAAATGAAATTGAGAATCTTAAGGCTCGGGTGAAAGGTAAAATGCCATGCACCACTTGTAATTGTGATACACCAAAGGCTACTGATAGTAAAAAATATGATGTTGATGTTGGGCGTATTCCGTTGAAGCTTAGAAATAACAGCCTTGCCCATCAAACATATCTAGATCATCTTAGAGAAGGCCTTGACACACTTCGTGAGGTAGTTGAAGAGGATAGGAATGATAAGCCACTTGATCAAGCAGTTGTCTATGCATGCAAACTCACGAAAAGGATTCAGGAAAACTTAGAATATGCCATAGGCTCAATTCCTAAGTTTAGAGGCCATAGAGATAGATTTGTTGCATCATCATCCAATGTTGTGAACAAGCATGTAGCCTTTGATCTACCACCCAAAACATCAGAACCCAACACATCATTATCAGGAAGGCATGTGGCAGAAAAACAAACTAATGTTACCTTTGATGCTTCTACAGGAGTAAAAAGTGACACCCAAGCTAGCGGGTCAAGGTCTAGAGGAAATGAAAGAAACGATATGACTGCGCCAGCTAAGAATGATCACTTGAAGAATGTAGAAGCCCAACCTAGGAACAATAAGTTTACAATGAGTAGAATGAATCGTGTTGATTCTAGTATCAAAAGTACTGTAATTAATTCGAATTCTAATGCTATCTGTAAAACTTGCGACAATTGTTTAATTTCTGCTAATCATGATGAATGTGTTGTGTCTTTCCTGATGTCGTCTGCATCATCCCATGTTAAGAATGGTAGGATAACTGAAGCATGCAAAAAGGTTTGGAAAGCAACAGGAAAAACATTTGCTAGCATAGGCTATCAATGGAGACCCACTGGAAGGAAATTCAATTTAGGAAAACAGTGCACGTTACCTAAAATGAATAAGCATAAAATTGTGAAAGTTAAGGAATGGAGACCCACTGGAAGGAAATTCAATTTAGGAAAACAGAGACCATTACCTAAAATGAATATGCATAAAATTGTGAAGAATAAGGAATGGAGACCAACTGGTAGAATCTTGCCTTTAGAATCACAATGCCTTCCATCTAGGTCTTGTCCTGTCTCAAGTTCTGTCTCCACAGTAAAGATAGTAGCATCTGTGAAATCTGTGGTTCCTGAATATGTGTGTGCTGACCAAATGGACCCCAATTGCACTTAAGGATCCACATTTTTCAGTTATCCATTGTTGTCTGGTTTCAAATGCAGGTCGTACAAATCGTCCTGTGGTATTTGGACTCAGGCTGCTCAAAACATATGACTGGAGATCGCTCACGGCTCAAGAACTTCGTGAAAAAGTTTATCGGGACAGTTAGATTTGGGAACGACCACTTTGGTGCTATTATGGGTTATGGATATTATGTGTTTGGTAATAGTGTAATCTCAAGGGTATATTATGTGGAAGGACTAGGACACAATCTATTTTCTGTGGGTCAATTTTGTGATTCAGATCTGGAAGTGGCTTTCAGAAAGCATACATGTTTCGTCAGAGAATTGGATGGTTTAGATCTCCTCAAGGGCAGTCGGGGCACCAATCTATACACCATCTCGATTGAAGAAATGTTGAAGTCCTCTCCTATATGCTTGCTTTCTAAAGCCTCCAAAACAAAATCAAGGTTGTGGCATCGTCGTTTGAACCACTTGAACTTCGGTACCATAAATAATCTTTCCCGTAAAGATCTTGTTAAAGGGATGCCCAGACTGAAATATGAGAAAGATCATCTCTGCTCTGCATGTCAACTGGGTAAAAGCAAGAAACAAACCCACAAGCCTAAAACCATCAACACCAACATGGAAGTTCTTCACACCCTCCACATGGACTTGTGCGGTCCAATGAGAATACAAACCATAAATGGAAAGAAGTACGTTCTGGTGATAGTAGATGATTATTCTCGGTTCACATGGGTAAAGTTTTTGAGAACCAAGGACGAAACTCCAGAGGTTATCATTAAACTGATAAAACAGCTGCAAGTAAGGCTAGATAAAACTGTCAGAATCATCCGCACAGATAATGGTACTGAGTTTGTTAACCAACAACTCCGTAATTTCTATGAAAGTATTGGCATCACGCATCAGAAAAGTATCCCTCGCACGCCTCAACAGAACGGGGTGGTTGAACGAAGGAACCGTACTCTGGTGGAGGCTGCAAGAACCATGCTTATATTTTCAAAGACACCGATGTTTCTCTGGGCAGAAGCTATTGCAACAGCATGTTACACTCAAAACCGATCCCTAATTCATCCGGCTCATGAGAAGACTCCCTTCGAATTAATTCATAACAAGAAACCAGATCTTTCCTTTCTGCGTGTGTTTGGTGCTCTTTGCTATCCAACTAACGATAGTCAAGACTTGGGAAAGTTAAGAGCTAAAGCAGATATAGGTATTTTCGTTGGATACGCACCAGACAGTAAAGGGTATCGAATCTACAATAAAAGGACCCGTAAAATCATGGAAACCATTCATGTTACGTTCGATGAGCTGAGTGAGCTACCTGTTTCAGGACAAATCAGTTCTGGACCCGATCTTCACCTTTTGTCTCCTGGACCCATTAGTTCAGGACTTGTACAGAATTCCACGCCTGCAGATTCTTATGTGCCACCTACATGTGAGGAGTTGAAGAAGTTATTCGATCCTATGTTTGATGAATACTTTGAGCCAACAAATGGAACCATCCCAAGTGAACCAGCTATAATTCCTATGGATGAGGTTCAAGCCCCACAAGATTCAGAAGGCCCTGCAGCTTCAGTATCAGTCAGTCACAATGCTCCTGCTGCCAGTCAATCGCCTTCGTCATCAAACACTCAAACTTCTCCAGTAATGCAAGAATCTTCAGATAATAATTCTTTGGAAGTTAATCCTTTTGCTCCTGTTGAAGAGGTTCCTTTTGAAAACATATTTGCTCCTGAACATTCATCAGACACATCCTTACTTGAAGATCACAGCACTGCTTCGTCTGTTCACAACCATCAACCTCACGACCATCTCAGGAAATGGACCAGTGATCATCCAATCGACAACATCATAGGCAATCCCTCACGTCCAGTATCCACACGTAATCAACTAGCCACTGATGCACTATGGTGCTTCTTCAATTCCGTACTGTCTAAAGTCGAACCAAAAGATGCCAAAGAAGCAATGACTAAAGATTGTTGGTTCCAGGCTATGCAGGATGAAATCCATGAATTTGATCGACTTGAAGTATGGGAATTAGTGCCTCCTCCGGAGCGTGCAATGATCATTGCTTTAAAGTGGATCTTCAAAGTGAAGCTTGACGAGTATGGTGATGTCTTAAAGAACAAGGCACGGCTAGTTGCTAAAGGGTTTAGACAAGAAGAGGGCATTGATTTTGAAGAATCGTTTGCTCCGGTTGCTAGAATTGAAGCTATAAGAATCTTCCTAGCTAATGCGGCTAGTCGTAATATGATAGTCTACCAGATGGATGTCAAAACGGCATTCTTGAATGGTGACTTAAAGGAAGAAGTTTATGTGAGTCAACCTGAAGGATTCGTGGATGCTGAACACCCTACTCATGTTTACCGCTTGAAGAAGGCTCTTTATGGGCTAAAACAGGCGCCAAGGGCATGGTACGATACATTGTCCAAGTTCCTCCTAGCAAACAGATTCTCCAAGGGTGTTTTTGATCCCACACTATTCACCAGGAAGTCAAGAAACCATCTACTGCTAGTTCAGATATATGTAGATGATATCATCTTTGCTTCAACAGATCCTAGTGAATGTGATAGTTTCTCAAAGGAGATGAATTCCAAATTCCAAATGTCCATGATGGGACAAATGTCATTCTTCTTAGGACTACAAGTATCTCAAAGTCCCGGAGGCATATTCATCAATCAATCCAAATACGCCAACGAGATCTTGAAAAAGTTTGGATTCTATTCAAGTGAACCTGTTGACACTCCCATGGTTGATAGAACGAAGCTGGATGAAGATCCTTCAGGGATTCCAGTGGATATAACGCAATATCGAAGCATGATTGGATCTTTGATGTACATCACGGCTAGCAGACCAGATCTTCTGTTTGCTGTGTGTATGTGTGCTCGGTATCAATCCAGACCAACCAAGAAGCATGTTGAAGCAGTAAAACGGATCTTCCGATATCTTCAAGGCACGGTTCATATGGGTCTTTGGTATCCTAAGGACACTGCAATGGAGTTAACGGCTTATGCAGATGCAGATCATGCGGGATGTCAAGACACTCGTCGAAGTACTTCAGGAGGAGCTCAATTTTTAGGGGAAAAGTTGGTTAGTTGGTCTTCTAAGAAGCAGATGAGTACTTCCATATCATCTACTGAAGCTGAGTACATTGCTATGTCTGCATGTTGTGCACAAATCCTTTGGATGCGATCACAGCTTTCGGACTATGGATTCTCATACAACAAAATTCCCCTATATTGTGACAACAAAAGCGCCATTGCTCTTTGTTGTAACAATGTTCAGCACTCCAGGTCAAAACACATTGACATCAGGCATCACTTCATCAGGGAACAGGTGGAAAAAGGAATTGTGGAACTATACTTCGTGAGGACAGAGTTTCAGTTAGCTGACATCTTCACCAAGGCCCTCCCAAGAGAAAGGTTTCAGTTTATTCTCCCACGCCTTGGCATGAAAAGCATGACTCCTGAAACCCTCAAGTGTCTTCAGGAAGAAAAGGAGGAGTAAAGGATTGTCTTCTTATATCCTTGTACATAGTTGTATATATCTTAAATCAAAAAGAAAAATACAAAAATATAAAACCTATAAAAACCATAAAAATCGAAAAATCAGAAAATACCAAAAATAGTTCTACCTAGGCATGTCTTCTGTTTATCGATAACATTTACGTATCTAGAAATGTCATTCAACAATGGCATGGATTCTTAAATGAAGCTCGAGCAGAAGTTATACTAATCAGTTAAAACATGTCTTAATGGCTTGCAGTTACTTCATACTGCAACCCGCACTGTACAATGGGGAAAGCATGTCGCCAAAAAGACAGCTGTTCCTCCAACCGGGTGATGTTCACCTGGGCATGGATTACTTTATATCCATGTTCTCCCGACTTGATGTACGTTTCAGTGCGTCATTTCGTGTATTAGAAGAGAAGTCTTCTTTACATCAGACTCTTTATCTTGTTTGATTCTTCAAGAGAGTCTTGATGTTACACAAGGTGGTCAATTGACTTAAATTTTCAAATTTCTGACACCTTACCAAATTTGTGCAACATCAGCAGTGACACTCTCTCGTTGTTTCAGGGGGAGCATCGTATGCTCCTAAATCAGAATACATTTAAACCTGACCACATTTTCTCCCAAATTTTTCTAAACGTATTTAAATCAATTGGGATCACAAATCTCAAATGGTTTGAAATTTTTGATCGGGGGAGAGAATGTGATTTAAATAGGAAATTCTGATAAAATGTGATGATTTGGAAATTAATGTAAGCTCTCCCGTATGTGCAAAACCATTTTGCATATCAAGGCACATATTGAGGGGGAGCAAAATGTTTTGGTCATAAAAGCAAGCTCTTCCATATGTGCTAAAATCTTTCGTATATCGATGCACATATTGAGGGGGAGCAAATGGTTTTTACAAAACAAAGGATTTTGGCATCTCACGTGTGCAAGGCTCAGACTTCACCAAAGAATTGACGAAACTTGAATTGTCATCAATCGAAAGGATACGTCTTGGCCGGGTAATAATTTCAAGCTGGTCTAACCAGTGATGTAAGCGTGTCTCGAAAAAGATGTATCTGAGTAGAGTGTACCATTTCGAGAAACTTTCTATGGACTTGACCAGGACGGGTAATAATTTCAAGCTGGTCTAACCAGTGATGTAAGCGTGTCTCGAATCGGTCATGTTCACTGAAAGTGGATCAATTCAAAAAATGCGAGCTCTACCTAACATGTGCAAATTTATAAAACAATCAACCGAGCACATGTTGAGGGGGAGCATTTGAAAAAATATAAAACTCTCAAGTGTTTGCAAAAATGTGTTTCAGAATCATGAACACTTTGAGAGATTTTTCAAAGATTTGGTTTATGGCAATCGTGGAAGTACACCAAAGACCGACCATTTTAATTAATGCATGGAGTTATAAGGATGGTTAGGTTAGGCTCGAGTTCCCACGATCCCGCCAGAGCCGGAGGGATCTACCGAGGGACAATTAACTAGTTAGTGTAGAAGTCCTTAGGTATGATTAAAAAGGAGAAAAGTGAATGAGGGAATAGTGCCGACTGAGATGGAGCTAACACTGGAACAAACCCAACAAGGTGTTAGTTATGAAGTCTCGGTAAGCACTGAAGGGGTTGAAGAATGAAAAAGAATTGTAAAGAGAAAGGGTGAAAAGAAATAGCCCTCCTTACAACTTAGGCAGAAACCGGGTCAATACATATGCTGTCAGAATCACTTAGTTGATTGCTGGCATTGAAGACAAAGTATCATGGACCCAGTGATACGCTGCACAACCCTCCCTAGCCACTCAAGGTCCCTCAAAGGATTCTTGTTTCAATTGTCACGGAGTTCAATACATTCCTATCGTCTCTCTCACTCCGAGTTAGATGATATTGAATAGGTGGCAGTCCTCTCCAGCCTCCGATCACCAAATCAAAACGCACAATTGAGTCTAGAGCCACGAGATGCATAATAAGATCTCATAGGGACACGAATTATTTCTACACTGGGTGTTCAACATTAAGGACACCAGTTGTAAACTTAAGAGTCCTACGCAGATCTTTGCAATCTGCCAGAACATTTATGAGAGAATTTACGAATGTAATTCTCAATGATTGAATGGAAATTCCTGCCAGGGTCAACATCAAGCAGCCCTGAAAGCAGGTCACTTCGGTAATTCTTTATGGATTACGCTTAGTGGTCACGGCGGTTTCAAACGGTCTACAGTCGTGGAGTGATCTCCAGCGACTCACCTAATCGTTGATGGGCTACGGTTCGATCTTAAAAAGCCCTCTGTGGGTTTTCGATTAGGAACGGTCTTAGTAAGGATTAGAGAGAGTTTTCACACTATGCTGTTAACAATCTCGAAGTCCGAACTTGTAAGTACCGGACGTTTTATTACTAACTGTCGTATGCAGGAACTTCTGGCGGTTGATGCTGTGGAATGCTGTAGCTGGTTGCTGTTGTAGCTGGTTGCAGAAAAGATGCCAATCCTCTACCACATGTTCACACTACATCATCTTTGTAGCTTATCAAAGTCATGATCAACCTAAAAGACCTTAAACACAGCTTCAGCTAACTCTGATACTGAAGATCATGACACCATAACGTGTGAGCATGTCGGCTCTAAGTATATTTCATCACATGGAGTTTTAATACTGAAAGATGACTTGAAGAATCGAGTGGGATGACACTTTCAAATATTACTCAAAGTTCATCCAAAACAAAAGAGAAGTCATCTGAAGATCACGGATGCTTGCACAATGATCTATGATATTGAAGAATCACGGATTACGAGCTATGATGTCAAGATTCAAGGAAGAAGTGCTGAAATTCAGAACATTGCTTCTGGGGTGACCTCCCTTAGGGGGAGATTGTTAGAAATATGAATATTCAGCTGAAGACTCGGTCACCCCGAGTACTTATTAGGTCATCATAGCTCATAAGATTATCAGTAATATTATTAGTAGTTTAGTTATTAATTAGTATTGTGGAGTGGGTCGGGTCTTTACCCTCTGTCAGCTCGCTCCACAGTCCACTAGGGACATATTATGTAATAGTATAAATACTCCCTTCCCACCCATGGGAAGGGTTGGACCTTTCTCATTAATCTAATATCATTTGTTTCTCTCACTAAAAAGGCTCCCAACCTCTTTCTTTATCTCTCTAAGTTCTTGATAAATCGATCCATAAACAAGCCTCTAACTAGTGTTTCTTGCATAGTGAATACCCTACAGGACCTAATAAGTAATTTGCTACATTGGACTAAGTT